>CM051394.1:8920630-9454987 GCA_028052125.1 Melia azedarach | reverse complement strand
TTCAAACCATTCTTGGTGAGGTTCGTGCAGTACTTCATCCAGATCACCGTCCTGGCACACAGGTACCTTATATATTATGTTTTCAGTTAACAAATGCTTTGAAAGATTGTAATTGAGACCTCTGACTTGAAAATCTTGTATTGGTATATTGTATAATGACAATGGATGTAAAAAAGGGTGCCTGAGGCCCCATTTATTTATGGTATTGAAATGTATTAGGTATACGCAGGTTTTAAATTTTTGGAATTCCAATATTATAGGGAAAACTCTGTCCAATTTTTTTTGAGAGGTTGCTAACTTCGTTCAATGTATTGTAGGATCCTAAAGAAGATGAGGGGGGTGCAAGTGTTCGTATTATTGATCCACCTCATTTGGATGACGATGCCCGGTTCAGTCTTAAGTATCAGAGGTGTAAGGCGTATCGGGCCCCTGTTGGCTTGTTTACTACTCGGTTTCCCCAGAGGATTGGTGAGTCGATGAGACTCAGGCCAAAGTACGGCCCTGCTTATCATTATAGACCTCGAGCGCCAGTTCAGGAGGTGCAGCGTGTACAGTTATTCCTATGGTTAGATACACCTAGGGTATCTATCGAAACTGAGACTGCCACATTGACACCGGGATGGATTAGGGGCGTGTTGGATGCAGATGCATGGTTGGATGATGGGGTAAGTTACTGTTGGCAAGGTTTTGTTTGATTTGAGTATAATTATTTTTAAATCCTTACATTGACGCATTTCTTCCATTGTTTGTGTCAATGATACAGCATATCACCGAGTACATTGAGATGTTATCACATCGTCAGCTTGTGTGCCGGAGCCTGATTCGCTAAGATTGGACCGTGGCCTCTCCCCATCTATATGTATGTTCTTATTGTGACTTTTCATGTATATTGATTTCATTTAATGTTAATGTGTGTATTTGACGCTGCGCAGCCGGCTCTCCACTCCGTGTGGAAGGATTATCAGGCAGGGACGTTGGCTGAAAGGGAGTTTCCACCTAACGCGGATCTGGATGCGTTTGTGGTAGGGAGGCATAGCAGACTGCAGCGTGACTGGTTGCATATGGATACCGTATACATTCCTATCTGTATATGCGATGATCATTGGATTACATGTGACGTACATTTACGCACCAGAGTGATCACCATTTACGACTCATTGCCATCAGCTCACGATGATCATCAGCTACATGATGCTCTACAGTCGTTGTGCAGACTCCTTCCACACCTACTACAGCAGACAGGATTTTTCAGGTACAGGACAGATATTCGTGATCCATTATCTCCATTTCAGTACACGCGGCGGATCGACGGTGTACCACACCAGGGTCCAGGCACGGGGGACTGTGACATTTTCACTTGTATGTACATTCAGTATTTAGGACTAGGGATTCCTTTTGACTTTGGACCAGAGGATGGCCCGGCTATGCGTTTGAGGATCGCAGTTGATTTGTGGTCAGGCATATTATCATAGACCCGTACTATTGTATAGTTACGTCATTGATATATATGCTTATATTTTATTTTAGTTACATATATGCATTTCAATACATTCAGTGAAAAAATACATTAATAATAGTGTAAATAACAAGTTTAACTTAAGAATATCAGCTGCATATTCATTAAATACGATCACTTAATTAATTGGGAACTGATTGTATTTTATGGTGAAGAATTTCACCCAACTCGACACTACAGTCGAGTAAGTAGGGAAAATATCTCTTGCTCGACATTACATTCGAGTAAGTGGATATAGCCTTACTCGACTGTATTGTCGAGTAAACCTTGAAAATTATCTTTTACTCGAAATTAGTTTCGAGAAAGGCTATATCCACTTACTCGAATGTAATGTCGAGCAAGAGATATTTTCCCTACTTACTCGACTGTAGTGTCGACATTACATTCGAGTAAGTGGATATAGCCTTACTCGACTGTATTGTACAGTAAACCTTGAAAATTATCTCTTACTCGAAATTAGTTTCGAGTAAGGCTATATCCACTTACTCGAATGTAATGTCGAGCAAGAGATATTTTCCCTACTTACTCGACTGTAGTGTCGAGTTGGGTAAAATTCTTCACCATAAAATACAATCAGTTCCCAATTAATTAAGTGATATTATATTACAAGGTTTATCTGTCAAAAATTTTAGGTGTTATGGCTATTTATAATGCACGTTTTTTTTAATATTTTTGATTAAATTTGACCAACGTAAAATTAGAATCTATGTAGTAACATGAGTTAATTCTTTAAATTATTTTGTAAAATAATAATAAAATTTAATGGAAGTAGTATACTAATTTTATTTTCATTTTTAATAATATAAATTATGCGCAATTTTTTTTTTTTACATTTAATCATCTTATTTATTTCATTTCTTTTTATATCTAAATAACAACACAAATAAATATGATAAGTTTATGTATGTTAAATTAAAAAAAAACAAGTATATGATAAACATCAAACATTCAAACCATTAATCAATAACATCAAATTTCACGTTAACACGTCTTAATCAAGTACATGATAATAAAAACAAGTACACAAAGCGAAAATACATAGATGAAAATAAATTGTATATAACTTAATTAGGGTGAAGAGGGACTGGATTTTTGCACGTAGCTCGATTGTGACCAAGTTGCAAACAACGGCTACACCTCCTATGCACAACTTCTTCTCCGCTTGAAGGTATTCGTTGTTTCCGTGGACGACCAACCGATGGTCGTTGTTTTGGTGCCCTGATGTTCACTTCGTAAAGCTCAGGTGGAACAACCCAATCACACTCATTACCCACGGGGTGGATCACCTCTGCATATGCTGCAATGTTCACGTCTGTTGTATAATAATGAGAGCACAGTGAATTGTATGATAGTCGTACGTGCCTACAAACGGCTAAAGCATGCGCACATGGCAACTGTTGGAGGTCTAGATATCTGCAACTGCATTTTTTCTCTGGTATGTTAACAATCTCCACACATCCCCGCTCCTTCACCTCAAACTCAAACCGAGATACTGGATGCACTGTCATGGTACGTGACAACTCCAACTGTTCATCAACCTTGACTTGGGCAGCTTCAGTTAAATACACATCTCTCCCAGCATGTAACTCTCTACGCTCATAAAACCACCTCTGTAGTAACGATCTAATAAATTCTACTAAAGGAGTTATAGGATGATTGCGAGCGTGTCTTAGCAAAGAGTTCATACTTTCTGCGACGTTCGTTGTCTGCATGTCGTACCTACGAGATGAAAACAATGATCTGGCCCACCGGTATAACCCAATGTCATCCTCTAAGTACTTAGCTGCTTCAGGATTCATTGCCCTCAAACTGTCCATGTACTTGTTGAACTCACTTTGTCGATATGCATCTGCTGCCTTAAAATACGCTGCCATGAAGGTGTCAATTTTCTGTTGCCGCATCTTGTACTTCGCCTTCAAATTTCCAGATATATGGTACGTACAAAATTCGTGGGTCGCATCAGGGAATACTGTGTTGATAGCTTTTACTTTGCTGTTGTGCCGATCTTAGATGAACACTAGATTCTCAATAGGTGCAATCACACTCCGGAGCTTTTCCATAAACCATTCCCACGATGCATCATTTTCCGAATCGGCGATGCCATAAGCAACTAGGTATATTTGGTTATTCCCATCCTGTGCAACTGCTACAAACAGTGTTCCTCTAAATTTACCTTTAAGAAATGTGCCATCAATGGCTATCACTGGTCGAATGGTGTTGCGAAAACCTCTAATACATGGGCCTAATGCCATGAAAAAGTATAGGAAATGACCGTTGTCATCTGTTTCTATGGCAGTCACAGTCCCTGGATTTTTATCCTCCAATACATGACAATACAAGGGAAGTCCCTTGAATGATTCCGCCGGATCTCCACATACAATTTTTAGAGCTTCTTCCTTACTGCGCCACGTTTTTGTGTAAGGTAAACGTACTCCTGTAATCATTATGAATGTCATCTCGAATGTTCTTCGGAGTGTATATTCTGCTTACGTCTTTGAATTTGTCTTTTATAAGTTGTCCAATTAACCGGCTGCTTGCTTGGCGATGTCCATCTCGGAGTTGCTCATTTTGACAAGTATGTGTAGATTCCATTCGAGTAACTCTGAAGAAAGTATCGCTGTTGGTTTTAGTTGCCCGAATCCGCCATTTACACCCTTCAAGAATACACTTTGCCTCAAAACGCGCGGTATCTGACTTGAAAATCTTAAACTGAAAATGATTCTTTAATGCCATCATACTTAGTCTATCACGTAGTTCTTGTTTGGTACTAAAAATTTGCCCAACCGACACTTCTCCCAACCCAGAAGTTGAGAATGCATCACTTGCCATTGTTGTAGACGGTGGAAAGGGAGGCAATGACCGAATGTATTGATTGGAAGAAGATGGACATCCTATTGAGGTACTTCTACATGCAGGATTTGCACGAACTTCTTCCAATGGAACGTTTTCTTCGTCCTCGGGCACATTTATCCTTTCATGCTGATGATGAGAGTCAATACCATTAAAGTTCCTGTCATTGCCATGACAGTCGTATGTTTGTTGTTCAGGATAGTGGACTGGAGAATCGCCTCCGTCAATTGTAGTCGCGTCATCCTCGGCCCTAGGAACATAATGCTCATTGACAAGTAGGTCTTTATTTTGTTGTGATGCTGAGCAAAATGGATGCAACACTGGAGGAACCATGTGATTGGTATATTGGAACTGTGTCATCATCGCTGGCATTGGTTCACTTAACTGGTTGCTTTCACTTGAGGATCTAAACGGAGTTGTTCGCCTCGGGTATGCTAGTATGCTCCGGAACATGTGCCTTTGAATGGTCTGCCCTTGTGATAGGTTCCACAGTAAGATAAAGATGACAATACCCCATGCTTGAAACATATCGTGAATCATTAGCATTCATAAATGCACGAAAACTATTATTTGTATTAATCTTCGCTGCTCTATGAGGTAACCCCAACACTTGTGTACTACCAACAAATATCGCTTTCGCAGAGATAGTGAATTCTGCTGCATTAATCCCCCATGAAGAGTACAACATCTGCATGAACTGGTCATAAAGAATGTTTGCATCAACAAACAACGGCAAGACATCTCCACCAACATACACATCACCTCCGTTAGGGGTTCGTTCCCATGTACCACCTAGAAGCGTTACTATAGTGATCGACCTATCCATGACTACAAGAAAAATACATAAATATCAGCTGCATATTTATAAAATACAATCACTTAATTAATTGGGAACTCATCGGCTGATTAAGGTGAAGAAATTCCCTCCTTACTCGACACTACAGTCGAGTAAGGAGGGAAAATTGTCCCTTGCTCGAAATTACATTCGAGTAAGTGGATATAGCCTTACTCGACTGTATTGTCGAGTAAGGAGGGAAAATTATCTCTTACTCGAAACTAATTTCGAGTAAGGCCATGTCCACTTAATCAAATGTTCTTTCGAACAAGGGATAATTTTCCCTCCTTACTCGACTGTAGTGTCGAGTTTGGTGAAAGTCGTCCACCTTAATCGGCCGAGCAATTCCAGATTCTACGTGGACCACCCACCCTTTTTTTCAACATCTCTAAACTTTATTTTCTCACACCACCATCACAACTACATCTCATTTAACAATTTCAAGCATTCAATCTAACCACAATTTTTCATATTAGCATTCAAACCATTCTTTTCCCTTTCTTAACTATATCCATAAACTCAAATTTCAATAAAAATACTAACCTTTGTATTTACGTATGATTTCCTATGGATGAAGATGAGGTAATTGGGTCAAACCGGTTTCAATTTATGGCTCTTCGATTTGTAGATGAATGAGTGAGACAAATGCAGAAAAATATGTGTTCCTTTAGTTTTTTTAGGGCTTTTGGGTATAAGGGCATTTTTGTCCGATTTTGATAGGTTTGGGTAAAATTGAATGAAATTTATTGAGAAGGGCATTTTCGAATTTTTAAGTCAAAAGGTGGGCAAAATCGGTTATTTCCCTAAAAAAATTGATGTTGGAGTACTCAGATCCAAATAGAATCGCAGTCCGGGGCTCCAAGATCCGAACCTGAATTCGTCAGTTTGAAAACCGCGAGAGAAGAAGGCTTCTCAAGTTTCAACGTTCCAAATTCTTCCGACGATAACAGGTAAGAAATTTTCTAGAGATTTTCGTTTCATGCTTATGCTGATTAACTCTTGTGATTTTGTATTCTTTAGTGATTAATTAATGATAATTAGGGTTCTTGAATGAATTTTAATTTGAGGATCTGAGGTGCTCGTAGTCTCCTTCAATTATTTTTGAAGAACAAGATTAATCTTTTACAGTTGTAAGATATAATTGTGTTCATTTTATTTATTTGGAATTATCATGTTTGATCGTAGGCTCACAATTTAACCAAGAGAACTGCACAGAACCTGTGTGATAAATTTTCTCGTTGAGTTTTTATTTTCCGATTTCTTAAAATTTGTCGATTTCATCAATTTTAATGCTATAGTGATGTTTGATGATGAAGCATGTGGCGATGATTCTCACCTTCTGAGCTGGTTTGTTATACTGGGTAAAAGTTTGAAAATGAATTGATAGAGGTTGTGCCAAAGTGTTCCATTAAATGAAGGTTCATGGTTTAATGCCTGATGTTCAATTTATTGGTGAGAGATAGGTTAACTGATATGGTGTTTAGTTTGCAACTGAAAGGTTAAGGTCAAATGAGTTTGGCCATTAATGTTCTAGGTCTATGAGGATGGCCATTATTTTCTCGATTAATTTATTTGCCACATTTGACTTTCTCTGAAATTTTGTGTTTGTTCTTTGGTGTCTGTTGGTTTTAGGAATGAAAGTAAGTTTGTATGTGGTTTTGTGCTAACTTCCATCTGATCCCTTGTATGGTTTTATGTTTGAATCAATAATTTTGGACCCTTTGCTTTGTTTGAGTTGATGATTGCAGTTGCTCAATAAACAATTCTTTTTCCATTATTTCCAGTCACAAAAAAGTTTATGTTATAAATATTTGAGCTAGCTGTTTGATTTTTGGTATGATATAAATGCATTTGGGGCTTAAATTCTCAAATAAGTTTGTTATGTTTAGGCAAATGGTAGAACATTCAAAATTAACCATAAATTCGTGTTTGAGAGAGAGCAGACTTTTAGGAATAGAGCCAGTGGTGGATGTTTTGGCAGATGTCGTAAGCAATGTTGAAACTATTGAGTGGTGGTAGATGTATACAACTGACCGGGTGTGAATCTGTATTCTATAGACAATAAAACCTATTCCTTGATCTTCTTGGTACAATGGACTCTGGATATGTCATTTATTTTGCAGTATACAATTTAAGATATATTTGATGGTTAGATGTAGATAAAGAGAACTTCTTTCAAGGAAAACACCCCTGTAGGCTCGTCTCTGGTAGATGGTTCTTAGATTGTGCCATTAAGCAGTCATAACCTGCATATATTAATGACCGCATTTGAGTTAGTGATGTCTTTTATTAGGCATTTGGAGTTACAGCAACTGATGAATATACTTCTCCTAAACTTGTTGTGGTACCTAACTCAAATGTTAAAGCATCATTTTGTTGTTAACATGCTTCTTTTGTTTCTGATGTAAAATTAGGAGGAAATGTTGGGACTAAGAATGTAAATCTGGTTTCTATTGCTATTGTAGTGCAATTGACAGTGTGGCGATTGAGATGAAAGTGATGCACCTCAAAATTAGGGATGTGAGTGGGTTCCTTAGTTTCTATTGCATATCATATACTTAACCCACAGGAAATATACTTTGGTTTAATCAAATTCACTTTTGTATTTAAATTCATATTATCATTTATAGGATAACTGATAATAAATATTGGCTAGTTGTAGCCCAAAACAGGAATGGTCTATATAGTCTAGTTTAGCCTCTTAGTCTCATCTTCTGCATTAAAATACAAGATAAATTGCCATCAATGATGAAGAATGTGGAAGGAATGGCACATGATTTTCCATTGATGTGAAAATGCCCATGCGGCTAATAAGTTGCGATTGGGGTTTGAGGGGAGCAATAAATGGGCTGGTTAGTTTTGTCACCCTGTGGACTGTCAGGAAAACGGAATGCCTTAAATTGTCATTTACTGGGGCCTTAAATTTTAGTTCCACTTGTATGCTGGAAACTGAAGATGTGATACTGTGTTTTGAATGATGTGGTTGGCAACTGTACACAGTTGTTGGAAGTCTTGTGCTAGAACTTGAACGACTTCCTGGGTGCACCGTGAGCTTGGCTCTACTCGAGTGTTTTATCAGTTGAACTTAAACTCCGGTGGTTGTTCCAAGTTATGTTACTTTCAAAAAGAGGCTTTTAACTGTTTTTATTTTTTAAAAGATAATTTGGTCAATATGTTCATATGAATCACTGTGCATCATCTTATGATATGACACTAGTTAATAGTTGCTCTGTTTTATCTTGCTTGAAAGATGTTCATATGAATCACTACGCATCATGTTATGATATGAAACTAGTTAACATATGCTCTGTGTTATCTTGCTTGAAAGATGTTGATCTGCCTTTTTGCGGTTTTCTGACAGTTGTAACTTTGAATTTCAGAATGGAATTAGCAGATAGAGCAGTTGGGTTTTTATTATCTTTTATCAGCTTATCCATATTCACCTATTATACATTTTGGGTCATTATCCTGGTTAGTATTCAATACTTCCTTTAATATACAATACTAATTTTCTATAGCTTTCAGGTATATTTACACTTATTGTTTATTTGCATATTGTGGGTTTTCAGCCATTTGTAGACAGTGGTCACTTCATCCACCAATATTTCCTACCTCAAGAATATGCCATACTTGTACCTGTATTTGCTGGTGTGGTGCTTCTCTGCTTCTTATGCATATTTATTGGCTTTGTAATGCTCAAGTCCAAAAAGAAGAAGGCATGATGCAATTATATTTGCCACTTTCAGTCTCTGGAACAAATCCTAAAATTTTTCATCTTTTTTCTTTATTCATAGTTAACAACTTTTGCTATTTGGATTAAGAGTTCTAGTCTAAAATGAGAGCATCATAGAAGATTCCAAATATTATTGTGATTTGTCACCAGGTAGTCTCCAGAGCCCTTTTCTTGTCAAGGAGTTTTTTCCAGGTAAATTTAAGTAGTTAAATCAAGCAAGGTGCCTTTTCTTTTCCTAATTTTTATTTCCTTTCATTAGCTACTGTATTTCTTTATAAGAGTTAGGCTTTATTTAGAATTGAGGTGTAATGAAATAAAATTACTATTAAGTGAATAGGTAATTGATAGATATTAGTTATCTCGCAAAAACTATTATCCTTTCCTTGAGGTATGCGTTTGCTGAAAATTATAGTGAAGCATATGTTGTTTCTGTTTTTAAGAAGAAAAAAAATGTTGCTTGATGAGTTATGAATAACATTTTGACCTCTGCTTATGAAATGGGCACTTGGTTAATCTGTTTTCATGATTCAGAATTAACTCCTGGAGAGGCATTTCAGGAAATGTCCCGTTTGACAATGCTAATTGGTACTGAGTATATATTAAATTAAAAAAAATATAACTATTTATTTATGTGTTTGATTATTTGTTTTGAAAGTGCTAATTACATTTAATTATTATTATTATTATTATTATTATTATTATTATTATCAATAATAATTGATTCAATTGATAAATTTTTTTAAATATTGTAACAAACGTTAAATTTCGCTCACATCATTTTAGAACTTGAGTTATAAAAAAAAATCTAAAAGTAATTACAAAAGAAATATGAAAATTCATTATATAGTACCTAAAGATTAATAATGGTCTCAATATGAAAGATCGACAAGTACAGTCATAAAATGTACTAAAGTTTTTATAATTTTATCCCATAAAATTAAAGCTTGTGTGAGAGCATCCTTTAATAAGAAAAACAGCATCCTAAAGTTTCTAAGGTGGGTGGCCAAACGCATGCGCTCCTTTGAGTAATTGCAGCACTCTCCTAAAGTTTATTAGGCCTCTTTCCACTATATTGGAGATTCGGCACTCTATTTTGAAATCAGACGTCCGACTCAATGTGCCAATAAATTTTGGGCATAAATTTTTTTTTTTAATATTATATATTACATGTATAATTTATCAATGTTAAATTAAAAATTTATTAGAAATTAAATTTTGGGGGTTTGGGTGATGTCTATCCTCATGAAAAAGAAAGTTATTGTGTTTTAACGAAAAAAAATTAATCAACACATTAATATAATGAGTCATACTAATAATAAATAAGAAATCTCATATTTACTGTGGATCTCACTAATAATGAAAAATACAAGCCGGCACTCTTTAACGAGGAGTGTCAGCGTTAGCCACTCAAACTAGGCCTGAGTGGTTGGGTGCAATATATAACTATTTTATCTAAATTTTTAACAAAATTATTATATATATTAATAAATTATAATATAATATTAAAAAATTAATTTGGATTATGGACGGTCAAAGTATACAGATTTGTTTTTACTATTATATTTGCACTTAATTTTGAAAATAGAGTTAAAACATATTTTATTATTAAATACTTATTAATTTTATTTAATTGTCCATTAATATTTACTACTTTTCTTACATTTATTATTTTAATTTATAGTGATATTATGTTTACACATTCTCACAAAATGTAACAGTTGAATGTTTGGTAATATCTATTTAGTAGAAACCGCTTCTACTTTTTGGTGGAAAAAAGTAAAAGAAATTTGGAGTTTGTAAATATAAAACTCATAAAATGATAAATAGATTTTATCTGTAAATATAATATTAAACAGAATATGAAGTACATCTCATTAAAATTATGAAAAACAAAACTTCTTCTATCTAACCACTGAGGCAAAAGTCTCAATGACCAGAAGACTTACCTTTGGGACCTTATCTTTGGTAAGGTTCTCCCACAAATTTTTAGAATTTTTTTTAGAAATATTTAGGTGGGTTGTTTTCTGAATATTAGGTATCGAGTATCTTACAATTGTCCAATATTTTTCTAATTAAATTTTAGTAGATTTTTGGTTATAAATATTAGTACAAATTTAACTTAAATACTAATAGATTTATAATAGTTTAAAAAGAAAATTCTTCTATCTGCATATTAAAATTAGATTCATTAGTTGTTGATCTCTACTCAAGTGAGAAGGATTGTTTGATTAAATTACTTCTCATCGACAAAAACAAAAATTAATTCCAACTCAAAAGAAGATCAGAATCCATTATCCATAATCCACTATTTCTAATCCTATCAATTGAAGCTTCAAAATCACGAAACCATTGATTGCTAGCTAATCACTATCAACAAACGATACAAAAAAAACCATTCAAAAATGAACCAAAAGGCATTGAAAGATAATAATATCATTAACGATCATAATACCAGCTAGAGCTAGCAAGATAAATTTATATGATCAAAATA
The DNA here is from genome assembly GCA_028052125.1 of Melia azedarach. Taxonomy (NCBI): domain Eukaryota; kingdom Viridiplantae; phylum Streptophyta; class Magnoliopsida; order Sapindales; family Meliaceae; genus Melia; species Melia azedarach. The sequence goes on along the minus strand of CM051394.1, from coordinate 9,443,562 downwards.
TTAATCAAGCCCAAGAATTATCAAACGCAGCCGAAGTAATCGCCTGCGCGAACTCCTGAAAACTGATCCTCCCATCGCCGTCCGTATCAGCTTCCCTGATCATCCCCGTCAACTCCTCCACCGTCAACGCGTGCCCTAATCTCGCCATCGAATGCGCCAACTCTGCCGCCGTTATGAACCCATTTCCGTCCCTGTCGAACATTCTGAACAACTGCTTCAACTGATCTTCACTGTACGGTGACTTCGCTGATAGCAGCTCCGGCGCCACCAGCGCTACAAACTCCGAGAACTCGATGAGACCGTTGCTGTTTGTGTCCGCCTTCTGAATTAGGGTTTCAAGTTGGTCAGGGCTAGGTTTCAGGCCGAGAGAGCGTAACAGTGAGCCTAACTCCAGCTGAGTAAGGCTTCCATCGTTGTTCCGATCGAATGAACGGAAGATTTCACGTAGCTCCGCTATTTGGTCGTCGTCTAGCTGCATCGGTTGCTTGTTGCTCATATTAATAATCACTGTTTTGCTAGCTGTCGATAATCTTCTCCTCCTCTCTAATAGTAATTCATTTTTATCACAATCTAAAACCTTTGAAAATTCTTTCTCTTAAAACAAATAATTCAAAAACAAGAACTCTGAAAGAATCATACCCTAATGGTGATGTGTTTGACTTGATTGATCACTTGACATTTCTTTTTTCCTTCTTCTCTCTTCTAGAATCTTGATCAGCTATAAAAGAGATCCACCATGAAAATCGTTCTTGATCCTTCCTCCAATTTTGATGGATCCTCCGAATTACCTGCGAATGACCCAAATATCGGATCCGAATAACGACGAGATTATTGAATCTGTAAGAGATCTAGAAATGTTCGGGTTTTGTCTGTGAATGATGAACACGTAGTAGTCGTATTGTAGAGGCTTTTGGTATTTCCTTTGATTTAGAGAAGAAAATTCAACAGTTGTTGGTAAGTCAACAACGGATGAAATAATAAATATTTGGATTATTGAAAATTTTAAATTCCATTTTCCCGAGAAAATTACAAAAAGGAAAATCAGAAAACAGTGGCGGGAATTGCGTGATTGGTGCACGTCTTTTTCCGCTGGCTCCGTCAACCGTTACCTCCTTCTTGGATTATCATAATTATTATAATTACAAACGGCAGCTAGGACTTAGGAGTTAGGACCAATGGAAAATTGCCATGTAAGAATATTTGGAATTTAACAAATAATTAATGCGGCTGATAACATTTTCAAGCCTAAATTTTGCTGAAACAATAAATTAAGATATAATTTTCTTAATTTTAACAGTTTCATCCCCAGTCAGTCAACAGGAGATACATTTGATATGTTGGTCCAAAGTCAAGTTCACTCGTACTATATAATGCACTCAATTTTCAAAAGATCTACCTAACTAATTTATCAAATTCTTCCCGTGTTATTTGGCCTTTTCCCTATTATAAAATTTGAAATATTCTTCTAAAAGAATTTAATTAATTAAAATTATTAAAATATTATTGTCTTTTATTTTCATATCACTATAATTATTTGTATTTTTAGTTTTTAAATTAATTATTTGTATTTTTACACCAAAATATTTTATTTCAACTCACCTATTATATTAATTCATTATTATTCATGTCATTGTAGCAACATGATTTATTTACCACCTTAATTAGTAGGAAGCTACGTAAAATTAAAAAAAAAAACCTAAAATTAGAGATTAGTTTATTAAAATTACTAAAAATATGTCCTACATTTTGTTTCTACAAGTGGAGGTACAAAAATGTAATTATTCCAATAGCTAAAATTAGGCAATTGCACATGAGTTGTGTGTGCAATCACTTGCAACTTGTGTGTGCAATCACTCAGGACGGTGCCGTTCGGTTTCGTGCGTCAGTTTGTCTTATTTGGTTTGACTCAGTTAATTGCGTTTTTCTTCGAAGAAATTGGGTTCGACTCAGAAACTAGATGATTTATATTTTAATATTTTTACCTTTATCACGAATAATAAAATTAAAATTAATTTCCATTTTAGTTTTTGAATTTGGTACAGAAACTAAAAATCGAACTGAATTTTCGATTTTTAAATTATTAAACCAAGAGTTAAATTGAATAGAGCAAAAGCTGAATTAAATTGAAGATTTGATTCGATACGAACACAATTTACACCTCTATAATCGATAAATTAATGTATAATTTATAATAAAAATTTTAGAACTCTATATAAAAATAGAATTATTAAAAAAAAAAAAAGGAAATACGAGGAAAGTATTAAAGAGTAGTTAAAAGTTCAGCATCTGGAAGGGCAAGAGTGGGAGTGGTTGAAATTGAAGTAGGAGACAGCCAAGCCAAAGGACTGGACAGGGTGTTGAAATGAAATGAAGCCAAAAAAGGATGTGTTACTCCTATCTCCCCTATTCATCACATGTCAAAATGATTAAAAATTAAAATTATTCGGATAATATTATAAAAATAATAAATTAATTAATTAAATATGAAAATTAAATATAATAAACCTAACAAATAGATTTAAAATATAAATAAAATAATGAAAATTGTCAATAAAAGATAATGTATAGCATGGTAAACTTTGTTAATGAAGTGGTCAATTCTCATGATTTTGGATTATTCATGCTATATATTAATTAAGGGTCTGATTAATTAAAAGCACTTCAGAAAAAGATACTCTATCCTATACAAAATTTGGGGTCTATTTTACAGTGTCAATAAAAACTAATTAACGTTTAACAATTTTAATGAAAAGTACTTATTTAAATAAAATTAACTCTTAAAAATAATTTTTTTAACTGCTATTTGTTTGAAATTATTAGAGAGAAAGTACTTAAGAAAGCAATTACAATTTGTTTAACACATAAAAAATACTCGTAATATCTTTAGTATTCAATTAGGCGTTTAAACATGTAATTAAAAAGCACTTTGGTATGAGAATATCAATAGAACAGACGTTTTGGTATTAGCAAATTAATAGTATAAACATTACAGCATTTTTCGAATTAAGTACTATATAAAAATAATATACATGTATTAGTGATATTTTTAACAAAAATAAATATTTTAAAATTGACATTCTTTTTTTTAAAAATTAATTATTATATAATATTCAATAGATACATAATAAATATCCATATATTAATCATATTTTCATAACATAATATTTTTAATAAAATAAATATACTAAAATAAAACAATTACTTAAAAATAATAACATTTTTACCTTACAAATATCTCTAAAAATAATTATTATTTGTTATCATAGTTCTTATTAAAAATCAAGTCCACAAATGTACTACAAAAATAACTACAAATTTAATAATTCTAAAAAATATATCAAAATAATTAATTACAAACAAGATATAACAATAGAATAAGATTAAAAATTTTAAAGTTAGCAACATTTTGGAAATCATAAAAGTTGGAAGTGTTTTTGCTCGAACACTTGAAATAATAATTTCATAAAAATACCTAACTACGTGTTAATTTAAAAATTATCCCAAATACTAATTTTATTTGGATAAGTATTTTGATATAAAATTATCAAATATCAATTAGCACTTAGAGAATGCTAATTTGTATTGACCCTCGTACTTTAGTATTTTTATGAAATTAACACTCATAGCACTTGAATGAGTAGCATTCCGACTTTAATGAAAATATTGCAAATCCTAAAATACACCCAACTATTACAATTTCAACCAAGTTTAATGAAAATTTTGTGATGTGCAACATTACCCTTACTTAACTTTGAAAATTATTAAATTTGCAATTATCTTTATAACAATCATGGCAACAAATAATAATTATTTTTAAAAAACATTTAAAAAATAAAATATTAATTATTGTTAGAGATATTTAAAAAATAAAAATATTATTATTATTAAATTATTATTTTATTTTTAATATTTTTATTTTTATTAAAAATATGAACAATACATAATTATTCATTATGTCCCTATTTAATTTTATATAATATGAATGTATGTATGTATGTATGTATATATATGTGTGTATAATGTCCATTTATCTTACAATTTATTTACTTTTATTAAAAACACCAATACATGGATTAAGTTTTTATATTACTTAATTTGTTAATACCAAAGTATTTTTTTAATTACATATCCAAACACATAATTTAACACTAAAATTATAGAAAATTTTTTGTTTATTATATTTGTAAGTAATTTTTATATATAACCATCTTTATAAATTTCTTTCATAATTGGTCAATAAATACAAAATTGGACGAAATTATCCTCATAACCAAAAAAAAACAAAGTTCATGTTTGTACTGGAAAGTCGAAACTACACTCTCACACATGTTTGCACTTAAAACTGCAGTTTTGAGTACATACTTATTTGCACTTGAAACTGCAATTTCGAACACACGTTTGTTCGTACTCAGAAAGTACAATTTCAAGTACAATTTCGAGCACGTGAAATTACATTTTCGAGCACATGTTTGTTTGTTCTTGAAACTGTAATTTTGGGCACATGTTTTACTTTTAAAGAGAAAAATAAATATAAACAACCTACTATTATTGCAACAAATTTTGTTGTTGTTCAACAGTCAATACTTATTTTTGTTTCCATAAGTCCCAGCTTCGACTCTGAACATTTTTTGAAGTTTGGCTATGAGGGTGATTTTGTGTTTCTTGGCAAACACAATCCCATCTTCTACTATCAACATTGCTTTACACTATAATGAATTTATCATCCTAGGTTAGATATAAATGATTTTACACTAACATGTAATTGATGGTATGATATGGTAATGCTATATGCGAAACTGATGTGCTTTAAAGTGTTTGATAAATACTCACTTTAAATTTAGTAACTAATATCTATCGTTTGCTCAAACACTTATACCCGATAGCTAGTGATTTTCACGACGACTATCAATTAAAAGATACACTACAACAGTACCAAAAGAAGCCTAAATTATATTATATTACCATATCAATTGACATATATATTACTTTCAAATAAAATGTTGAAAAGAATTTATTGTTACTCATTCAAAAAATCAATTTTACCACAGGGATTTACTCCTCAAATCATCTATGCAAATTCATGTACAAACCATCTTGAATGCCATTATGACAGACTCTCAACTGATTAATACCGTTTCTTTCAGCTCATATATCTAGACATTCAATTATGACTTCTTTTATAAGCATAGGTATCTACAGCATCACCAATATCTTAGCTTTAACCAAATTTGACCTCTGCATCAAATATCATGTTTTCATCTTGTGCTCCACTTGAATGCTAAAGAATCTAGAGATTCCTACAACTGCATCACGTCGAATAGGTTTGAAATATTTTCTTATTGCATTAGTCTCTCGGCAACCAAATAGAACATAAGAATTATGGTATAAGTATCTTCTTCACTATTTAAAAATCTAGTTCTAATTTTACATATGTAATATGTAATCATTAAATTTAAAGAAAAAAGATTAAGGGTATAAATATATCAATCACAATACGAAAGAAGCTACCTGGCTACTGATCTAGAAGAGGACTCCCTTCCTTAACAAGCACAAAAAGACCACCATCTCCTCTTGAGATTCGAAGATCTTCATCAAGGTAAGTAATAAGAAGCCAAGAACTTGTCCGCTCACCTGGAATTGGAACCTTAAGAGGCGGTTGACCAGAAATGGTCCTTGCAATGCTTGCTACTGCCTCTTGCACTGGAGAGAGTGATTGCTGCACAGGTGACATATTGATATTCTGCCCAAAAACATTCAAATTTTCTGGCAGATCTATATTTGACTTTATCTCTGGTGGTTGCAGGGTACCTTCCTTAAATTGAACCTGAAACAAATTAGGAAGTACACATGAGGTTCTGGTCCTAATTTATTTACCATACTGAAGTTTGTAAGTTTTGAGGAAATTTTGTATTGCAAGCAACAATTTCACGGCATGTAGTTAGTGAATTATAATGCATAAAATTGTACTATTCAAAAATATATTCTAACATGCCTCTGATGCTTCAAAAACTCTTGAAATGATGGTGAAACTAATTATTTATCAAGCACTAACAAGTATGCTTCTTATTCTTTAACATAAATTATATTAAAAATACTTCTTGTTATTTAACATAAATTATATTAAAGATACTTTCAAATTCATTCTCAAAGTGGCCACTAATGCTGTTTTAAAAAACTCAAGGTGGAAAATAAAGATCAATTTTGTCATAAATCAACTACAGAAGAAGGTTTCTCATCCATTTCTTTTTTCGCAAGACAGAATGTTGTTTCCATAAAAAGTTCCAACACTCAACCACTCAAGTTTGTTTAAAGGATTACCTGTATTCTAGAAGGGCTTCGAACTTCAAAGGAGGCAGATGCACTGAAAGAGAAATCAGCAAAAGGGCTGGAGAATGTAGTGGAGTTCACAATGGTGAGGCTACTCGTGTCAATTTTTTGGGTTATCTTCTCCACTTTCAGAAAAGGTGTTGCACCTACTGCCAATAGTGGCAACAACTCAGAAAATGCAGTGTACCTGATCATCCCGAAAACATGACCACAAGGCAAAGTTAGGACTAACAATACTTAATAAGAATCAACAATATCAAATCATAAAGAGATAAATTGCTACATTCTCAGGAGGTCCCAAAACTGGTCCAGCCTGAACTTAATATTTGTTATCCCGAAGCTATTTGTCAGCCTCAAATGTTTAAGAGATTCTTCCTTAACGCAAACTAGGCACATCGGTTCTTCACTTATGTCATCAGTGACAGCCTTTCCCAAGTAAAAGATAATAACCATGACAAATTTATAAATTCCTTTATCTACATAAAGAAACACTGCAGATTTAAGAGATTATAGCAATATCATTTTGTGATTAACAATGAATGTAACATAGTACAAACCAATAGACACTAAGATAAGAGTATTGAGATGAAAATAACGCAATGAACAAGATGATACTTAATAACAGGGGATTATAAGCTCTGAAAAGTGAAGACTCTATAAATTTCTTCTTTTTTTTTTTTTTTCCTAGTTCTCAGACATTTTCTATACTATTAATTACCGCTGCAAGGAATAATATCTTCTAACAGAGGGAACAAGAACTCACACCAAAACCCAGTTGCCATCAAGAACCCCAGTCGCCTCCATGGGATTCGGAGTCGGATTAAGCGCCTCTAACAGATTAACAAGCTCCGTAACTTCGGCCCGAACATCCGCCCCGACCCGAAACCCGAATTCCGTACCATAAACCGTGTCAACCAAGCATCTCTTCAAATCCCCAACTTTATCCTCCTCCTCCACTTCCGGCACCGCTGCAGCCCTTCCATTACCCGCGCCGACGTACTCCTCCTCCCACTCGTCCTCGTCCTTGGGAGGATCCGCATCCGCCAACTTCGTCGGTTCCTGATCAGCTTCCCCCTCCGTTTTCTCCCCCCATTCGTCGGTGATAGTAACCGGGGTTTCTACGGGCTCAGAATCGGGTTCGGGAATCGGGTCGGGTGAGGAAGAGGAGTGACAGCGAAGTCTGAGGAATTTGCTGGGTGTTGAATGAGTAACAGAGAATGAAACTGAAGAAGGGGTTTTGGAAGAGAAGAAGAGAAGAGGTTTAGGGTTAGGGTTTTTGAAAGATGAGCAAAAGAAAGAAGTTGGTGAAGGTGACGAGAAGAGGAGAGCCATTGTTAACTGCGTTGTGTTGTGTAGATTCTTTTCTTCTCTTCTCTTCAAATAATTTTACTTCAAGCTCTGCGCCATACATTAATTCTTTCAAAAATGTTTTTTCTTTTATTATTATCTTTACACTATTACTTAAAATTAAAAAAAAAGTACATATACACGTGGATTTCTTTTTTCTTATTTTTCTTCACTTTTATTATTATTTAGTGTGAATTTGTGAATTCAAATATAAGTGCTTTGAATTTTTTTTAATTAAAAAAGGGATTTAATTTCTCTATTTTTTTTCTATTTTCTTCGTGGGAGAAATTTTATATTAAGTGTTTTTATAATAATGAAAATCGGTTATTATGATCAATAAATTTTTTATCATATTATTTTAGGGAAGAAAATTATGAATTTATTTTTATTATATTATTAAAATAACGGTAAATTAGTAAATTGAGATGATTCGTGATGGTTTTTATTATGAAATATTTTTTAGTTATACTATTTAAGGGTGTAATTATTATAAATTTTATTTTTTATCTTATTAATTTGATTTAGATTTACTATCAATATTTCTTCTAATCATTAATATAAATAAAATAAATATAAAAATATAAATTAAACCAATTAAAACTAATTAATATATATTACTATGCTTAGCAATCTTGTAAACAAATTGTATTCATGTCCTGATTTATTAATTATGTCTAAACAAATCATATTTGTATCATGATATGATTTGTTTAGATGCGATTATTTGTTTACACATAATTATTTATTTAAATACAATTAAATAAAATTAAAGTTTTCAACTTTTTATTTTTTATTTTTGGTATTTTCTTACCTTTATATATTAAGTTTGTCTCAACATGGGATTTGCGGAAGGTAATATAAACATTTTTTTCATTTTAAATCTTTTATAAGTATAATAAAAATTAATAATAATTGTAAACAACTCGTACATGTATTTTAAACGAATAAATTGATCAAAAAGATCAAGCACAAATTTGATATTATTATTAAGTAGGTGATACAAATATGACACAATTATTATTCATATTTAATTTATTAATTATGTCTAAACGAATCATATTCGTATCAAGATGTGATTTGTTTATATGCAATTATTCGTTTACACATGATTATTTGTCTAAAAACAATTAAATAAAATTAAGGTTTTCAACTTTTTATCTTTTTGGTATTTTCCTACCTTTATATATTAAGTTTATTTGAACATGGGATTTGGGTAAGGTAATGTAAATATTTTTTTCATTTTAAATCTTTTACAAATATAATAAAACTAATAATAATTTTAAACGACTCATAAATATATTTTAAACTAATAAATAGGTCAAGAAGATCAAACACAAATTTGACATTATTATTAAATAGGTGATACAAATATTATTCATATCAAATTTTCAAACCCAAACCTGTTTAATCTATTGAATTTATATCGAATAATCATATTGTGACTCAAATTGTCATCCCCATGTATTAGTACCATTTCAAATTTTTCTTAAAACTCATTTTTATTTACAATTTCAATAATTAAATTATGTCAAAAAATATATATAATTGAACTTACATATTTTAATTTATATTAAAAAGTCTTTACACGTCACGCATTATATGTAATCCATTATTAATTCTAGTTTCTATTAACTTTCACTTACCATACTTTTTTAAACCTTATATAAATAAATAAATATTTTCTTCTTCAATAAATTTAAAATTTTTGAAATGCATAAAGAAACAATAATGAAAATAAAATAAGTTCTCGATTACAGTTTAAAATTTGTGGAAATTATTTTTTACAAATTAATTTAACATATTTTGAAGAAAAAAGATTCGGTTAATCATTTTTGTTAAAATAAAAAATTTAATAACACTATAGTTTACAAAGAAATGACACAAAATAATATTTTTTTAAAGAAAATGAGGCTTATAAAGATTTTCAAGAAGGTAACAATAACATCATTCATTTTGATATTAAATATCAATGTAATAATATTAAAGTGTTGCGAGAAAAGAGGTTCAAGTCCTTACAATTATGTTGAGTAAATTTCTCTTGAATTAGAGGTAAATTTTGCTTAAATTAGATCTCAACTGTTATAGTCGGCTGGTACCATACTTGCAGTTATCTTGTATTGATATATTGTATATATAAGTCATAATTGTACAATATTAAAAAATAATTTTAAATGAATGATTGTGGTTGGTTATTAGTTCAGCTTATAATGAAAACTAAAATCGTTTCTTTTACTCCAACTAAAACCTGGATTTGTACCAAATTAGTTCTTTTTTAATGAAGGTATCTGTATATCATCTGATAACTTTTCTACTACAAATAAGAAACCCTCCTATAGATCTTTTATGTGTAAATTAATTAGTTTGCAATATTAATATTAAATTTTAATTGCCTAATAATTAAGAGTGGGTAAAAAAATAAAAAAATTGGATCAAATTAAACCTGAACTGATGGGTTTAGCTCGATTCTAATTTTTGATCGGTTTGGTCTATTTCAAGTATGTAGCTTAAATAATAATTATTTCTTTAAATATTTATTTAACACAAAAAATAAATATATATTTATTTTACATATTATTATTTCTATAAATACTTACTTTTATATAAAAATAAAATAATTATTTCTCAAATTATTTTAATTTTTTCATCAATTATAAAAAATTACTGTTATATGAGCCTGCCTATAATGTGGATCCTATGTCTGCAATGAGTCCACCATCCATTGTCTCGTTGTTGATTATAGGGTTATAATTATAATTTAGTTTAAAATTTGAATTTTTGTTCGTAATCTTAATTAATAGAAAGATGTAATAGAATATTTTTGAAACTTTTAGAGAATGATGAGTAATTCTATAAAATATGAGGGGTGTCTAAGCTATTTTCCCAATTAAAAACAAAAAGTACCACCATTACACTGAAAGGAATGCCGATAGCAAAATCGACTTTATATTTCCAAATGATCCAGATGTTCTACTATGAGAATAAAATTATCAATTATAAAACAGAGACTCATAATCAACTAACTAATATAATCACCGTTGACATAGTAAAAAGGATAACTGCCAAGGTTAAAAACCATTATGTTAAAAGAAAGAAGTTTTAGAGGTGAAAGAAAATTAGTGGTGGGAAATAAAGGTGGTGAGACGTTACATAAAGAGAGTTTGTTTTCTTCATTTGTTTGTTTTTTCTCATTTCTCCTTCCTTCCTTCCATCCTTTATTTTTCTGCAGTTTTTCTTCTTTCCTCCTTTGTTCTACCCGTTCTTTTTTCATCTTTCTCCTCTCTTTTCGGTTCTCTTATCTGCTCTCCTATTTTCTTTTATTCTTTCTCCTCTTTTGTGTGTTCTGTCTAAAGCAAATAAGAGAATTAGATGTAACTATTTCTCAGGGATTGATCAAGTTGATATATTTTTAATTAAGGTAATTATATATCATCTGACAAGTTTTCTACTATAATTATTAAACCCTCTCATCTACATTTTCTATGTAAATTAATTATTTTGCAACATTAATATCATTTAAATCGCCTAATAATTAGGAGTGGGCAAAAAAATTGGATCGAACTTCGGTCCATTTCGATTTCAGTGTGGAGCTCTATTCTTCATTTGAGTTACTGCACTATTTGTGTAAATTGCAAAAATTTCAACCCAAAAATTGTTTGTGAGATTGCGAAAATTGTACAGCAACTGGAATCATATAGCATATGAACTTCATAGAATATAGTAAATAACCTTCTATCAAATTTATCATTATTATAAATTAAAAATTAAAAATACCACTATTACACTTAAAGAAATATCGATATCTAAACCAATATTATATTCCAATTAATCTAATCTTCTACTATGGGAATAAAATGGCATATAGAAAATAGCAAATTGTCAATTATACATCAGAGACTCATAATCAAACGACCAGTATAATCATAATTGACAAAGTGAAAAACATAATAGCCAAGGTGAAAAGCCATTGTGTTAGTAGAGAGAAGTTGTAGGGGTAAAAGAGAATTGGTGACAGGAGACCGAGGTTATGAGATTTTATATACAGAGAGTTTTTTTTTTTTTTTTGGTTATTAACTGTATTTATTTGATTTGAAATGTTACCATTTTAATTAGTAATTAATTGTATCATTTGCTTTCTTACCATGACCATGCATTGCATTATTGATGTATCATAGCATTCCAAGACACTATATCTTTCTTTGTCATCCCATTGAAGATACTCATCGCATCGTCCCAACTTCTACACTTTGCATACATATCATCCAAAGCATTGGACACATTTGTATTACATATAAACTCATTCCTCTTAATGGAGGCATGAACTTTCCTCCCCAGGCTAAGCAAACCTAACTCAACACAAGCAACTAATATACTAAAATAATAGTCCTGTCATCTGGCTTCACTCTAGCCTCCTCTATTTGATCATACAATCTTTTTGCATCCTCAGCTTACTCAGATAATATTATAGTCCAAGGAACTAAGCTCTTAACAAGCATCCTATTAAACAAGAATTTAGCCATTTTCATATATCTATCTTTACTATAACCCAAAATCATCACAGGTCACAAAACAATACTCCTCTTCGGCATTTTTCGAATAATTCGAACTCCAAATTCATTTCTCTCTCCTTTACATACCCATCTAATATCTTATTGGGAATAAGCTCGATGCTCCCTCTTTGTTTGTCCAAATTTATGTTACCCCTATGTTATTTAGGAATTACCTCAAGACCCCCTCGCCGTTAGTACCATTAATGAAAAATGTTACTTTTTTGTACAAATACAATTATGCCCTTCTAATTATATCAAAACTCTGCAAAAGTTATGTAAGGAAATCACTTTATTGTCCTTGTATTAAAGGGGTAAAATGATTTTAATACCCTTGAAAATATAATGAGCAAAAATCTATAATGAAATAAAATAAAATATATTTTTTATTAATAATGACGTTTTGCATGTATAAGTTGGAAAATGTATTATTGGAATTGTAATATGCATTAAAATTATCAAAATGCCCTTATATTTTTAAATGAGAAATGAAGTTAGAATTTGTCTTATTTGGTTTCAATTTGAACGTTGAGAGAGCAAGAGAGAGATTGTAACTGTTAAAATTTTGGCTTTAAATAGCAAGTCATATGCGTAAAATCCTTCAGTACCTATATGCATGAAAAAGCTCAGTATTCATAACTTTATTTTTTCCCTGTCTTTATGTCTTTAACCCCAAAACAACACAACTAGAATCAACTCAAAACCATTAATTCTTGCCTTTATCCTCTTTATCATATAATGATCACGCTTTCTCTCCATTACATCATCCAGTAGCAAGCATCTTAAGTCCAAAAAATAATCAATGCTTTCAACATTCATCAAACCATTAACAATGGACATTAATGGGAAGGTAATCAAGTTCACAAACAAATTTTGCAAATGTGGAAGAAAGGCTGGAGTAGCTATATCGGAGTTTGAGAAAAATCCAAATAAGCTATACTTCTTTTGTATACAAGAGCAAAGTTGTGGAATTTTTAGCTTTTGGAAGCCAAAAATTGATGAGTTCAATAAGGAAAGGTTAGGGGATAACATGTCCAACATTCACAGTGCAAAACAAATGTGGTTAATGATGAGATCATTAAGTTCAAGAGTAGGTTTTACGAATATGGGGAAAAGGCTAGCATTAGATTTTCAGAGAGTACGAAAAACCCTAGTAAGCTTTATTTCTACTATAAGCAACCACAAAAGTGTGGTTATTTCAAGTTCTAGAAGCTTACTAAGGAGGAGTTAAATAACACTATGAAAAAGGTAGTAGGTCCTGGAAGCAACATATATGTATTCAAAGGTTTTGGAGCAATCAAGATCGAGCAACATGCAAAGTAATGCAAAGATATATGCAAAATACATGCGTCGAAATGAAGTTAAAGATGATGATTGCATATCAACTATAATCTAACCTAGATATGCGGAAAAGATGATGATGATGATTATCATAGTGCTGTTATGCATTTGCACAATGCAACTGTGGGCTATTTCAACAAAGTTCAAACTGTAAATTGGTCACAAATTACTTATAATACAAGACCATGGAATTCTTTTACTTACCAATATTTTCAGTATAAAATTAGTACATGTGTATGGCTTGTGTTCACTCATACTTCATTGTAATCAACATATATATGTTGTGAACATAACCCATGCATTAAAAAAATAAACTTATACTGTCAAGCTTTACAAAAAATTATTGATTTCATTCAACCTATACAAAATAACCTGTCTATGGGATGTGCATAGTCCTATTCAACCATCTAAAAGTCTTCAAAAACCAATTTACTGCATTAATGCACAGGTTCCACAAGTATATGTCAATATATTAACCAACTGTGGGCTATAACACATTTAACACATATTTCATTATATAATGTATAGTTAATATTAATGACGTATGAAGGTATTACCATTTGCTTATTTTTCAAGCCATGCTGGTGCTTCTAGACTTATCATAATTGCCATAAATATGTTGTTGGGTAGGGGAATTTGTGTTCTGCCCTGATAAATTACGCTTCTTGAAATTTTTGTCGGTAGAAGGATTTTGCCTCATGTGTTTTCTTCCACCTATATTGAAAACCATTTGTAATCGATGCCCTATAATAAATTGCCACAAAACTGACAGTAGTACTTTGGGTGGGAAACTTGTGGTAGTTGTGGATGTATGACTTGTGGAAGGAAAATTTGTTGCATTTGATAGAGTTGTGGCAGTAGCACTTGTTAAAGCTGTATCCGGGGCAATAAGAGCACTTGTATTACCCTATATGTAAATATTTGTCTATTAGGGTATGGATTTACCTTTGTCTATATATATTTTACAATCACAATTTAAAAAATGACCTTAGTAGTTGGGAAACTTCTTTTAGTACGCCTGATATTTTTACACTTACTGCATCTTGTGGTAAATCTTCTCTTCTATTGGAGAACTTGTCTTTCATTTGGTTATTTTCTTCTATCATACTTTGGTGGTCAGCCCACCTTGGCCATGATGGTTGGAGGCTGGAGTTACGCCATATCAATCCTTGGCTAGTGCATCCTGTCAGGTAGTAGTCGTATACATTTTGAGTATGTTAACTGATATGCTTCTCTGGTCAAACTCTTCTAAACATAGTCTACTAGTTCAAGATTCGATTGTATAATACATGCTAGTGCATGTTTGCATGGCATCCCATTAACTTGTCAGCCCAAACAATCACAACACCCCTTGCTCAAGTCCACAACGAAGTACACAGTACCTTCTAATTTGTAATCTATGACCTTGAACTCAACCTCACTTGATTTGACCACCATAAGTTTTCTCACAATCTTCGAAAGTTTCTTAATTTTTAAAAACACTATCGATGGTAGATTTGTGGGCCATGCCACACTTTTTTCC
This sequence comes from Melia azedarach, assembly GCA_028052125.1. Lineage (NCBI taxonomy): Eukaryota > Viridiplantae > Streptophyta > Magnoliopsida > Sapindales > Meliaceae > Melia > Melia azedarach. Next base: position 9,428,481 of record CM051394.1, on the reverse strand, counting down.
TTCCTTCTTATCATTCTTTTCATTAACTTCAAGCGTATAAATTCTTAGAACTCTAAGATTGGTTTCCTCCTATATTCACCCAAAAATCCATTCTAAGACTCCGTCATGTTATTTGTAGCACGGTCAATCTTGAACAAGTGGTCAAACTGATGCACAGCCCAAGTGTTTGGCTCATTTTGCATCAACCATGTATATGCATCAGATGAAAGCTCTTGAATTTTACCCATGGCATGATCAAAATTAGTTTTGTTCATTGCTTGAACAGTTATTCAAAAGTGTGTTCACAGTATCTCAGCACTGAAGAGGTTCCTAAAATTGGCATACATGTGTCAGGTATAATACCTTATCACTGTTGTAGAGAAGTGGATATTAATTGTTACAATTAGCCTTTTCTGTCTGTCCGACATGAAAGTGATTGGCATGTTGTCACTTATCTCCATATGCTCTTTGAACAACTATAAAAACCAGTCCCAACTTTGCAAGTTCTCACCCTCACAAACACAAATTACCTAAGAGAATATGCCATTGTTGGCATCAACTGCAACTGTAGATAAGAGGATCCCATCGTACTGTGTTTTTAAGTGACAACCACCCAACCCCACGAAACTTCTGCATCCCTTCAAAAACCCGATTTATTGAGCACGAAAGCTAACAAAAATTCACTTGAAAACTCTTATAGGGTCTTGGTGAATCTTCACTATTGCTCCAACATTTCTAGCTAATAACATATGACCATAATCTTGAAGTTTAGTGTATGAAGAAACAAAATCAATTGTGCCATGCTGATAAGTGTCTAAAAATACATCATTTGTATATATTTTACAAGATATTATTGTATCACTATTAAATTTAATGTCCCTATTTGTGCATAAATTGTGAAATTTTATTGCTATAACTTTAATTTGTATGTTTTAATGATCTAGAATTCAAATAATACAAATATGTATAATTGTACAAGATGGCATGAATATAATACTTATATTTAAGTATTTATGTGGTGATATTTTTTATATAGGTGTTAAAGGAGTGCAAGTTGCAATTAAAGATATAAAGTATCCACTTGCATACAACTCGCTTGAGCATGAATCAGTACCATAGCCATAACTTTGTGTAGACATCTTCTAATAAAATGATTCTTTTTGAAAGTGAAATCTAACTCAATTATGCATAATTCATGTTTAGACAACGTTTGCAAATTCAGAATGGGTAGGTACTGAAAGTGTGAAGGAACGTAATTGAGCATTGTTCATCCATATGCACCCTAGACCTGTGAACACTTTTCTATCTTTTAGCCATAACTTTCTGAATACCCCATCAATTGAGTTGATTATTAAAGAAGTGGAACCATAGGGAACACAGATACAACTTTTATATTATGCATAATTTCAAATTCATGCATCTATGCTGTCTAAAGTAGTCATCATTCAGACAGTAGTTGTAAATATTATAATTTGAGCATGCTTTACATTTTTAAATATATCTCATGCTCTAGACATCCAAATGACATGATTCTTAAAGCATGAGAAAGATTATCTAATTATGCACAAAGTATATGATGACTACTTTCTCCAATTTGGCATAGGAAATAGTTAAAAATGAGCTATAATCTAACATGTGAGATATGATAAAACTGCAATATGCATGTGTCTACACATGTAAAACATCTTTTATGTTGCTTATATAAATGGTGGTTTTGAAGATGGAAGCATTCTATTCTTGATTTCATTTCTCTTAGAAAGTTCTTTATTTGTTTTGTTTCCTTACTTATTATAATTCAAGTGTTGTCACTAGAAAATTCGTAGCTAGTGTTTGTGTGTTTTTGTCATTCTTCATCAACCAATTTCATCAAAAAATTGAAGAGCACGATCAATTATTTCAAACCTTAGGGGAAATCTTCGATAAACATAAATGTTATTTCAATCTTTGCTTGTTCTTCTATGTGTTTTGCACTTTCATATTTTATTTCATTGGTTTGAACTTAATAATGGAAGGCTAAACACATAGTGAGAGTTTGGTTGAGCTACTATGATTGTGTTCGTTATTTTGTAAATTATGTTTAAGATTATTACTATGATTGAATTAAGATTATTACTTGTTCATTGTTCTTTATACCTTAGATTATGAATTATAAATTGATAATTTATTTTTTATAATTAAAGTTAACAAAGTAGAATTAAAGTTTTAGAAACATCATCTTACCTTAATTAAGCTCTATTGAACAAGTGTTTAAATTGGATCTATTGATTTGGTTTAATTTAAATGGTCACATCATTTCCTTGTAATTAATTCAATTAATTAAGTAGAAACCTTGTATCAAGGATATACTTAGTTGATTGCAAGTGAGAATTATCATGATAATTGAATTTCTTTAGCTATAGTGGAAAGACCAATAATATAAAATTTGGGACAATTGCTTAATTCACTTAATATTTTAATGCATGAATAGATAGCTAGCCAACTCCCATTTGATTTCATTAGATTTAATCTATTTTCATTATTTTTTTAAAAATTTAACAAGTTAATTTATTTCATTTAACATCACATCAAACTACCAATTAAGTGTTTAGAACTTTATTGTTTATTAAATTTAGTGACGTAAATAAAACAAATAAGAATTTAAACCATTACAATTTCTTGAGAGATCGACCTTGGGGTGAACTTATCATTAACTATTAATGATTCGTACACTTGCGAGCATATTCAAATTTGTACATCATATGCTCAAAGCCTTTTTCTTGGCTTTACACAGTTTTTTTCTAGTTGTACCAATCCCAAATCGCCTAAGTAACTCAACAGCCATACCATTAGTAAAAATGCTAGAGTGCTTGTAATTGTTTTATATAGCTTCTTTGCAACCCAATCACTGGTCACCTCTGTATTCTTGAAACTCTTTTTGCATGTGTGCTCCTCAATGGTAATTGATCGTATACAGAAACTGAGTTTATCAACTAGGACATATGCGTGGATCTTTCACCTACAATTCGGCCTTCCACAAACAGCTCTTATTCTTATACTTTTATTTTTTATCCTTTTAAGCCAAAAGCATTCCTAGATTACGTAGTCTTTCAAAACGTCTCTAAACTGAGCCATATTTGGAAACACTTAACCTGTTTCCAAATGAATATCATCCTCCTTCAAAATTATAAACATCCTACCCCTTAAATCTCTAACCATTTTGCCAATTAAAGTATCATCGTCTTTAGAACTTCCTTCGAAGTCTTCATCCCTATCATTACCATGCTCTGACAATGCGTCTTCATCCCCTGATGTTGAGATGTTAGTTATATCTTCCAAGATTTGCTCATCTTCTTCATCATTTTCAGATTCGACAACGAGAGGAATATCGTCATTAGTCTACTCTATAGAATCTTCACTTCTGACCTCTGCATTTTCATCATCATTTGACTCATCATTCAGATCAGCCTCAATAATCGGTTGCATTCTCCCCCATTCTGACCATCTAATTATGGTTATTATTATGTCTGTTCGTGTAGACTATGCATTTAAGAATATAGTCCATTCATTATGTCCAAGGCTCCATCCAGATTGAAAACATCAGCATTTTGTGCCTCTGGCTGCACATGAGGCTCTGTGTCCTAGTCTTCATTATCTTCATATGCCTGAATAAGAGACTGTGTGTGTTCAAAGACATTTTGTTCATCTAGCTACGTAGGAGACTATGTGTGGTGGTCTGCATTTTGTTCCTTTGCTTCAACAGGAGGTTGTGTGTGCTGGTGTGGTTGTGTCATCTCTGCATCGATTACTTGAGAATAATTATACTAATCTTCTATCTCTTACTCACTTTCTGGCACAACACCTTCTAGAACATGCATATAAGAGTCCAAAGCAAGAACATCCATCTCCAGTCTTACTTCTTCAATACCTTTGTTCAAGCTCTCTAATACATAAGCGAGCATATCTTGGTCACTCTCAATAACTCTTTTCTCAATCAGCCTTAGGAAACTTGTGACGTTTGTAAAAGAACTCCATCACATCGCTAATGATAGTTATTAATGAATAGCAATCTAAATCAATAACCCCAAATTCCATTACATCTCCACAAAAATCCACACTTAAGACAAATCTTGTATTCATCCTATAAACAAATCAAGTAATCATCTTGTTAAACAAAAATATCCGAACCACATAATCAAACACTGAAATAACCACATTTAATCAACCACGAACAAGCATAGTAAAAATTCGTGGTTTGTGTTTTGGAAAAAAATGCCCTTAAGTTGATACCTTCATGTTACCATATACAGACACACATAGTCAAGTACAAACAACCAATAAAACCAAATTTTTATCAAACATATCACTTAAAAATGGAGTTTTACATATTTGTTTAAAATACCCATAAAACAGAGACCTTTTAGATGAACAAATTTGTTTTTTTCTAATGCAATTGTTCAGTCCACATTCACACACACATTCGACATGCAACCACACTTTGACCAACCAACATTATGTAAACAAATTTTTTTCTTCAGATTTTTAGTGTAAAAAACCCACAAAACAGAGCCCTTTATTTTCCAAATATTTGACACATAGATTTGATACTTTCTCTTTATCATGTAAGAACACAGACAATGACCATTAACCAAACATAAAAAAATTAACCTATTCAAATAAAAATAACGAACAACAATTTTTTTTTTGAAATAGAGCTTACCTCTCCTTGCATCTTTTGCCTTTGCCAATGACAGTGATTTTCTCCAAACAATCTTCCTCTTCACTTGTTCACAACCAAACACCAATTTTTTCTATTCAATGTGGTTGACAAATGATGATTTCTAGAGTTTGCTGGGTTAAGTATTGTTTGGCGCTAAAGGAGAAACGAGAGTGAAGAAGAAAATGAATAGACGTGATTTTGAAAGTGAAATATTTTTGGCTTTGGGTTTTTTTTATTCGTTTTTAAATTAATCAATCATTATCCTAAGAATAAAATTGTATTATTTTAAAAAAACACATTTAATGCTTATTGTATTATGTTTGAATATGTTCACTTATGCAAGCAACGTAACGTAAATTACTATATTATCCTCCGTTCATTAATTTTTTCATTAACGGTACTAACGACGAGGGGGTCTTGAGATAATTTCGAAATGACAGGAGAGTAACAGGAATTTGGACAAACAAAGAGGGGGCATCGGGGCATCGGGCTTTTTCCCTATCTTATTCCAATTAACCTTATCTCTCTCAGGCATTTCATCAAAAAGCTGGTAAGCTTCACTTAACTCTTCACTATTCACTAACCCAACAATCAGTTAATTCCATGTCGTAGTATCTCTCCTAGCCATCAACATAAACTACTACTTCTTTGCAGGTTTAACACCGACCACACCACACTTTGGGTAACCATTAACAAGAAAATTGGGCAGAAAAATATCCGCTAAAAAACCACATTTTTCTATTTGGGTATGTATCATTTGCACCGCACTCAACCAATTCATCTTGTTACACTCCTTTAAATTACAAATTAAAAAAGAGCAAATCAAATGATTTATGTTTTCTAATGACGGTCACTGAAATGGCTCATGTTGGTTGATTTAAAATGCTTGACGTTGAGGATCATGATATTGGTTCCGGATTGTCATGATTTGTATTGACATAATTGGAAAACATGAAACAAGGTGGCAGTGGCTTGCAAATTGAGCTCTTGATTCCAACGATGAATGCAGCTATTGACGGTGAAAATTAGTTGGGATGAGAGGGTAATGATTGTTGAGGTGTTTACTGATGGTGATGCTGCCAAACGTGCGGTGCATGCGATGTGTTCTGCAGAGTGTTATACGATGTGTTCTGCAGAGTAACAACAACAAATATTTTTGGGATTAGTTCAACGGCCTTTTCTAAATTTGATGATGGCTTCAAATTGTCGAACAACACCGATCAAGCAACAACAGCATGGGGCATTGGCAATAGGGGGTTGGCATCAATGATGGCAATGGCGAATTCTCTTTTTTTTTTAGGTTTTAAATTTTAATCAAAAAATAGATAAATGAGAAGATAAACATTAACTGAAAAAATAATATTAAATAAAAATTATAAAAATAAGTTAAATTTGAATAATAATCTAATTTATTAAAATGGAAAGATAGACAAACTAAAAAGATAATATTAAATAAATAATTTTAAACATAAATTAAAAGATAATCAAATTTATTAAATACAATACAATCTAAAATTATTAGAAGGCATTTAAATTTAGAAAAATTATATATATATATGTGTGTGTGTGTGTGTGTAAGAATGTATAAATGAATTAAAATATTTATTTGGATCTTAGTTGCGGGCCCTTTTCAATTTAAAAATCTAACAACACATAATAAATAATACAGTTTTTACTGTTTATTATCACTACCTCATCGCTCTCACATATAATCTTATCAAAGTACACTAACTGCTTTCGAAAAGTAACACTTTTAGTTAGAGGTAAGTACGATCTAGTTTAATTCGAGTTTTTCAAAAATCAGACCGAACGAAAAAATGTCGAGTATTTAATTTTTAGCATAAAATCGGACCAAACATAAGAGTAAAATCGAATCGAAATCGATTTGGATGAATACAAACTTATCAGTTGGGTTCGATATTTTGGGTTTAATTTTTTTCTTTTTGTGTATTTATATATATTTTATTTTATTTTCTAATAAAACAACGTTATTTAACATCGATAAAATAACGTCATTTTATTATTCTGGTTTAGTTTTGAATTTTTCTTTCAAAATCAAAGTCAGAAAAAAAATTTTTGGTTTTACAAAAATATTCGATCTAGATCGAATAGCATACAAAATCAGAATGAATTATTTTAAATTTTCGAGTTCTAGGCTATTAAGATAACGTTATGGGGACTCGGGTTATTAGCTAAACAACATGAAAGTTTTGGGATATCACATCGAACAATAAGAGAGACACGAGAATTCTTTTTATCTTCTCATCTTTTCGAAACTCTAAGGTTATGTTTAATTGGAGGATTCTCGAAGTGTCCATACTCCCCCTAAATAGGGAATCGTGATTCCTCTCTCAAGGTTGAACAATCATGATTTCCAGCCTACCAAATGTGTAAGCTTTCCACTTTATCCCTCCTCTATCTATTTTACTATAATTTATTTAAAATTATTTAATTAGTTAATTATTTTTTAATAAATTATCATATTATTTTAGATATTTATAAAATTAATTCATATAATATTATTTATAAATTAATTTATAATTATTATTATTCTTTTATAAATTAAAGATCATCTTATTATAAATTAATATATTTAAATTAATTTATAATTATTAATGTAATATTTATTTTGAGAGACAACACGTGTAATCTTATTTATAATTATCTTTATTATTATTTTTATTAATTTATAATTTATTATATTCCATACTTATTATTTATATGATTAATCACATTTATTTAATAATTGTAATTTTTATTATATAAAAAATAATTATTTATCTAATTATACTTTCATTTTTATTTTTATAATAAAAAAGAATATCAAACCCAAAAAGAAAAAGAAAGGAAAATCCTTATAATAGGTCCAAGTTCCCAAATTTTTTATTCACTTATTATATGATAAATTGTAATATGCAAGTTAATCATCTAGGAAATTATAACTAATTTATGGATAAATTAAGTTAAGATTTATTGTTATTTATATTGTTTGTGAATATTTTTAGTATTATTTCTTTTTAAATTTTAATTTATGATATTAAATTATTAAATATATTGATGTTCAATATTAAAATTTTAAATTATATTTAATAACAAATTAATAGGTAATAAAAAATTTTACTAAAAAATATAACTAATTTTTAAACAGAGGATATTTTTTGTTAAAAAAAATTAATAAATTTCTTTCCCTTCACACTTTCTTGTTTTAACCGAATAAAAAAAATACTATTCCTTTCACAAATTCTTTTCCCCTTTCTTTTCTTCGTTTCTTTACATTATTCAAGACAAAATAAAATCTAAAGAATTAAGCGATATTTAATATTTTTCTCAAAAGTCAAGAGGTAAACAGAATTATTTATAAGAATATGAAAAAATAATGAATAAAAATATGATAAAATTAAAAAGATTTACAATAATTAAGTGAATTTTTTAATATAAAAAATAGCCCCAAATTTATGACAAAATTAATTAAGTTTTCTTTCACAATAGAGATTTATAAAACATTTTGATTAACTGAAACTACAATTTCTTCAACAAATAAATCTTGTTCCTTTTACCAATAACCCACGACAAAATCAACATTGTAATCATCTAAATATGATAAGTACATATAATATCATATAAGAAATTAATCATTATATATATATATATATATATATATATATATATATAACATTACGTACATTTTTTTTTCTTAAAAGAATAAGTTATATGTTTCAACTTTTGCTTCAAATATTTCAAAACTTTAAAATTTCAAAATTTAATCTGAATTTAAAATTTACTTTAAATTTCAAATTTTAAGTCGAAATCGATTTTTCTACTTAAAAAAAATATTAAAATATAACATATTGTAGTCAAATCTATAATATAATAATGCAGTTGTATTGCTATCATAACAGTAGAGCACTGTGTTTTGTAATAACTCGGTTGACCAAAATGTGCAAGTGACGATAGAATGCAGTTGGACCATAAATATTGACCAAATTTATAGGACAAAAATACTGTATCGAATTATTGCTAACGGGGACCGCCACTTCAATAACTTGTTGTATGTTATCATTTAATACTAATAACTTTAAGAAAATTAATATTTTTTTTCAAAGGATGGAATAAGCTCTTATGTTTACACATTTTCATAGTTGCATTTATAAGAGTTGAAATTAAATTAATATATATTTTTTTAAATATAAATAAAATTATGTTTATTTTTTTATCTTAAGTATTTGAATATAAAGATAAGGTTTTAACACATACCTCATTGAAGTTTGAAACTTTAATACTTAGATAGAAGGTTTGAAGAAAAACACACTTACCTTTCTCGGATCTTTAGTTAACTATCTATTTACACTTAAATGATTATAATACTCTTAATTATTTTAAAATTAAAATTTTTAAAAATAAATTTAATTTATATAATATTTAAAAGATCAAAATAATTAAAATTTAATTAATAATTTTAATTTATATTTATTTAAAGTTAAAATTTTAACTTTCTTCAAACCTTTCATTTAAATGTTAAAGTGTCAAACCTCATGGGAGGTATGTGTTAAAACCCTATATAAATATTAAGTTATTTATTTTTTATAAAAATTAAAAAATTTAAAATTGGCATGTTAATATATATACCTTAAAAAATTTCATATGTTATATTGTTGACATATACAAATTTAAGGTATTATTAATAAATAAAATATTTAATTCATTCATACATTTAGGTATTCATATTTAAATTAAAATTTTGAACTTAATTATATTTAAATATTTTCAATAAATTTTTATATATTAAAAAAAACTCTTAAATATCTTAATAAAATTATTCAAATTTAAATTAAAAAAATAAATAGACCCTAAATACATCATAATTAATAAATATATTAAATTTAATCATAACTATAAAAATACCTAAATCTAAATGTTTGTAAATAGTATAACTCGAACTTAGTCCAGGCTTCTGACTCTTGCCAATGGCAAGAGACTTATTTTCACCTAAAAGTGAAACCTCCTTTATAAATGAGATTCACTATATTAGAGTGTGAGTAAATTTTTCTCTTTCATGAAAGTAGACATCACTTAAATTTGAGTATTGATATTTAAGGCGGCCCTAAACTCGACTCAATTGAGACTCTTAATTCTTAATAAATTTTTAATATAATATTAATAAATTATTTATATAATTTGTAATATTAAAAAAGTATATATTTATAATAGTGAAAAAGGTAGTTGATGCTTTCCATTTTCTAAATTATTTAGTAGTGCAGACAAGGCAGGTATGGTTTGGAAAGAAAGATAGCGATGCATCAAGCACCCACCTGGTCCTCGAGAAATGAATAGAAGAGAAAAGATAAATAACTTAGTTACTATTTATTGTTGTGTAAATAAGTTGATATTTAAATAATAAAATCAACTAGTTCATTATTCCACTTGAATTATTTATAAATTCAAGTCAAAAGAGGTGATAATATACAGAGAGTGAATCTCAAATAATTATTCAGGTTGTATTTAAATAGTGATATAATTATCTATTGCATGATAATTTTATAACTGGTATAATAATTCATAACCCAGTTTTATTATTTAATTAATAAAATTTATATCTAAAAGGGATGAGAATTGGAATAACAGATACAATTTCCCAAACATATAATTACACTTTATGAAATTGACATATTACAAACTGGTTGTTTTTCTTTACGTAATATTTTGGTTGAATTTGGTTATATTAGGTAATTAATTATTTTTATTTTTTAATTTAATTGTCAATTTTAAGATACTTTTTTAATTAAGCAAAAAGTGAAATTTTTTAATTTTTCTACTAAATATAATTTTTTTAATAATATTTAAAATTTTATAATATCCTTAAATAATTAATTTAGATAAAAATTATTAACAATTTTCAATTTTTTAGTGAAAAGAACTTAATATTTAAATTTAAATTTTACACACACACACACACACATATATATATATATATATATCCATTAGATTAAGACATTCAAATAATCAAATATATTCAAACTTTGAATTTTTTAACTTTTAAAAAAAAAGGGTTACCTTAAATTTTAAAAAAAAGTCAATATTAAAAATTTAAAATTAAAACGCATTTTGGTCATTAAGAAATTGGCACATACTATAAATAGCAAATTGAGGAATTGGTACTATAATCCGTTTTTATCAACAGTAGTTAAAATCCACATTTATCTCGTGCACACGTTATAATATCAATAAATTACCAATTTATTACAACGTACTACGATAATATGAATGATATAAATGGTTGAAAGATAATTAATGACATTTTATTTTATCCATTCGCATTAAAACTTATAAGACATTAAGATTTATAACACGGTTATTGTTACACTTATTGTATGATAATTGAATTTTAATTCATTTTTTATTTTTGTTAAGTAGCCTAAAATTCTTTAGTATTGATGAGATGGATCAGTAGTTCTATATTTTTACACATATTTTTATACTATTTTTTAAATAATTAGATTTAAACAATTGTATTAGTTAATATTGAATCTAACATGTGCAAAATTATATGTGTCAAATTTTTTCTCAACCGTTAAGAATATTTAAATTTAATGGTCAATAATTGATATAAAAATATGGAGTTACTAATCTTTCTCATAGTCGATAATAAATTTATGACCTCTAATTGTCTATACCTTATCATCTCTTAGATTGGTCTCCTAACATAATTTAATAAATTTACACTTTGGTATATTTATATACATGAGCATGAAATCAACATTGTACGTGCGATAAAAAACTTATTGCAAGTAGTGCTAGTAATTAATAATTTGAGAGTATCTTAGTTGTTTTTGTTGGTTGCATTACTTTATGTTATAGTAATTATTATATATTTATGTAGTAGCATTTGGTATAATATTAATAAATTTGTACCAAACTTCTCCAACAGTCCTAGTTTAAGGCAGCACGAAGAAGAAGCAGCAGAAGCCAATAAATTGTAATAAGAAAAACAATATTTATTTATTGCTCTCCCACATAGAATTCCTAAATACTCTTTGATTTAAGTACTTAATTTAATCTAGTTGACTACATTAATATCTTAAATTTAATTCCCATTTTTAGAAATTAAATTGTGGGTAGTGGCTAGGGTTATCATCCCCATTGATTTGACCTGTATATATTGAGATCATAGGAAACATAAATAGTCTTTAATGTTATATATGCAATATTATATCAGAATTTATTTAGAGTTTAGATGTGAATATTTAATAGTCTATGTTGATTTCAACAAGAAAACAAAGTAAAATTTGAGTATGTTAAGAAAAATTGAAATTTTAAATATAAAACTTGCAATTTAAGATAAAGTTTAAAATTTAGAAATTTAAATAATTAAGGTAAACGTTAAGACGTAGAACTTAAAATTTTGAAAAAAAGATTTATTTAACATTTTATTGATGTATTACAATAAACTTTTTTGTAAATAAACTGTTTTAATACAATCTTATGAAAGAATATATCATTGTCGTATAATCTAATTTCTTTCTTAATTTATTTGTTAGTAAAATAGTCTTATTGCATATAATGATTCTTTCGAGTTCAAAGGTTATATAACATGTATTTTATAAGTTTAATAAGTAAAAAAATTGAAAATAATAAATTATCAACATTTGTATTGTACAAATATTGCTATGTAAGTACAATTTTATTAGTTGAAAAAATATAATCTCTAAACAAAAATTTTCAAAAAAAAAAAATTAATAATTTATAATCCATCTATATTTTTTTAAGATTAAAGTTCATACTTCATTAAGTATTAGTTGGTTTATATGTACATGAAGAGATTGATCAATAACTCTTTAACTTTACACAACTTCTTACACTATTTATAAATCATTGTATCAATACAATTCTATAGATTAATATTGAATTTAACATATATAATTAATACAATATAATTAATGTAAATATGATATGCAGACTTGATCTTAAAAGTATAAAATATTTTATTGATTATATAACATTATTATTTTGATTTTTTACCATATTTGTTTGTTAGTAAATATTACAAAAGATCTTTTTAGAAATTAAAAATAAATTTTCATATCTTTTTATGATTCTGGTTATCCCCTCAAATTAGCAAAACATTCAATGTCATTTTTTTTTTTGTTACAAAAAATTTTGAGCTCAATTATTCTTCACAGTAAAACTGTAATTTTTTTTCTCTTCTAATTTTCCTCAATTAAGAATTCTTTTTAAATAATAAAAAAAGAAATCTCACAATTTTATTAAATGCTCTAACACTTGATGACATGAGGGTGAAAAAAACAGATGTTACTCTTCTAATTTTCCATTTTAAGAAAAAGGACACAATGGTAGTTTTCCCTTTTATTTAAGGGCGTAATGGTAATTAATTATCAATGGCATTGCCGGCGAACAGTAGCCGGAAACGGAATGTGTTCTGTCTCATCTGCAAGCTCTGGTGACAACGAACCTAATAGGTTCAACCTATTGGTGATTGTGCCGTAACCTGACACGCAGGCTATCGTTTTGAATGCCGGAAAGCGGCGTTTGAATGGTGGCGCTCGTTACTGTTAGCTGGCGTTTCCCGGCGATTTCGGGGACGATTACCGCCGATCGCGGCTGTGTGAGCGGTGACAGAGGAGAATACTACAATCCCTCCTCCTTTTCTTTGACTTTCCTTATCCTTCTACCCTTCAACGCTCTCTTTCCAAACTAAATTCTGTCCGTTCCACGCGTTTCTCAGCGATTGTTGTCACGAACTCAGTAGCGGAAGACAATTTAAGGGAACGCCTGCGTACGCTCGTAAGATGAGATAAAGAAAAAAAAAAGTTTTGACTTTAGGGTTTTCCTGCTTTGGGAAACGGATAATAGCCATTAAGAAATAGGCACGTGTAATAAAAACAGAAGATAGAGCAGGTGGCCCCATACGGTGTAAATGTAATCTCAATAAATTACCAATTTATTACAAAGCAGTGAGCGAGAAAAGGGGTTTAGAAAAACAAAACAAGCAAAGAAAGCAGAGGGGATACCAATTTATTACAAAGGAGTGAGCGAGAAAAGGGGTTTAGAAAAACAAAACAAAGCAAAGAAAGCAGAGGGGATTTTCTGGGTTCCTCTTTTTGTTTTCTCTATTTTCCAAAAGCACCGACACACTAGTTTCGGTATTTACTCTCCTTCCTCTCAGATTTCTTCATTTTTCATTTAATTTTGTTGAGATTCTTGTGTGATCTCTAGCTTTCATGGTGGTTGGTGTGTTTGGTGTGTTTGGTTGCACTGCAAACATTTTCTTGTAACCTTGAGTTGCATGAATTTGATTTGTTTGAGATTTCTTGATTTCAATTGTAGTTATAAGTAATGTTAGGAGTTTATATGTTTTAGGGTTTACCATTTTTTGTGTTGTGTTGTTTACAAGTGTCGAAAATCTTCTCTGATGACAAAACGCAGGACTGGCTTGGGTGAAGAGAAAGTTGAAAACCCGGAACCCTAATTGATCATTTTAGGTATATCTCTTGAAATATTTGGTAAACAAAATGTATGGAGATTGCCAAGTGATGTCAAACATGGGAGGAGGGAACATAGTTTCATCAGAAACACTTTTCTCGTCGTCGTCGACGGTGCAAAACCCTAACTTCAACTTCATGCCTTTCCATTCTTTTCCTCCCATAGCTCCTGTAAGTTTCCTTTTTTCTTGTCATCTCAATTTTTTTTTGGTTCTTATTTTGTTACATTCAGTTTAATGAATTGTTGTTAATCTATCTACAGAAAGAAGAGAATGGATTACTGATGAGAAGTAAAGAAGATATGGAGAGTGGGTCTGGGAGTGAACAGTTTGAAGAAAAATCTGGGAATGAGCTTGAGAGTAATGAGCAACAGAAACCTAAGAAGAAACGCTATCACAGGCACACTGCTCGTCAGATCCAAGAAATGGAAGCGTATGTTAATATGCTTTTTCTCTCATACTTCTTTTCCTTTCCTTTTCTAAGAAATTTTCATCAAATTTGCTTTAATGGTCTCTCCGATCTCCCAAATGAAAACGAAAAACAGATGATATTGTTCTATGTTTGGCGTGCATGTTATGTCGCACTCCCTCTTTTTGCTAACTTACAAATAATGATACCATTTTCTTTCTCAATATTAAATGAATCACTGCTTGTTTTGCAGCTTGTTTAAGGAATGTCCACATCCAGATGACAAGCAGAGGATGAAACTGAGCCAAGAACTTGGTCTCAAGCCTCGCCAAGTCAAGTTTTGGTTCCAAAACCGGCGTACGCAGATGAAGGTGCGCACGTTAGCCTCTACTTACCGTCTTTAAACCTTTCACTTTCAGTACCGATCTAACCCTAAAACTCAACTTTGCGCAGCTCTAAATAAAACCTTTTAGGCTTCTACACACACATACAAAGCCTACACGTTTCTCAAGAAAACGCGTCCGTTTTATCATACTTTGCATTAAAACGTTTCAAGCCCTAAACGGCTAAACCAGGGTGCATCGTTGAAGAGGAATCTCATTTATTTTGGATCACTGCTTATGTGGTCTTGCTCTTACACGCGGTCTGTGTAGAAAATTAATGTTTGCTGGTTTTAGTATTAAACCCTTACCTGCTCATGTGCCACCCAAGAGGGTACACAGATTTAATGCTAGATACCATTTAGGGCTACAGTACAGATAAAGTTCCCAAGGCCTATTCATTGAAAAGTTTAATTCAAAATAATGTAGATGAGGTGTGTGTTTAATTTGATCATTTTATTTTTCATTTTCTTTTTCCTTTTGGTTAGGCACAACAAGACCGAGCTGATAATGCGATACTTAGAGCAGAGAATGAGACTCTAAAGAATGAAAATTACAGACTACAAGCAGAGTTACGCAGCGTCATCTGTCCTAATTGTGGAGGTCCAGCCATGCTAGGCGGAATTTCCTTCGAAGATCTTCGCCTCGAAAATGCACGACTTAGAGAAGAGGTAAATTATTAGATAATATATAAATATAAAGGTAGATGTTCCTTTTATTTTTGTTAAAAATGATCCAGCACATGTTCGTTGAGACAGCCGAGAAGGAAATGTACTTTATGCATCTTAAATTTCGTAAAGTAGAATATGATCAATTTGAATTTTCTTGCAGTTAGAACGTGTTTGTTGTCTTGCCTCGCGATATAGCGGGAGACCAGTCCAAGTTATGGCTCCGGCACCTCCTATGATTCCACCTTCGTTGGACTTAGATATGAATATATATTCAAGGCATTTTGCGGAGCCTATGGCTACTTGTACGGACATGATGCCTATGCCAATGCTGCCGGAAACTTCTGCTTTTCCGGAAACTGGCCTGATATTAATGGAAGAGGAGAAGTCTATTGCAATGGAGCTAGCCATCTCATCCATGAACGAACTTATTAAGATGTGTCATGCAAATGAACCTCTTTGGGTTCGAAGCAATGAAAACGGGAAGGAAGTCCTTAATCTTGAAGAGCATGCAAGGATGTTTCCATGGCCTTTGAATATCAAGCAACACTCAAGTGAGTTCAGGACCGAAGCTAGCCGAGATACTGCAGTGGTTATAATGAATAGCATCACTCTCGTGGATACTTTTCTTGATGCAGTAAGTAAAAAAAGAGTTTAAAATTTTTCACAACATCAAAGCAATCTATCATTTCTCAATGAATTCGTTTTCTGTTCATTGTTTCAGAATAAATGGATGGAGCTGTTTCCTTCCATTGTTGCCAGAGCTAAAACTGTTCAAGTTATTGCATCAGGAGTTTCTGGGGCAAGCGGCTCCCTTCAGCTGGTAAGGCAGCATTCTATTTTATATAGATCGCCATATCTATGGCCCAAGAAATATTATCGATTTCTCGATCATTTCTTTCATGTTATTTGAGCAGATGTATGCAGAATTGCAAGTCGTTTCTCCTTTGGTGCCGACTCGGGAGGCATATTTTCTCCGTTATTGTCAACAAAACGTAGAGGAGGGAACTTGGGCCATCATTGATTTTCCCATTGATAGCTTCCATGAAAACATTCAGCCTTCCTTTCCTTTATACAGGAGAAGGCCCTCTGGCTGCGTTATTCAAGATATGCCCAATGGTTACTCAAGGGTGTGCACTATTTACTTAATTTCATTATATCTATTTACTCTGTAATTTTCTAATAATTTCCATGTCGTTATACTTTAATTCATGATTCGGTTATATATCTGTATAGGTTACCTGGGTTGAGCATGCAGAGATAGAAGAGAAACCTGTTCATCAGATATTCAGTCAATTTGTCTACAGTGGGATGGCTTTTGGTGCAAATCGATGGTTGTCAGTCTTACAGAGGCAATGCGAGAGAATCGCCAGCCTAATGGCCAGAAACATCGCCGACCTTGGAGGTTCTTATATCAAAGATAAATCTTCCTAGAAACACTGCACTCAAGCACATATTATGAACAAATTTTCTTAAATTTCTTTCGTTTGAATTGACAGTGATACCGTCTCCAGAAGCACGTAAGAATCTGATGAGATTATCTCAGAGAATGATAAGAACATTCTGCGTTAACATCAGCACTTCTAGCGGCCAGTCGTGGACGGCTTTATCAGATTCATGTGCCGACACTGTAAGAATTACAACCAGGAAAATCACAGAGCCTGGTCAGCCTAATGGTGTAATTCTCTGTGCCGTATCTACAACTTGGCTGCCTTATCATCAATACCAAGTTTTTGATCTCTTGAGAGATGAACGGCGCAGATCTCAGGTTTAATTTGAATGCTAATTCTGTCCCCTTTTCGCATTTTAAAAAAGAAAATAAACACATATCAATCCTGTACTCACTACAAAAATTATTATTAATATTTTGCAGCAGCTTGATGTTCTTTCTAATGGGAATGCCTTACATGAGGTGGCTCACATTGCTAATGGCTCTCATCCAGGAAACTGCATCTCTCTTCTACGAATCAATGTAAGCTTTTTTTTTTCATTCAAGCTACGATAAGCTCTCTAATTTTTCTTCCCGAGAGAGTTGGATAAGTTTGTATTGCATGCATGCATGCAGGTGGCAAGCAATTCATCCCAGCACGTCGAGCTAATGTTGCAAGAGAGCTGCACAGACCAGTGCGGCAGCCTTGTTGTTTACACCACCATTGACGTTGACTCTATTCAGCTAGCAATGAGCGGCGGGGATCCATCCTGCATCCCACTGCTCCCATTAGGGTTTGTTATAAACCCAGTGGAACCAATCAAAGAGACTACAAGCGGCGATGGCAACTCAATCTCATCATCTGAAGAAGCAGCAGCGAATGGAAAAAATTCAGGTTGTCTACTAACCGTTGGACTTCAAGTTCTAGCTAGCACAATCCCCTCTGCCAAGCTTAACCTTTCCAGCGTTACCGCAATCAACAACCATTTGTGCAACACTGTGAACCAAATCACTGCTGCTCTCAGCAGTGGCTCCAGCACCAGCTGCCCTGATAACAATGGCAGCGTCATAGGCTCTTGCACAGAGCCTAGTGGTGCACCCAAGCAATAGCTTGACTTTGAAAATGCAAAATTACCCAAATACCTCCCCATCAAGAAACTCTTTTGCCTTTTCGCTATCAGTATTTTGGACGACAACTAAAGAGCTTCAATGGAACTTTTCTAGCGTTTAAGTTGGGGAGGTTAGGGGTAATTTTGATAGTTAAAAAGTAGGTGAAAGTGTCTATTGTCAAATAAATTAGTGGTAGTACTTAGGTTTGATGATCTGATCGAACTAGCTTTAGGAAGATCTGTACCGTCGATTAATGAATAGGAAATATGTGATGTAATAGAGGAAGTCAAGAGCGCACCAAATGTTTACCCTTGGTTTTTGGTAAGGCCTTGGAAATTGACGTAATCAATTAAACAAGAAGAAGAAGAAGAAGGGGGTCTCACCAGTCAGCAAGGGTGGTGGTTCGGGTATTGACTTTCGCTTGTCGATTTGGATTGGCTTTTGCTTTTATTTTGATTGAATTTAATGCTCTACTGAGTTGTTTTATTCACATTAACTCTTATGTTTTCAGTTGTACTCAGTTGTTGGTTCTATCTCATCCTCTCTTTTCTCTATTCCTAATCTCTTTGTGTGTTAGTGCATGTGCATGCGAATTAATTTGTTATTTGAATATTGAAATCCTGGATGCAATTAATACTAAAGTAAATAGCTTCCTCATATCTAACCAAAAAAAATCCGAAAGTAGAAAAAAAAACTGTTTGATGGAAAACTTTGTGTAGTACAAAAACTTTTAAGGGCAGAAAAACATGTACATCTTAAAATTTGGTCAAAAGAACATTTTAATAGCACTGATTTTATAAATATAAATATATATATATATATATATATATATATGTGTGTGTGTGTGTGTGTGTGTGTGTGTAAAACTATACTTGTTAAAAGTTTTTATTAACTTAAATAATTTATTTACTTTTAAGTTACAATTGTTATAATACTTTTTTAATTATAATCATTTAAAAATTAAATATATTATATTACTTAAAGATGGCAGGGGTTAGGATATTAGATGAATATTTTATATAGATATATCAGTATCTACATCTTACAAAATATTTTATTATTGTATTTGTAATGGGTATTAAATATCATTAACACATCCTTGTAAATATATAGAGATAACAATTTGGGACACACATCCTTGTAAATATATAGAGATAACAATTTGGGACACGACACAATTATTTAACATAAATTCAATGTTATTAAATGGACTTGAATTTGAAAATTTTGACACGAATAATAATTATGTTTTCGTGTTGTATCATGATTGTTTTTCTTAAGTCATTTATTAGTTTAAAACATAATTAATTAAACAAAAAATTATATTTTAAATGAATAATTGTATCTAAACTAATAATTGTATCTTAAACGAATCGTATATAAATGAATAATTATATTTTAAACGAATAATTAATCGTGTCTAAATTGAATACATAAAATTATTTATAATAACTCATAAATAATTGACATCAACAATTGTTATAATAAATGATGTTGTTTTAGTAACAAAATTTAATAAAATAAAGAAAAGGTATAAATTTGATATCTCATACAAATATTCACGTATATTTTAGAATATTTGTATCTTTATCATATATATCCTAAACAAATATTATATATTTTTTTATCATACATGTTATTTATTTTTGTTATATTAAAGACTAACAAAAAAAATGTAGTTGGAAAAAGGCTAAAAAGTGATTGAGTTTGTGAGGTGTTTTCATGATTCCTTGCATTTTAGGTGTATGCAAGTTATGAGTAAAATTCATAAGAATCATTGATTATGGTATGTACATTAAATGGATGGATTTTGCAACATAATGAATTTTAGGCAATGGAAATATTGTAGTTGGTTTCTATTGAAATATCTTAGAGCAAAGAATGCTTTTTTTTTTGTAATTATATTATTTCATCTTCAATATACATAAAGATATATAGATAAAAGAGAACAATTTTGTCCCTAGAAATCAGGAAAAATAGACGAAATAAAAAATATATAAAGGAAAGTAAATTCTTCTGATATTCTAATTTTCTTAAATTAGGAATTTATTAAAAAACAAATATTCTAAATCCTAACTTTTCGACAATCCCCCTCAAGTTGGTGCATAGATATCAATATGCCCAACTTGCAAGTCCTTTGATCAAAATATGAGCTATTTGTTAAGTTGTTGGTATGAATAACAAATATATTGTCCTAGCTTCAATTTTCTCTATTATAAAGTGTCGATCAATCTCTATGTACTTTATTCTATCATGCTGGACTAGATTATGAGGAATACTTATAGCTGTTTTATTGTCACAATATAATCTGAAGGGACGCTCCATTATACCATTGCCTTGAATTCATCCTCAGCACTACTTCTAGCAACAACAATACTTTGCTTCTTACTCCTCCAAGTTACTAAATTTACCCAAATAAATGTACATTATTCTAATATGGATCTTCTATCAATGACAAACTTAGCCTAATCTACATCCGTAAACATTTCAAGACTCCTTTAATCGGTTTTTTTAAATAATAGACCTTTTTTAAAAGTAGCTTTTAAGTACCTCAGGATTTGATAGAAAACTTCAAGATGTTCCTAATAATGAGCAAGCACAAATTGACTTACCACACTTACTAAAAAGGCAATATCAAGTGGTGTATGAGGTAGGTAGATTAATTTATTTACTAATCTCTAGTATCTTCTTGTATCAACAAAAACTCTTTCTCCTTTATCCCAAAGCTTTACATTAGGATCCATAAGAGTCTCAAATGACCTGCAACCGCTAATTCCAATTTCCTCCAAGAGATCTAAAAGGTATTTTTGTTGAGAGACAACAAGTCCTCGTTTTGATCAAGCAACTTCTATGACCAAATAATATCTCAACGCTCCCAAATCCTTGATTTCAAACTTAATAACTAGATCTTTTAATCTATTTATCTCCATTACATCATCATTTATAAGAATGATATCATCAATATATACAACTAAGATTGCAATCCTAAGTCTTAAGCTTTAGAGGAAAATTTGAAGAACAAAGTATGATTTGTTTGTCCCTATAGATATCACTTGCTTTTTTATAGATTGAGTGAATTTTTCAAACTATGCTTTTGGAAACTGCTTATTCCCATATATAGACTTTTTCAGTTTATATAACTTAGAGCAAATATTTTCTTCAAAGCCAAGATGACTGTCTATATACACTTCTTCTTCTAGGTCATTGTTGAGAAAGACATTCTTCACATCAAGTTGCTGAAGAGGCCAATCCAAATTGGTCGCAATTGATAAAAAAATCTGAAAAATGTTTGACTTGGCAACTAGTGCAGAAGTTTCCAAAATAATCAAACCCTATAGGTTTTAGAGAAACCCTTGGCCACTAATCTAACTTTATATCTCTTCAACAAGCCATTATAGTTGTATTTTACAATGAAAACCTATTTACAACCCGTAATACTTTTTTCAGTTGGTAAGGTTACTACACTCTAAATGTTGTTCTTCTCAAGAGCTCTCATCTCTTCAAGAACTGCTTCTTTCTACTTTGGAACTTTTAGAGTCTCATGTGCATTATTAGGAATTTCTATATTGAATAATTATGAGGTGAAAACAACAAGAGATGAGGACAATATTTCATAGGAAACAAATTTAAACTCAGGATGCTTGGTATATGATCTAAAACTTTTCCTAAGAGCAATTGGAATTTCAAAATCATCAAATTCATATTGAATATTTGAAGAAGAGGAAGAATTATTGATACAGACTACAATTGTTGATTTAGTCTCAGCTCAAAGTCACGACCGTATGACAGAGTAGAGTTCTCTTTCCTTTTCATATGGTACAACATTTAGTAAACAAGTCTTTTCCATATTTTGTCACTTTCCCTATTTCTAATGTATGATTCTTTATAATTATATTCATATAAAGGTACTATATTAAGTTGTCTAGAGTTCTCTACATTTAGAACTTGATTTTTGGAAGCGTGTTGTTCTTCTAATGTAAGCCTAGGATTTCGAGAAGCATTAACCATTGTTTGGTGTTGAGTCTCACTTTATCTTTAGGTCGTTTGTTGTGGCTACAGACATAGCAGATTTAATTGGAAAAAAATAGTGTCAACAAACAAATCTTCACTTATATTCTCTTCCTAAAGATGAGTGTTCATAGAATATGGTTGTTTTTAAAAAAAAAGATTACATCCATAGTCACCAACATTTTCTTTTTGTTTTAGGTCAAAGCATTTGTAACCTTTCTAAGTTAGAGAGTACCCAATAAAAAACACATTTTATTGCTATAGGTTCTAGTTTTCCTTTGTTCTTGTGATTATAAACAATGGCAGTGCAACAAAAAATTTTAGAAGATGAATTTGTTGAAATTCGAGTTATTGGAAATTTTTTTTTGAAAACTTGGAGAGGAGTTTTGGAATTTTAAAACTTTAGATGGCATTCTATTAATAAGATATGCTGCAATTAAAATAGCTTTACCTCATAAACACTTAGGAACTTTAGTTGAAAATAGTAATGATTTAACTACTTCCAAAAGATGTTTATTTATTTTTTCTACAATGTCAGTCTATTGAGAAATATCAACACAAGAACTTTGATGAATTATACCATTTTCAAGAAAAACATATCCCTAAGGTCAAGTTAAAATACTCATTTCTATTATCACTTCTAAATATCCGAATATTTGTCTGAAATTATGTCTGCACTTTTCAGTGAAAATTTTTGAAAACCTGTTCAGTCTCAAATTTTTTATTATTCCAATAAAGTCTGATGTGATCATCTGTAAAGGTATTAAACCATCTCTTATTAGATAGTGTATTTATCCAATTTGGATCCCAAACATCACTGTATATAATTGAAAATGGTTTTGAGGGTTTATATGGTTGTGATAGAAAAGGAACAAGATGATGTTTTGCAAATTCACATATTTCACACTGAAACAAGGATGGATCTTTATTCAAACATAACTTTAGAATCAAATGTTTCAAATACCTAAAACTTGGTTTACAATGTCTAACATGCCATAACATAACATCATTATCTAAAGAAACAGACATAGATTCAAGACAAGTACTCAATGACTAATACTCTTGCCCCAAATTAGATCCATCTTCAAAAAAATACAATACTCCACTCTATCTAGCACTATCAATCAATCATATTTCTCGTGATAAAATCTTGAAAATAACAAGACGAGTAAAAGGTAGCTTGACATTTTTTATCATATGTTAGTTTACTAATTGACAATAGATTACAAGAAAAAATGGGAACATAGAGAACACCATGAAGTGTAAGAAATGGTGACACAATTATAGACCTTCTCCCTACAATGGTTGAAAGACAACCATCTGCAATCTTAATTTTCTAGTTTCCTGCACAAGGATAATAGAAAGAGAAATATTTTGACAAAATTGTCATATGCTTTGGTTACACCTAAGTCAATGATCTAAGGACAATTGGATTTTTTGTTGACAAGGTTGCGGTAAGATAGTTAACTTTTTTATCTAATAAACAAGAAGCATTGTTTGAGACTCAAGAAGTTTATATAGTTGGTCTATCTGCTCCTTGGTGAAGGGAAAAGAACTTACAGAAGACTGTTGCTCCTGATCTGAAACACCAACCTGAAATGCACAACCTTTATTCCTAGACATCTTTTTACAATTAGATGGCTTACTATGAATTTTCCACCAAGTCTTCTTTGTGTGCCACAAGCATTTGCAATGGTCACACCAAGGCCTTTCTGAACGTTTGCCATTCTTTTTTCTTTCTTCTTGATATCCTTTAGTCACAAAGGCTGAATTTTTAGTTTTCTGAATTGAGTGTTATAAAATTACCACCAAGCATAACCATCTATCATCCTTCTTCTCTCCTCAATTTTGTACACACTTCATGCATAGAAGGAAATGGTTTCTTTCCCAAGATTTAGCCTTTTACCTCATCTAATTTCTTGTTGAGACCAGCTAAGAACATAAAGACCCTATCATTCTCTTTTCGTTTCAAATGTCGAACACTGCCTTTAGAGCATTCCCACACATCATCATAGCTGAGACATCTACGTAGTAAGGTCATAAAATAAAGTAAAAAGGAGGGAGGTAAAATGGACAATGAGGGAAGAAAAAAGAAATAAAAAGAAAAGAAAATGAAAGAAAATGATGATTTTGGATAAAGAGTTTTATTTTTGTTTACTGTTCATTTCTTTTTTTAAAGATAGTTTAGTTTAGATTTTTGGAGAGAGAAAAGGGTGGAAATTGGAGAAGAGAAAGCAAAGAAAGAGAGAAAGAAAGAAAACTAAAGGAAAAAGAAGAACGAAGGAGAAATGAGAAGAAACTTAAGGATCCAGTTAGATTTTTGGTTTGTGTTAGTTTAATTTTAGAGATTATATGATATAATTCAGTTTTAGAATTTTATTTAATTAGAATATTAGTTTGTGTGAATAGTATATTCATTTATATAATTAACTTTTAGAAATGTATGTTAGATTTTGAATAAATTTGATGATAATTAGTTAATTACTGTGTTTTAGGAAGTAATACAGCTATAGGAAATACAAAAGATCTTAAAACCTTCAGAAACTAAATTACTAACTGTGAATAGATATTATTTTTGAATTACCATATATTTTTATAAAATTAAATGTCAATTTTATTATGATTGGGTTAAATTATATTATTGCAAATTATATTATTGTGGAATTGTTTGTTGAAGAATTTAATTGTTATATAGGAAATAAATTAGATTATAAATGGACTATATTTTTATGTATGAAATTAAGTTGATTTGACATTATATTTAATTCATACTATGTTATTCTTAGATTTTGTGAAATTGTTACTATTTACTTTATAGTTGATTTTTTTTATGGATATATTGAATTGGGATATGCAAAGTAAAAAATTGATATTATGCGTAAGAATTCAATATTTATATGAAAATGGATATTATACGTGAAATTATTATTTGGGGTTGTTGGAGGCACCCTACATGTACCTATCCCTTAGTAATGATAATAGGTCCTTGGGACCCATGGAAATGTACGTACATGATATAGACATGATATAATCTCCACGGACGAGAATACGAGATCGTCGGATTGAGTATGGATATGATAATGATATGAGCTCTTCGAACGAGAATACGAGGCCCGTTGGGTTAAGTATGGTATTTCCCCCGATTGAGCAATGATGTTTTCTGTCAAGCATAATTTATCCCAGGTACTAATTGAGTGCAAGGATGATTGATTTGTTATGAGTATCTATGTTATAAAATTATGTATGCTTGCCAATATGATTAACAAATGATGATTGATATATATTACTATGAGAATGATTTATGAGTTATATATGTAAGAGTAAATATCTTATAATGATTATGTTTATTATGTAAGTTATGTTTTGATTACGAAAGTTTGAAGAAAATGGGTTAAAACTTATTTTTAAAATATATTTTCACTTATTGAGCCGCAAGCTCACCTCTCTCCTTGTTTTCCCTATTTCTTCCAGGTACGCAGGGGTTTTGTGCAGGATAAAGTTTTATAAATGAGATTGAGACCACTCCACGAATGCTACATGAAAATATATCAGACATGTCATGTATAAAAGTATGTGCATGTGAATACTTTACATATATGTTTTTTATGAGGCATGAAGTTGATGATAGAGGCTTAAGGCTGGTTATGTTATTACAATTTTGTTTACATATGAATTATGAAAAATGTTATAGATGAAAGTACATAATTATACAAGATTTGTCTTGGATTTCAGGAGTGGTCGGGTCAAGTCTTGACAATAGCAAAGATCCAATTCTTGCCATCAAAACATCATCTTATTATAGAAAATTATGACATCTTAATCTCCTTGCTTTGTGCGCTATAATTTGGATTTTAATTCAAATATCTTAGAGGAAAACTCTAAATTTGGGTATGTGTCACGAATTGCTTCCTATACTTCCTTGGCTATTAGTAAAAACATGAACAGTTTTTCAATTCTTGGTTTTATTAAGTTGATCAACCAGGCAATAATCAGGGGTTTCTCAGATTTCCAATTTTTTCCTGTTGGATCGCCAAATGTGGCCTAAACAACTTCTCTCATCAAAGAACCAAACCTCTATTTACCATCTAAAATCAGTCATACAAATTGAACCCATTCAATATAATTTTTTCTATTCAAACAATGAATAGTTACATAAAAGGAATCAGATGCCTCAGAACCAACAAAAATTATAGTAGAATTCAGGTGATTCTCCCCAGACATTATCTCTCTCCCACTGACTGTACCCCCACCGATCTGAGTCTTAATTTGTAGTGATGGAATTTACAGCATCGGTGTTTGCAACGCTGGTTAAAGTTGTTCTCTATATTGCCATATCTCTGTTCGCCATGACAAATTAAATTTTTCCTAGACCGTACCTAGGACTCTGATACCATATTGGAATATTTTAGAGGAAAGGATGTTCTTTTTTATTATTATATTATTTCATCTTCAATATACAAAAATATATATAGATGAAAGAGAACAATTTTGTCCCTAGAAATTAGGAATATAATAGGAAACAAAAAATACATAAAGGAAAGTAAATTCTTCTAATATTCTAACTTTTCTAAATAAAAAATTTATTAAAAAACAAATCTTCTAAATCCTAACTTTCCAATAGTTTCTAACGGCTATAATAATATGAATTGTTTATGTGCCTTTAATGAATAGTGAAGTAAGAGAATTTACTGGCAAAGTATGAAGTTTGTTCACTATAAGTATACATGAACCTCATACAAGAATCTTACAAACCATAAATACGTTATTGGTTTGGGATTTGATTCACTTGTCTTTATACCATAAATGAATAGGTAGAGGAATTTGGTCTTTTGCACAAATTGGATAGTCAATTAACAATCTAAAGGAGGAATATGCGCCTTTCTCCAAACCTTCCATCTATATGAGTTTCTAAAGTTGAGAAAAGGAATGTGTTAAGGGAATTAAAAGAAAATACCTAAGTTTGGTGGCAGAAAATAAAAAATGCCTCTAAATAAGTTCATTAAAAAATTCCCTTTTTATACTCTTTCAGACTAAAATACTCTCATATCTAAAATTTTTAAAACACTTTTGAATTACTACAATAACTCAAAAGTGCTACTTTTACGTTGCTATAGTAATTCGGAATTAAGTTAAGAATTTTGGATATTATGAGTATTTTTGTCCAAAAAGCTTAAAATTGGATATTTTTTAATAACATTTTGTAGTGTGGGTATTTTTGAACTATGGGGGTAAAAGTTGGGTATATTTGTTTAAATCTCATTGTAACAACCCAGCCCCACCACAGATATTATCCGTCTTGGGCATACAGCCCGTCACGGTTTTATTTTCGGGCTTTGTAACCCAAAACGCGTCTATTAAGGGTTGAAGCTTACTATCTTATATACCCAACATCTCTCCCGTGCTTTGTCGATGTGAGATTTGCCTAGGGTGTCACATACACTCCCCCTGTAGGGACTCAGCACCCTCGCTGAGGTTTGCCTCACCATCGCTCAAGAGGACACACATAGTGGCTTTGATATTAATTGTAACAGCGCAGCACACAAGAGATATTATCCGCTTTGGGCACACAGCCCATCACGGTTTTTATTTTTGGGATTTACAACCCTAAACGTGTCTATTGGGAGTTGGAACTTACTATCTTAGGCAAATCTCATATCGGCAAAGCACGAGAGAGATGCTGGGTATATAAGATAGTAAGCTCCAACCCCCAATAGACGCATTTTAGGTTGAAAAGCCCAAAAATAAAAACCGTGATGGGTTGTGAGCCCAAAGCAAACAATATCTCTTATGAGATGAGTTGTTACAATGTGTGTTAATTCCATTTTTCAATAAATTCAAATATTTGTTTCAATAGATATTTAGATGATACTTATGTGAAAATGTATTTCCAAGAAATATGATCAACTGCAATATTAAAACTATTAGTTCCAATAAAAATGATTTTGAGGTTATTTGTGCAAATTATGTAACCAATTCAAAACCACATTACAAGTATAACACTTCATATAAATGTGTGCTTGAATTTTTTAAGCTTCAATTCAACTTATTCTTAGGGTTTGAATTTGCACTTTTTATTGATGCGTTGATTTTGGATATCTTTTTGTTAATCATATTGTATTCTAAGTATTCATACTAAAAATATCTTCAAAATGCTACAAAATGATTTTGGTTCACCAAGAATATCAATGGTTTATTGTCATTATAAAGTCAAGTCAATAAGCTTAAATAAATAATCAATTATTGGCTCATCAATCATTCTGGCGGAAGTAATAAGCTTTAAAGCATACTTAAGGCTAAGGTAATAAATACTCTTGTGGCAATCTAAATACCTAAATTCTAAGAAAATACCAAAACGAAGCTGTCTTTTATCTCAAATGAAGCTTGTAACTTAGACTTCAAATCTTAAATATTTGTTGATGTCATCATCAATAAGAATTATACCATCAATATAGAGAAGAAGAAAAAGGTAGCTATAAACATGGTTGCATTACAATCTAAGCTTGCTAAATACACCAAATGAATGAGTAAAACTGAGTTAAAAGACCATATAAATTTCTTCTGATATCTTTATTTTGTTCGTTTATCCATCATTAAATAAAATACTTAGTATTATTTAATTTGTTTGAGTATTTTCTTTTAAGCATTTTATTTTTTATTTTATAGATATTGAGTTGCTTTGATGAGGGGACATAAAAACGGAGTATTGAGCACCATGCGTCAAAGAAAACTACTAAGATTTGTTCCTCAAGGACCAAAATACAAGAAAATGAAGACTAAAATACAAACACATTAGCATGGAGAGACAACAAGCATCGTGCATGCTCCATGCTTCCTTTGCACCATGGCCATGCGAGGTTGAGTAGGTGGCACCCATACATGCCACCTCTTCTTCGCACCAATACTGAGCTCCGCCCACGTATGCCTCCAACCTTAGGCGCCTACGCTTCTTGTGAGCCAAGTGACATCCTTGATCAATTTTTGGCCCTTAGAGCTTTAATAGATGGCCTAAGATTTGGCGAAACAAAAAAAAAAAAAAAGATTTGGCTGAAGAGAAAATGTGTAAAATCAATAAGAATATAGGGATTTCATCAAGACCTTGAAGATTTCTTGAAGACTTGTGGATTAAAGATTCACCTTTTCTAGTTTTCATCTCTTTCCCTTTTTATTTTCATCTTGAAATTGATAATTTTTGTGTTGATTAGACCTATGTTTTATATTATTGATTTCTTGATAATCGTAATTGTAAATTTACTTCTTAGGGTAATGATGTAATCAGCTTATAAGCATTCACTATTTGATACTAGGTTATTTATGACTTAATATACAATATTGAGCATTTAACATAGTACGTATTGCTTTTAAATATCTGACCAATATTTGAATGAATTGTAGACTGATATGACCTGAGAAGTAATTATCATGTTTAGACTATATGTTGAATGTTGTAAATTGTATGTTAAATAGAGATGTCCTATCTTGGTTTATATAGTTTATATCAAAATTATTACTAATCTTAGTACGTTTTCACTTAATTAAATTCATATAGAGATATGGTGGTTTTTTAAGCATAAAGTAGTTTTGATTGATCTTAATAGAGATTGTCAAACAAGATAGAATAATTTATAGGAAATAATAATATTAAATGAGAATAACATCAATTAAGGAATTGAATGTGACTTACTATGATGAAATCATTCGCCCTAGCATTTTATTAATTGAATTCTCTAATTAGTTATCAACTAGTTTAAATTTAGGTAATTTTTGTTTTATGCACAATTTTTCTAATCGAATTCTTCAAATAAACTTATGGTTAATTATCTTTTGTAATTAATATACTAACGTTCTCTGTGGATTTGTCATCCCTTCTATCACTGTATTGCTTGTTACGATTTCATGCATTACGGATTACATAATACACATATCACACATGCAACATCTTCTATGACCTTGCACCAATACTTAAGTGTTAGAATTTTCAACCACTGATTGTGGCTCATAATCCTCCATCATTTTAGATAGGAACGCTATACATATTATAGTAGTTTTTTCTATGGCATATGTGATGGACGGAGCCACGTTCTTGCAGTTTTTCCATAGCATCTGCCATGCACAGAGCCTATAAATACAAACATTCCCTTAGTTAAATCTCTAAATCAACAATCTCTCTTTAGTTTAATATATACCATCATATAAAGAATTGTGTAAGATTTAGAAGAACCTTAACTCATAAATCTTCATCACTAGATTATGAAAAAAATTAATAACAGGAGGCATGATTTGTTTCAAAATTATTTTTACATTTGATCTATATGTTATTTAAGATTAATAAAGTATGTTTAGATTGTATTTAAATCCTTATAATTGGTATCAGAGCCTTTGTATTACCTCCACTTTGATTTTGTGCGATTTAGTAAAATTTCACTTCATATCTGAAGAGTTTTTGAAAAATCAAAAGTTGTTGTCAAACATTTTTTATGAAAAATAATAATATAAATCATTAAGAAATTGGATTTCTATCATTTTGGGATTTGAAACAATGAATTTTAGTGTTCGGAATAATAATTAAAAAAAAAAAAAGATAAAATGGGTCACGATAGACTTGGCTGGAGGCTGAAGACAATATCATATGATATGTCATCTGCTGCATGTTGAAGCCAATGACAACATGCAACTTATATGAATGCTTTTTTGTATATAAAATTGAAATTATGATTATAAGTGTAAATATTGCTTATTGTTGCATGCAATTTATATGAACTATCTTATGATTAAAATTAAATGTCTAGTGATCCATATTGCTTTAATTAATTAGGGATTAGGCACAACATTTTTAATTATGCAACATGGTTATGATAAAATTTTATCCATAGAAAGTTTTATTATACTTATATGATGAATTAGGATAAAATATCAAATTATTTTCTTAATTACTTACAAGAATTAGGAAAATGAACATAATTTGATAATTTTATCATAAAGATATATATATATATATATATATATATATATATATATATATATATATATATGAATCTACTTGAATTAGAACTTAGCCTACACGCAAGTGATTCATATTTTACAAGATGACTTACATTGGCAAAACATGATATCTATTTATTAGCCTTAAATTTTGTAATATATAAGCATATATGTATAATTTATGCAATTATACAATCTGCAAATTTTTTTGATGTCAAATGTGATATTCTCGACTTGAAAGGAGATAATAATAAGGTTGAAAGGAAAATATTCTCCTCTATTAAGGGTGGATGGACATTAATTATGTTATACAAAAAGATAAACCAATTGTTACCGAAACCAACAATCTAGCTGAAATTGCTCTTTATTAACGATGGGAGCAATCTAATCGCTTAAGTGTAATGTTCATAAAGATAAAAATCTTATTGGTATTCGAGGTTCAATCTCAATATGATAATATCAAGGCATTACTAAAGGCTACTGATGAACAATTTGAGATTTCAAATAAGGCACTTGCCAACCCCCTCATTATGAAGTTTTTATTGTTGGAAATTTTTATCAAATAATCAGCGAAAATTTAAGCTAGGAGAGTTATAAAATTTATATGAGTATACGGTTTCAATAAAAATATTAAGACGGTATAGAAAAAATGCCTCTTGATACTCTTTAAAATATTTTTGCTACAAGTTTTCTTTCACCAATAGTTTCCAAACCAATCCTTCAGCAGTAGCCATAAAGAGAAGAGTAAGCTTCTTGTCTAATACAATGGTGTTTTAGGAAAAAGCTAATTTTTCTCTGTAATACATGTTAAAAGAAAAAATTATTTTTTTTTCACCTTCTCACTTAGGGTTTCCACCCTTTATATTTATTTTATATGACCTCTATTTCAAAAAAAAAATTAATTAATTAATAATATTTATTAATTAATTAAATTTGTAAAACAACTTTTAGTAAAAGTGAAACTTTAATTAATTCAAAATTAATATTTAAAAGAAACGATAAAGATGATAAATATTTCTATGAAAATTTATTCATTTAATTTCTTAAATTAAATTATTTGGATATTAATGAAGGATAAATAAAAATATCTTATTAATTAATTAATTAAATCCAAATTAAAACACGTATTCCAGAAAACTATTTTCTGGACATACAAATAATTAGTGTAATAATATTATCCATTGTATTATTTACGGCAATGATCTTAAAAGGAGGTATTGAGGACCTATGGACCTACAATTTTAAGCTCCAATAAATTTAGATAATTAATTAAATTCTTGGATTAATTAATTCCAGTATTATTCCATTAAAAATCTAGAATTGAACTTTTAAAATTATAGATATATTTTTTATTCTGAAAACTTTGAGCAGTTCATTGATATAATCATTACCTGCAGTTTAACCCTCCATAAACGGTTCATAATTAGAGTTAGGTCAATTTTTCGTTTTACCTCTCTCTAATTACATCTTTATCTTTAAGTTTCATTAATTCACCATTGAACAGTTAATTTATAAACCAGCTATAAATTGAGCGCTCAAATTGTTCAATTCCAGAATTAATACTTTAGGGAACCATCTTTCTAACTTCAATAGGAAGGAATGGATTCCATATTTGTATATCACATTCCCAACTATTTATCCCATTAAATATTTTAAAAACAAGTGCTGAGCTTGTTCTTAGAACAAACTTTAATAAGTAACTCAAAAGACTCAATAACATAAATAAGAGTTTATAACTACTCAAGATTAAGATTGATCTACATATGATCATCTATTGACATTGTTAAGAAAATTAGTTCTTGATATCTTGAATTAATTAAAATAATACAATAGCTAGCCTTTATATAGGCAAGGAAAAGAAAATCTAATAAAGAAAGGGAAAGAAATCCTAGAGAAGAAAGAAAAAGAATTCAAAAGAAATAAGGAAACTATAAAACATATTATTGTTTTAACAGTCCTCCTCAAACTCAAGATGAAGAAGTAGAGGTGATCTTGAGTTTGGATAGCAAATCACAAAAACGACCCTGATAATGACTTTTGGTGAATAGGTCTGCTGGTTGATCCAAAGAAGAGATTGAACAAAGAACAATAATGCCTTGAGTGATATGCTGACGAATGAAATGACAGTCCACTTCAATATGTTTTGTGCGCTCATGGAAGACATCATTGTGAGCAATCTGAATAGCACTACTATTATCACAGGCAAGAGGAGTGAGACCAAAGTGAGGAATACCCATATCACTGAGAAGTCAATGAAGCCAAGTAATTTTTTGAGTAGTATTAGCAAGAGCACGGTATTCAGCCTCTGTGCTAGATCATGTAACAACAGTTTGCTTCTTACAGCGCTAGGAAATAAGAGAATCTCCAAGGAAAACACAAAAACTGGTGGTAGAGTGTCGATCAGTAGGATCACCAGCCCAATCTGCATCTGAAAAGGCACTTAACTCTAGAGATGAATTAGCAGAGAAATGAAGTCCATGAAATAGAGTGCCTTTGATGTAACGAAGGATGTGAAGAATAGCGGCATAGTGAGGAGAGCAAGGAGCAGACATGTACTGACTCACAATATGAACAGCATGAGAGATGTTAGGTCGAGTAACCGTAAGGTAAACCAAACTACCAACCAACTGGCGATAAAGAGTAGCATCCTTAAGTAGAACCCCGTAAAGGGGTGTAAGTTTGACATTTGGCTCTAATAGAGTAGATGTGACTTTACTATCAGTTAAACTAGCTCAAGTAAGGAGATCTGAGGCATATTTTGCCTGAGAAAGATAATAGCCATCAGCATCAGATAGTACCTCCAAACCAAGGAAGTAATTAAGTTAACCAATATCTTTCATCTCAAAGTGTTTCTGAAGTGAGGTCTTTAGTGCAGATATCCCATCAATATCATCGCCTGTAATGATCATATCGTCGACATAAAGTAAAAGAAGAATACAACTGTGATCTGTGTTGCGAATAAAGAGACTTGTATCATAAAAGCTATAATGAAAACCAAGTTGCTGAATGATAGTGCTAAATTTGGCAAACCATGCTCGAGGAGCCTGCTTGAGACCATACAAGACACGACGTAGTTTGCAGACTTTATGTGACGGATGAGCATATCCTGGAGGAGGTTTTATATAAACATCTTCAGTGAGATCACCATTAAGGAAGGCATTTTTGACATCCATTTGAGATAGTGTCCATTGGTGTATTGCTGCCACTGTTAAAAGGCTCCAGACAGATATCATACAAGCAATTGGGGCAAAGGTCTCTTCACAGTCAACTCCATACTCTTAATTGAATCCCTTAGCAACTAGTCTGACTTTATACCGTTCAATAGAGCTATCAGCTTTAGTCTTGATTTTGTAAACCCATTTACAGCCAATAGTGGATTTTTTAGAAAGGAGATCAACTAAGTCCCATATATGTGATTTTTCAAGAGCTTGTAGTTCTTCTGCCATTACTCGCTACCAAACAGGATTAGAACAAGCCTCAAAATAGGATTGAGGCTCATACAAGGAAAGAGTAGTAGAAAAGCAATGATAATCTTGAAGGCGAATAAGGAGTTCTCTTATCGGATTGAATTGTCGAGGGATAGGAGGAAGTTTGGAGGAAGTAGATCGGGGAACAGTTGAGGTGTCTGCTATGAACCCGGAAGGCAAAGTCGTCGACTCAAGAGCAGGCAGGAGTTCAGTGGACATATCTGCTGAGGACTCATCAGAATTACCTGGATTAGTGTTATCAGGAAATAGTTCTATAGACTCTTGAGTAAATAATAGAGTAAGGTTAGATTCAGAACTGAATTTGGACATAGAGGAGAACAGTTTGTGTTCCCAAAAGACCACATGTATAGAAATATGAAGCCGATTAGACACAGGATCCCAACATCGATAACCTTTATAGTCAATCCCATATCCTAGAAAACAACATAAACGAGCTCGAGGTTCTAATTTGGTATGCTCATGAGGTTGGAGAAGAACAAAGCAAGCACAACCAAATACTTTAAGAAGACTATAGTTAGGAGGAGTCTCATACAATCGCTCATAAGGAGATTGATTATCAATGACTGGGGAAGGAAGGCGATTGATAATATAAGTAGCTGTGAGAGCAGCTTCTCCCCAAAAGCGTTCTGGGTAGGAGGCACCAAGGAGAAGTGCATGAACAGTTTCAAGGATATGTCTATGTTTTCGTTCAGCTCGACCATTTTGTTGAGAAATACCTGGACAAGAGCGATGACAAAGGGTGCCATTGGTTTGCAAGAGGTCTAAAAACTTAGAATCCCTATATTCCATAGCATTATCAGTGCGAAAAATTTTAATGGGACATGAAAATTGTATTTTGATCATTTTAACAAAAGCATGATAGATTTTGGATAACTCTGATCTGTGCTTTATAAGATATATCCAGGTATAACGGGAATAATCATCAATAAAAATAACAAAATACTTAGAACCTCCTATAGTAGTATTAGGGGAAGGCCCCCAAATATCAGAATGGATGAGATCAAATGGAGCTTTAAATATCGAGTTGCTGTTATTAAAAGGTAAAGCAGTATTTTTTGCTAATTGACAAGAGACACAATCTATTTGATCATGGGATAAGCTACCAAGAATACTGCTAGAAATTAGTAAACGAAGACGACCAATTGACAGATGTCCTAGTCGGGAGTGCCAAAGGCTAAAGGAAGAGACAGGAGTTGTAGAGGCAACAGGTAAGGGAATAGATGGATGTGTGGATGGAAGATGACGACTGATGAGCTCAAACAAACGTCCAACTTTATGACCTATCCCAAGCATCTGACTCGTCCTCGGATCCTGCACACGACAACCAGAAGCAGTGAAAAGAACATGAAGACTAAGATCACATAATTGACCAATAGATAAAAGATTGAAAGTGAGACAAGAATCAGGAGAGTGTCAGGGAAAGAGAGATTAGACAAAGTAATTTGTCCTAAGTGACTGACATGCATAGTAGATCCATTCGCAGTTTGAATGGCAGGAAACTGTTGGACAAGAGATTTGAAAGAGAAAATAGTAGAGTTGGCAGTCATATGATTACAACATGCAGAGTCAAAGAACCAGGAAGATTTACCTGAGGGAACTGAGGAAGCTGAAACTTGAGGATTACCAGAGCTGAAATGAGAGGATTACTAGATTTTTGCAAAAGTTGTTGAATAAGTGATGTGATATCGATGGTGGTAAGGGATGTTGAGGTAGGACAGTCATTGGGACCATTAGTAGCAGCAGCAGAAAATGATTAAGGATGTTTCTGTCTTTCTTTATTTGAACAATCTCGTGCAAAATGTTGAGGACCAACCTTGCGACAAACTTTGCATCTCCTGACAGGACAATTGAGAACCCAATGACCAGGTTTATGACAATAGTTACAACTTACTATAGAGGTAGGTTGAGATACTGAAGTTATAGCTAGAGCAGTATCAGTGCGAGATGGAAGAGGAGCAAGACGAGTTTCTTCAGAGACAAGCATATCAATAGCTTCATCAAGAGTAGGTAAAGGTTTGTGATGGAGAAGGGAAGCTCTAGTAGGTTCAAATGTGTCTTGTAGGGCCATAAGAAACATCATTAACCGTTGCTGGTCTCTCTAAGTGGCAAATTTGGTTGCATCCTCAGAGGTTGTCCACTTAGGTTCTAAAAGTAAAAGTTGGTCCCATAGAAACTGTATCTGTGAATGAAAGTCTGAGATAGATTGACCGGTTTCCTCACGCATTTGATGACGTTTACACATAATCTGATATTGATGTGACAGATCAGTGGCAGTATACCGATGAGCAAGAAAATCCCATAATGCTTTGACTGTTTCAAATCTCCCAAACTGTAGATGGATAAAAGGGATAGAAGTATTGCGGAACTATGTAATAATTTGGTGATTTTTGCTATCCCATTCTTCCAAACGGTCAGTGAATTTTTCATCAGTATCATCATCAGCCTTGACAGGTTCTATAATGTGACCAGTAATATATTGCCAAAGACGACGCCCTTTGAGAAAGCTAAATATTGCTTGTGCCCATAAAACATAATTATGTCCATTCAGTTGAATGTGAATAGGATGAGAGACATCAGATCTATCCATAGTTTGAAGACCACCACTACTAATCGTCAAAAAACAGTAAAGATGGCTTACAAGAAGACTCGCTGAGCACTTCTGAATCAAATGGTGACGGCAGAGAGGTGGAACACGCCGGTGATAGGCCGGAGCAAGAGTTGACAACGGCGAGTTTGACCAAACTTTGACCGATGGGATAGGTGGCCGCAACACTAGATCGGAGACCACAAGAAGGATGGCCGGATGATTCTGAGTCGGACTGCAGTGGCGGTGAGGTAAGACACGCCAGTGATCGGCCAGAGCAAGTATTGACAACGGCAGCTTTGACTCGATGTTGACCGTTGAGATAGGTGGCCGTAACGGAAGATCGAAGACCACGAGGAGGATGGCCGGACGATTCTAAGTCGAACAGTTGTGGCGGTGTCGCTTAACTCGCCAGCGATCGAGCGGATTGAGATACGACAGAACCGGCCCGGGGGTTTCTTTGTGGCGGCGATTGGCAGCGCGTGTGGAGATATGTGGACCACAGAAGGGTTGGCCGACGTTTTTTGAAGCTATGGGGATCGGCAGTGCATTAAACGGCGGACAGACAATGGCAGCGCGTGTGTCACACGCACGGCTGTGATAGGCGGCGCGTGAGGTATACATGTGGCTGTAATAGGCTGCCCTAGGTGCTCTTCTGGCAGCGTCAGGAGCAGAATTATGGAGAATAACTGGAAGGAAAAAGACCGAGATTGATTCTAAGCCAATTTTGGCTCTGATACCATGTTAAGAAAACTAGTTCTTGATATCTTGAATTAATTAAAATAATACAATAGCTAGCCTTTATATAGGCAAGGAAAAGAAAACCTAATAAAGAAAGGGAAAGAAATCCTAGAGAAGAAAGAAAAAGAATTCAAAAGAAATAAGAAAACTATAAAACATATTATTGTTTTAACAGATATTGTTTGAATTCTCAGTTAGTAACGAAATTTATATGAAAATTCAAACTATATTTGGTTCAGTCCTATATAATTATATTATATAAAGTATCTCTACCATGATGTCACTACATTGACAGTCCGGATAAAACTATCACATTCTTAATGTTAGTAGATTGCACTAGTAATATTTAATTAAAGAACCCAACTTTAATTAATTTATTATGGATTATTTCAGTTTATTATCTATAATCTTAATCCTC
This sequence comes from Melia azedarach, assembly GCA_028052125.1. Taxonomy (NCBI): domain Eukaryota; kingdom Viridiplantae; phylum Streptophyta; class Magnoliopsida; order Sapindales; family Meliaceae; genus Melia; species Melia azedarach. The sequence continues at coordinate 9,390,096 of CM051394.1, read as the reverse complement.
TTATATATAACACTTATATATACTAAGAATATGGTTAGATAAATAAACTAGAATTTTTCTGATATTAAATATAAGCATAATTAAGTATAAAGAAATGTCAGTTTTATTTATTCCAAAAAAAATGTACAAATTACATGCTTTTAGGGCATTATCCCTAACATTTATCTATGAGGCTTACCAGCATTGTAGGTGTGTGAGCATATCATGCAAATGAGGGACATTGCGGCTCAATTGAAAACTCTTAAGGTTGGAATGTCCGAGTCTTTCTTTATGCACTATATACTAAACACTCTCCCATAACAATATGGACCCTTTAAAATATCTTATAACACATAGGAATAAATGGTCAATTAATGAAAAGATGATCATATGTGTTCAAGAGGAAGGAAGGCTGATAATAGAATTGGGTGCATATATGACAACACAAGGGAAGAACAAAGGGAAAGCCAAATAGAAAGGAAAAGGTAAAATACCTCCCCAAGTAGGAATAGCAATAGATAGGATACGATATGGATATCTTAATATCCATATCTATATCCTACAAAAAAAATTTATATCCATATCCATGACGGATATTATATTCAATATCCATTTCCTCCAAAAATGGATATCTACTAATATAATATCCATATCCTAATCAAAACTAGTTTTAATTTAAAAATATTATATTCATAATTTAAATTTTAATATTTTACAAATTAATATACTATGTCAATAGATTATAATAAAACTCAATATCATATCAACATCACAAATATATATATAATTCTAACAATATAAAATTAAGTTCAATAATTGTAATAATTTATAATATTGTAAAAAGTTAATAAAAATAAAAATTTTATAAAAGACTTCAACCAATAATCTACATCAACAATCATTATTGCCATCCATAACTTTTTTCAACTAGTCATCAACTTTTTGAAATTAAATTATTAATAGAAAATGTCTTTATAATATCTAATCATTATAGTAGTATTTACCTCATCCATAACATCTTCATCTTTTAAATATTTGGTACTTTCTACTTGTTTTGAAGAATTTGAACCTAGCCATATTACAAAGAAATTTAATTATAAAAAGTATAAATTAATGATGACTATCAATATATTAAAAAATAAGTACACTTTATTACCATTAAATTCATCCTATAACCAATCTTAAGCACACATTAAGGCCTCCAATGTTTTCGAATGAAGTATATCACGATGTGGAGACATGAATTACCACTTGCACTAAAAGTTTATTCTAATACAGCTATAGATATAGGAATAGTTAAAACATCTCTAGCTATTTCTTGTAAAGTAGGATATTTTGAAGTCTTCCACAAATTTGATATATCAAACTTCGCAGATCTTGGAATGATATTTTCATCCAAATAATAGTCCAATTCAAATTTAATTTGAGTAGTATTAGTGTTTTGATTTACCAACATATCAAATTGTGTTAATCGTTCTTTCATTTTTTAGTAAACCCCCTCCGAACAAGATGATGAAGTAACTGAAGAATGAACAATTTTCTCACTCGTTTTAAACCTTGATTGATAATCTTTTACCAATGTATAACAAAAACTACAAATCTTCTCAATTTCAATTATATAATAATTTTCTTACAACAAAGAAAAATAATACTGCACCAATTTCAACTTATATCTTGGGTTTAAAACAATTATTATAGTAAATACTATGTTATGTCACGTATAAGATATCTAGTGAGAAAATAAAAAAATAATTTTCCAAAAAATACCTCATAATTTAACTTTGCATCACTCAAAAGTCATCAATAAAATGTGTCATTACTATCATAAAGTCTTTTTATTGATTGCTGGAAGTCTATATATTAGTAGTGATAAATTCTTCCTTAATTTGTCTCCAACAAACTCATTATTTTTTCTCTCTCATAATCTGAGTTTTAGCTCTCATAGTCATAAATCTTAAAATATCCCTTTTAAGTGTATTGTGAGAAATAACCTTAAACATAGGTTGAAGAGTCTTAACAAACTTTCTAACCTTATGTGTTCAACCATATTAAAGGGATATTCATGCATGATTATCATATTAGCAAGCTCTTTCCTAGTACTTTCTTGATTAAAAGAATAGACACCTTCGTTTTTCCATCAATTGTATGAGCTTGTAATCTCTTCATAGTACAATCTATGCTAGGTTACCTTTTGTGAGGGCATGCTCTTAAATGATTGTGTAGATGTGAGGTTCCATCTTTTGGCTTATGAAGTATTACTTTATTGCAATACAAATAAGTTGCATTCTAATAACCAAAATTATTATTCCTTTGCCTCTTAAAATGACTCCATACACTTGAAGTCAATTTTATTACTAGTAGCTGGACTTGTAAGTTCTTCACATATAGTTTCTAAAGTTTGATCTGAATCTATTTTATTAAATTGTCAGGAACATCACTAAGAGAGAGTTGTTCATCAGATTCTGTCATCATCAAATTCATGTCCATTTTTCACCTACAGATTGACAATTTAATTGATCAATTTCTAAATTTATAGTATAGCAATAATAAAAACAAAAATTGTCAAGAAAAATTTCATAAGAAAATCAGTATAATTTTAATGTGATAATAGCTTAAGAATTAAGTATTAGCTTGCTTTTGCAATTTACTGACTCGTAAACTATAAATAAAGATAACTATCCTGAAAATAGCTAATTAGCTAAAATAATAAAAAAAATACGTCTAAGAGACTTAGATAATATTATATATATCAAATCTAAAACACAATTTGCATTCATTTCCTTTATCTTTTTAGTGTCATTTTTATTCTCGAATGAAATATACCATCGTTAAATAATGTTAGCCTTAAGCCTCATAACACATTGTTTTGACAAAGCAAAAATTGATTTCTTAATTAACTAAATTTTTCTTATAGTATTTATTTTTATATTTTTAGCATGGAGAATTGGAATGTAAATGTGAAGATTCAAAAAACATAAAAAATCAAGGCATTCAAGAAAAGTATGATGGAACCCTTTGAACTACATTAAAGAATAAAGACATAAGCTTAGAGAAGGTATTTTATTTTCTATCATTTTTGTATGCTTGTATTTGTAAATGTGTATGGTGTTTGTGTCAAGCTCAAAAGTTTTCAAAAACAAATATTTTTAAGTTTTGAAAATCAGACCAAAATGTAAGTTTTTGAAAGTTGGAAATTGGACCAAATTGCAAGATTTTGAAACCCTAAAAATGGACCTAAATGCAAACTTTACAAAATTTAAGAAAATCGGATATTGTTCCTGAACCGGTCATTGAATCGAGTTTTGTAATGAACCAAATTTAGGACTGAATCAAAATGAATCATGATTTCTGCAAGAACCAAACATTGTTCATCCGGTTGACCGAAAATGTAGTTAGGTCAATGGAACTTATGGCAGAATGGATGTAAACTTTGATTAAACATCCAATCGACCGAATTTACCACCAGGTTGAGCAAATATTCCATATAATCGACCGAATCTTGTGAAATTCAAATATTTTAAGCTTATAACAGCTAGTAATGGCTAGTTTTTTAATGTAATATATATTGGGGACTTTATGGATGTTCTTAAGACTTTTAGAACATATTTTTGATAAACATAAAGTCCTTACAAAGTTCCAAAACATATTCTTGGGCTTAAAATCATCATACACACATTTGGATCTCCAAGAACATTCATTTGCACTACTTTTCTTGTGGGAGATCAATTTGTAAGTTTTCATTTCCATTCATTTCAAATTTTGATTGTAAAGAAGTGAAAGAAGTAGGTCTTTCACTTGATTGAGATTATATTGAGTGTTTGGGGTAAGCAAACACTTGTAAGGGTTATAGGATACCATAAATCCTAGGTTAGGTGAATATTTGGGGTGAGCAAACACTTGTAAGGTTTAAAAGGTACGCAAAAATCCTCTTTACTGTAATTTGAAATCTTTGGGGATCAAGACTTGGTTGTTTAGTGAAATTCTCAAGCGGGTTGGCTTGGAGGAGTAGACGTAGGTTGGAGATTTGCTGAACCACGTAAAATCCAATGTTATCATTCTCAACCCTTTTACTTATTTAATTTATATGCTTGAATTATTATACACATTACTCTCACATACTTGAATTTGTTTTATGATAATTTATAAATTAATTATTGGTTATGTGTTAAATTTTGTGTATTGAACTTGAGAAGAATTTAAATTACTTAGTATTTTTTGTTAGGGAGCTTTAAATTTGTTAAAATCGTTAAAAACCCAATTCACCACCATCTTTGAGTGATCCAAGTAACTGTAGGATACATTGAGGGACAATCACCCACTATACCACCATTTTTTTATGGAAATGATTCTGCATATTAGAAAATTAGGATGAGGTTATTATTACAATCTATAGATTATGAAATTTGGGATGTTGTTATTGATAATAAGTTCATTCTGAAATTCATAAATGAATGACATGACATAGATAAAATAATGCATCTTTAAATTCTAGAGCTTTAAATATTTTGTCCTGTGCATTAAATAAGAATAATGTAAATAAATTCTCTATTTTCAATTCCGCTCATGATATTTGGTTAGCCTTACAAGAACTTTATGAACATACTAACCAAACCAAAGAGCCTATGGATTCATTTGATGGTCATCACCAACCTCTCATGAACTACAAAGTAAAGCATGAAGATAATGAGAGCAAAAACGAAGACGCCAACATGTGCTTCATGGCACTTGGAGATAATGAGATAATGAATTGTTTGATGCACTTGAGGATTTGCATAATGTTTTTGGAAAATTAGTTTCCAAAAATTGCATTCTTAAGAAGAAAATTGATAATCTTCTCCTAAAAATTGAATCTTTGAAAGAAGAGAATAATGTTTTTGAAACTAAGAATGCTACTTTGAAAAGTGATAAAATTGCTTGGAAAGATGAAAATGAAAATTTACAAAATGATAATGAATTTATAAGAAATTAAATTGATTGTTTACAAAAGAAAATCAATGGTTTTGATTAGAGGCAGCAAATGGGCAGACTGGGTTGGCCCGACCCGCAAAAATGAGATATAGACTAACTCACGTGCTAGGTCGATCCCAACTTGCTTTAAAATTTTTTAAGCCCGACACGGCCCATGTAGGTCGTGCAGGACCCATGCCTAGGCTAGCCTATGGGCCGAGTTGACTACAATTTGACTTTTCAAATTAATAAAAAAAATTTCACTTACAAGGGTCAAACACAAGCTTGAAGGGAGCAAACAATAACCTTACCAGGTTATTCACATTTAATTGTGCAATAGTCTTAAAAAAATGGTGTTAACTAAAAGTAATATTTAAATATTATTTTAAAAAAATAATTGTATTATAATTATTATCATAAATTAAATTATGAAAATAAAATAAATAATATTCAATCACTAAAATAATTTATATTTGTGAAAATATTATCACTTATAATATAGAACTAATGATCGTGAGGGGAAGATAAAATGGTGGAGATGACTCGTATCTTTGTTAAATTTGGATTTAAAAATTTACACAATAATTTAATTTTAGAATCGTCTATATTAAACTTGATATAAAGTTTTAAAAATTATATTAAAATTTATTAAATTTAATAAATATTTAAAGTTTTAATAAATATTAGCTTTTATAATTATAATTTTTAATTTAATATTAAAAAATATATCATTAATTTTAGTTTTTCATTAAATCTCATAATATAAATTAAATTTATTATATCTTTTTAATAATAATAAATTAATTGTTCATAAGTGAATTACTATTTCATATATCATTAAAATAACATAATAAAAATAAATATTTAATTTTTTCACAAAATAATTTATGAAAACAAAATAATTAATAATAATCATCAATTTAATAATAATCAATTATTATTTATTAATCACAAATAAAAAAAACAATTTAATATTATCTAAAAGTTAATTAAAATTGATAAGTAATTATATTTATTCATAACTTAATTAAAGAATTCTAAATATTCATTATGACATGTAGAATAGAAAATATATAATGTGATGTGAATCATAATTTGTGTAAATGTCATTTTATTAATATCACGACTAAAATATAGTAATTTAATATTATAATAATGAACGAATCATTATAATCATATCAATGTAAATTATAAATTTTTAATTTAGTAAATTAAGTCCTTCATAATTATTTATAAATTTTGAATTTAATCAACGTTAAATTTTTTAAAATTTATTTTTTAATAAAGAAATTTGTTAAAATAATAAAAAAATTAACAAAATTAAACAATTTTTAATAATTAGAAAAAAAACTTTTAATAAAATAAAAATGATAAATTATATCAAAGAAAATAATTTCATTTGTAATTAACAAATTAATTTATTGAATATGGTAATATAAAATTAACAAAACAAAGAATTTGTTTTTCATTTTAGATTCCATTTTCTTATATACAAAATATTTTTTTGCAAACTTATCAAAAGATAAAAGAACTCTAAGATTTATTTTATATATTTTCTTTAATTTTATCAATTCTATTAAAACTAATTTTCTACTACATTTATTTATTTTTTCTATTTATATAGATTAATAGAGAAATTATAATAGATGTATCAATTAAATTTGATATTATATTTTTACAAAAATATTTATTACCGATAATGTTTAATATAAATTGTTTAATTGTCTCAATCAAATAGATCTGTATTGCCAATTATCTTTTTTTAATAATTAACTTATGAAAAAGATGAATATTTATTAGAATATAAAATTATGATATTAAAATATAATTATTATTTCTTCAAACAATTATAAAGAATATAATTGTCATAAAATTATATTTAAATATGTTAAAGATAAAATTATAATTACATTATACATTTATTTTGTATCGATAATAATAATTTGAAAATAATATATTTAATAAATTTACTAAATATAAATTATTTATTAAATATATATTACTTAAAAGGCATTGGAAAGTAAAGTTGGCCTAACGTTAAAGTTGTTATGTACGTTACTTTAGTTCTTGGGTTCGAACTACAATGCTAACAAAAAAAATTTATAGTGAAAGTCAAAGCCCACCAATCAAGCCCATTAGACCGCCCATTATGGGTCAAGGGGCGGACTAAATCAAGCCCATTGGACAGCCCATCACAGGCCGGCCCGATATGACACGAGCCCACATGCTGGCACGGCCCATTACGGGCTCATGCCAAGTCCAGGCCATGGACTCAAAACCTCGGCCCAGCCTAGCCCAACCTGACCATCAGGCCGTGTCAATACTATTCACAGGCCAAGCCCGTGCCAAATCGAGCCGACCCTACTCATTTGCCACCTCTAGTTTTAATGAAGCTAGAAATGTCCATGAAAAAGAGATTGATTTTCTAAAACAAAAGTCTTGTGCTTCACAAAAACTATGAGCTCAAAATTTCATGCTTTATGTAAAGAAAATGTGATGCTTAAGAAAAGGACCATAGAATTAAATGACATTATTTTCAAATTCATCAATGGTCAAAAGAATTTTGAAAAAGTACTTGGTTCTCAAAAAATATGTTTTTGACAAAGGAGGCATTGGATACAACCCTCGCATTAAACAAAAATACTTGAAAAATTATTTTGTGAAGGCTACATTTTCAAGTGATTCAAAAATTGCATGCAATTATTGCAATGGTGTTGGTCACATAAACTATGCATGCCCCATTAAGAAAAATACATATATTGGTGATAAAAAAATTTGGACTCCAAAGGGAATCAAAGCTAACATTGAAGGACCCAAAATAATTTGGGTACCAAAGTACAAAACTTGAATATATTTTATAGGTACCAAAATCAAGGCAAACTTGTGGTGAAGAAATACATCCAATGGAATGCAACATATATTTGGATAAATTGCAAGGAAAAGAATTTGTGTATGAGCAAAATTGATATCAAATTCTTTAACTTATTTTTCATTGCTTATTTTACAATTCTTAGCTCAATTCAAAGAAATGCGCATATCTTGGCAATTTAATGGTATTGTAGTAATGAAATTCTTGACTTACATCTTGATTGTTTAATGTCTAAATTCTTTAGCCAAGCTTTCATGTAATGTTTTGTGGCTAGAATTAGCATATGTTTTGCAGTTAGAATTAGCATATGTTTTGCTTGAAACATACTTGCATTATCATTGTGTGCAAAACATCTCTCATGTACTTTTGTACTTTAATGTGAGCCTTTTTTTTGGATTCACTCATTCATCATGTCAAAATGGCCTCGAAATAAAATTTGATTACTTTATAGTTATTATTTCAATTTCATTTAAGCCAAACATCAAATATCTAGAATAAAAAATAGATGGTTTATGATTAACAAGTGAAAGTGAGTGCTTGCATATTTTGAGAACCTAACAGTGAATTTACAAGACATTCTGGAACTAATTGGTATTGGTTTATGAGACAAATGATATAGAGTTAGAAAGCTACAGATGTCTAGTTTCTATCTAATTTTACAAAATCGAATTCAGACATCATTACAAGCAGATTTGATAGAATTAATCCACATAGGTTGTAACTGTCTGAAAGATACGGTAGTCTAAATGTTTGAATTTTTTTGGGCATAATAAGATATGTGAAATGGTGCATGTTATGTATGGATAGAAAGACTCAGATGTCAGGAGTTCATAGAAGTTTATAAAACTCAATTTGGATATTGTTATAGAAATATATGACTATGAATAAAGACTACTTAGAAAATAGAATAGAAACAAGACAGCCAGTGATAGAGATTCAGTTGACCGAATATCAAATTTGGCTAACTGAAATTTGCATACTTTCTACCTCTCAAAAACTTGAAAATTTGGATGACCAAAATCCAAAAATGGTCGATCGAAATTTGAAAGCTTTATGCCCCTGTATTGCTATCTACTTTGGCCAACTGAAATTGTCCACTTGTTTTGAACTTCTTCTCTATGAAATCATCTCAAAAATACTTTTCCTACATTTGTATTATTTATTTGGATCCAAAATCAAAATCCTCCAAAATCTACCTTTACCTTTGTAAGAATATAAAAGAAAAGTTGGATATTCAACTATTATTGGAAGTTCATCAAGAAAAACAGTAGAGGTGCTTTAATAGAGGATGAAGTCATTGGAAAACCAATAGATGCAAGCTTAAGAACCTAAACCATCATGGTTTCATCCTAGAGAAATGTCATTATAGCATGCGTTTTCATTTGCTTGTGTTGTGTTTTGGAATACATTATGTTGATACCAGATTCTTTATAAATAGCTTGAAGTTAGCTCCGTGTCAACTTATAATTAATTCCTGGAGAATTCTGGTTGGTATGTTTGTTTTGTGGAAGAAAATAAATCATTGTGAACCATATCTTTTAGAATTCAAACGGTTATATCATGTGAGGGCTCGTCTTAATACAAATCCTGGGTTTTACTATCTCGCGGCTAGATCTAAGGATGAAAGACCTGTACTTGAGTTCCCTGAATCAAACAAATCATGGTAAGATAGGTGGTTTTTTGTCGGAGGTGAATGGAGTCAAACATTTAAGATCGACAATGTTGTGCTCTCGGTCCCAACAAACTTCACTCATGAAGGTTTTCTTTTTTCTTTTCTTTTTTTATACTTTGTTTTGCATGTGCCTTTCTGCCTGTTCGCTTTATCTTGAGGGGTATTTAGTTTTGATCTTGCGGTTGTGCTTATTTATCCTCGTGTACTTCTTGGGTTTGTTTCAGAATGATGTCCTTGGCTTTAATCGGTAGTCGATTTCTTATTCTTGCAGTTTTTCAAGGTAAGAAGCAGAGCTCGAATCAGATTTGCAGGATCGAATCCGACAAACTATCTCCGAGTCTCGTGTTCCTAGAGACCTATTTTCTGAGTACAGTTTGAGGGCTGCGGCTTGATTTCCTTCATTCCTGAGATTAAGAAGAAAAGCAATAATCCCTCTCTATTTGCTCAATGATTCTGACTTTTACTTATCTTTCATTTTATTTATTATTATTATTTATTTTTACTTGTTCAATGATTTTTCTTTCTCATTTCTCCTTCCCCCTTTTTATTAGACATGGCTCCCAAGACTTCCAGAGAAAAGAGAGAAAAGGGTAGCATGAAGAGGAGTGATGCGAATCCTCAAGATGTAATGGGTCAGTTGTCTGCACTTATTAGAGCTGCAAAACCGGATTTGGGTACCGAGATCCCAAATCGTCCAGCACTAGCAATGTTTAACCAAACACGTCCGTTTCCGAAACGTTCCGTGGATCATTTCTGTGAACCTTCTTCAGTTAGGGTTATTTTCGATCCCTCGAATAAGAGAAACCGCAGAGCTAGAATGTCGGTAGAAGGATCGTCTTCCACCTCCCTTCACGTTATTGACATTAATGCTTCTAAAAGGGATAGGTATGAACATTTGGTGCCCGTTATGAAGTCCATGGAACATTCCGTGAACCGGGAATGGGGGGAGTCGGAGAATCGGGCTGACGATATCGAAGTGCTTGGGTTGTGTACTGATCTCAGTAACAAGGTAAATATGCATTACTGTCCGTGTTTGTTTATTTGCGCTCTGTTCTCTCTCTTTTTTTTTCAAAGCTTGATTTATTTTTGTAGCTTAACTTTTTGTTGGCGGGTCGGCTAGAAAAACTTGCCAGTCAATTGAAAAAGGCTCAGAGAGCTTCTTGTCGGGACAGGGAAAATCAGATCTTGAGCCGAGCTCGACTTATTGAAAGAAGAAAATGATATCCAATATAAGCTAGAGGAACAAATTAGGAAACTGACTCAGGACCAAAGCTCCTTTCAGAGCCGAGTTACTGACATGGAGGTTGAGCTTAGCGCAGCTTGCAGGAAAAAGACAATGCTGTGAAGAAAGCAAGCGTTGATTTCTATGTGAAAGGGTTCTCGGATACGGTAAGCATGTTTAAAAGTCGTTTCCCCGATGAGGACTTGAGTTTTCTTGATGAAGCCATGAAGTTGCTCAAAGTGCTCAACAAAGTGGAGAAGAAGACCGTGCAGATGACAACTCTGACAGTATTAACGAGGACTCCAATGGAGGAGGTGAAGAGGAGAAGGATCATTCTGAGGGTCGGGGGTCGAGTTGTGGTGGAGCTGGGAGTCTGTAGTGTGGTTTTGTATTAGGTTACTTAGTTATGTTACTATTGCTTTTACTCATCGCTGATACTTAATGTGCTCAGTTGAGGTGCTTTCGTGCTTTAATGTTATTAATGAAGACATGGAAGATTTCTTTCCTAGCCTTGCCCTTAACCTTTTATTTCCTGATTTTTTCTTTTTACGCTTTTATTACGTGCTTTGAATGCTTGAACGGTGTGTCGCGTGCTTTGCTTTCCTTATTTTCTGTCTTCTTCCTTATTTTCTGTCTTCATCATTCGCATTACTTAATGATTGGAAAACTTCATGAAACGCAGAAAGAGGGTTTTTTGGCCAGCCTATATAAGAGTGTGTGCGTGTATATCTGTACACACACACACACATACACACACACACACACATATATATATATAGTGATTCTCCCTGCTTGCCGTTATCGGCCACCTATCCTTTTGCGAATGAGTAAAGAATTATGCCAATAGTCGTACCTATGCACGCAGGATTTTCATGCATGCCTACAGTGGATTAATGTGTTTAACTCTAGAAAACTCTTAGTTATTTTTGCTTAAGACATGTATGCGTTATTTGAGTACATGTACGCCAATGTATATACTGGCTGCGGACTTAGCAAGAGTAACTTATTCTTCACGCCCAAAACGCATGTACGTAAGGTCATGGGCTTGTCAACATGCATGCGCTCGGTTTCAAGTATACAAATGGGTGACGGCCATCCTGTCGGAGTAAGACTTAGTGGAAGCGGTTTAATAATTATTTTCATGGGTGGTGTTTCAGTGAACTCGAAGTAACTCTCGGAGCTTGGGCGTCAGATACTCGGTGCATCGGTGTATGTTGTTTGACTTTCTTCGCAATGGGAGAGATATATAAAACTACGCCAGGTCGGTTTGTTGTGTCATCATGATATCGGGTCTATGGTTTAGCTATGCATGACAATTTACCCTGCATAAATTAACCTAACTGTACAAGAGGATTAGTTTTGCAATGAATTGTTTGATTGACTTAATTATGCATGGAAGCTAGTCATGCATGCATGGTTCTTTCATATAAAACCGTAATGCTTTATTTGGCCTTAGCCTTGCATGCATGGATTGCATGGGGTCGATGATTTGTCTTTTACTCTAATTATCTATACACTTTATGTCATTGTTAATAATAATAATAATAGTAATATTAATATTAATACTATTGTTTATTAATTTATTTATATATATATATTATCATTCATCCAACATTCATGCATGGAAACTAGCCATGCATGAAAATGTTATATTAAAAATTAAAAATTAGCCATGCATGGGAGTGCTAATTTGCGTGATTATTTTTTAAGGGATAACATTATTTAATTCTGGTCTCGATTATCTCGTGAATTATAGATATTTTTTATATTTTTTGCGGGGAAGCTGGAATTTCAAATTTTTTTTAAGGACCCAGCGAAACCTTAGGTCATGCGCGTCTCCATCTTTAACTTTGGATTGTGAATCGGGATATGATCATGTACGTAGTGTGGATTGATTTTTAGAAAGAATGGAGAGTCCTGCCGAGCTTTTCTTAAATTCAATGTGTTTGCATATATAAAAAAAAAATGTAGACATGACATGAAAGTGGCATGTAATTATCATGAGATTCTCTGTCAAGTTTGAAAATTTGATCACCCGTGACCTCAGTTTTGTATGGACAGAAGGTGATTAGGTTTGATTTGAAAAAGGTAAAAGTTAGAAGAATTTAATAGTTTAGCTACTACCCTAATGGATGTCTTGAATGGTGATTTCCGTAAATATTTTCATGGGTTTTATTTTTCCCTATTTTCATCAGTAAAGATGTCGAGGTAACAATTACCCGGGATGTCGGTACTATCATTACTTTTTTGCTCTTCCTTGATTGAAGAAACTGTCTCTATTTTGTTCCAAATTCCAAAGATTTATGTCTTTAGGATGACTAGATTCTCCTTGTTTCTTTGTGACAGAGAAACGTAAATGTTCGCAAGGATAATGTGTGTGTTATATACGTGTATAGGATTGTAGGTGACTGTTGTGGAGTAGGTGTAATCAATACCTTACGATTTTGGCTTGGTCCTGTGAAACTTAGTAATTTGGCACCGTAGTGATGCATGCGGCTCATGGAGAGTGAGTGTAGTCAGTACCTTGAAGGTCCGCGAAGCATGTAGCTCACGGAGAGCAAGTCTGATCGATATCTCGGAGGTATGATTTCGTCCCGCAAGACTTAGTAATTTGGTATCGCAGAGATACATGTGGTTCACAGAGAGTTAGCGTGGTTGGTATATCGGAGATACGATTTCGTCCCATAGGACTTGATAATTTGGTATCATAGAGATGCGTATTGCTCACAAAAAGTCAATATGGTTGGTACCTTGGTGGTATGACTTCGTCCCGTAGGACTCACTAATTTGGCATCATGGATATGCATCTAGTTGACAGAGAGCTAGCGTGGTTGGTATCTCGGAGGTACGATTTGGTCCCGTAGGACTTGGTAATTTGGCATCGCAGAGATGCGTATTGCTTACAGAAAGCCAATATGGTTGGTACCTCAGAGGTATGATTTGGTCCCGTGGGACTTGCTAGTTTGGCATCACAGAGATGCATATGGCTCATAGAGAGCTAGCGTGGACGGTACCTCAAAGGTACGACCTGGTCTCATGGGACTTGGTAATTTGGTTTCACAAAGATGCGTGTGGCTCATAGAGAGTTAGCATGGACGGTACATCAGAGGTACGACCTGGTTTCATGAGACTTGGTAATTTGGCATCGCGAAGATGCGTGTGACTCCCAGAGAGCAAATGTGTTTGAATGCATTAAATAAAGAATTGTTTTTAAATTATTGAATTAAACTGAATAAGGTGTATCCTAACTAATAAATGGATTAACAAAATAAAACAAGATGAAATGAAATAGAAGGGTTCCATACTTATACTTGATTTAGGATTTCTGAGAACTTGTTAAGCGTAGTACTTCTTTAACATATCTGCATTCCAAGGCTTGCCAATCACCTTCCCATCTAGGTGACTTAGTTGATACGTTCCTGACTTGACCACTTCTACCACTTTGTATAGCTCTTCCCAATTTGGCCCGAAAGCTCTTTGCCTTGGGATACAGGTTGCTAGGGTCACCCTTTGTAGGACCAAATCCCCCTCCATGAATCTTCTAGCCTTGACTTTCTTGTTATAGTACTTGGCAATTCTCTGCTGATAGGCCGCCACGCAAACTTGCACCACTTCCTTTTTCTCTTCAGGTAGATCTAAATTAACACGAAGCATCTCGTTATTCCCTTGCTCTTGAAAACTTAATGTTGGATGTGTTGGCATCCCAATATCAACTGGGATGACAACTTCTGTACCAAAGGCCAGGTAAAATGGTGTCTCTCTTATTGCTATTCTACTAGTCGTTCAATATGCCCATAAGACTTCTGGAAGTTCGTCTACCCATAATCCTTTATTTTCATCTAATTTGGTTTTGAGGGCCTTTTTTAAGGTTTTATTGGTTGCTTCGACTTTACCGTTGGCTTGTGGTCTTGTGGATGAGCAAGGGATGTGAACTTGAGATCTATTCCCAACTCAAAACACTAGCTCTTAAACTTGTTATTATTGAAGTGCTTATCATGATCCATAATAATCACGTGTGGTATTCCAAAGCGGTAAACAATATTTTTGCGTATAAAATCAATAGTCTTTTTTTTTGGTGATTTTGCCAATGCTTCTACTTTAACCTATTTAGTAAAGTAATTAATCGCTACTATTGCATATTTCACTTGCGCTCTTCCTTGTGATAAAGGTCCGATTAGGTCTACTCCCCATTGAGTGAAAGGCCAAGCGCTAACAAGGGATGTTAGGTTCTCGGATGGCTACTTGATCAAGTCCCACGGATCTGGCATTTCTCGCATCTACTAACAAGTTGTACTGCATCTTTATGGATTGTGGACCAATAGAATCCTTGCCTTAAAACCTTATAGGATAGAGCCTAAGCTCTTTCATGATTCTTACATATCCCTTTGTGAATTTCTCTCAACACTTAATTTGGTTCTTCTGGTGATAAACATCGTAGATATAGAAAGGTGTACCCTCTTCGATATAGTACCCCATTGATAATGTTGTACCGAGTTGCTTGATATTTCAACTTTCTTGCTTAACTTCTTTCCTTTGGCAAATCTCTTTTGTCTAGATATCTTTTTATTGGATCCATCCACAATACTACCTCTTCGACTTGTTTGTACTTGGTGGGATTCTACTAGAGCGATACTGGGTATTGTTACCAGCTCAATAGGTACTGTTCTTGGCTCCTTACAATGAATAGTTGAGGCAAGCCTGGCTAACGAATCAGCTTTGGCGTTTTCTCTTCTAAAGATCTTATCCACCTTTAACCTGTCAAATTTTTCCATCAGTTCTTTAACCTTTTTTAGGTATTCCTTCATCCTTTCCTCTTTAGCTTGAAAATTTCCATTAACTTGGTTAATCACCAGCTGTGAATCCCCCTTTATATGAATCTTGCTGACCTGGAGTTTTATAGATAATTTTAACCCTGCTACCAAGGCTTCGTATTCCACTTTGTTGTTTGTCAGCTTGAAGTCAAACTTCAAAGCGTATATAAATTCTTTGCCTTTAGGACTTATTAATGTAATCCCTACTCCTGCGCCTTGGGCGTTTTTCACCCCATCAATGAATAGCTTCCATGTGTCTGACTCTAGTTCTGTTATAGCCATGCTGATATCCCGAGTAACCGAGGTCTCGATATTCGGAGTTTCTGAAATAAAATCTGCTAAAGATTGAGCCTTGATGGAAGTCTGAGGTCTATACTCTAAGTCGAACTTACTTAGCTCTATAGCCTATTTTACCAATCTTCCTTATATGTCTAGTTGATGTAGAATCTATCATAGAGGCTGGTTGGTCAACACAATCACTTTGTAGGCTAAGAAGTAGAGGCGTAACTTTCTTACTGTTGTTATTAAAGCCAATGCCCATTTTTTAGGAGTGCTATATTGAGTTTCTAGATCTAACAATGCCTTACTGACATAATAGATTGGGTGAAAAATCCCCTTGTCAGTTTCTCAAGTAATCATTACACTGACAACATAGTCCGACATAGGCAAGTATAAAAATAGTTTGTCTCCATCCCTTGGAGTGACCAACAATGGTGTTCACGTCAGATAACTCTTGATTTCTTGGAATGTTTTCTCACACTTCTCATCTCATACCATCTTTTTCCCTTGCCTTATTACCTTAAAGAATTCATTAACACTTGTCAGTAGACCTTGATATGAATCTACTGAGAGCTGTCAATCTGTTCGTCAGACTTTGCACTTCCTTCAAAGTTCTCAGCGACTTCATACTAACCACAGCTTTAATCTTTCGAGGGGTCACTTCAATACCTTTCTCGCTGATCATATAACCTAAAAATTTTTCGAGCTGACTTCGAAAGAGCATTTCTCAAGGTTAAGCTTCATCTGGTACTTCGTTAACTATTTGAATGTTTGTGTCAGGTGAAAGATGCGATCTGATATACTGGATGATTTAGTTATTATCTCATCCACATATCCTTCCATCGTCTTACCAATAAAAAATTTGAATACTTTATTGACCAACCATTGGTATATAGCTCCTACTTTCTTTAACCTAAAAGGCATAACATTGTAACAGCAAAGACCCTGATCAGAGTAAAACGTTGTCTTCTCCTGGTCCATGTCATATAGTCTAATCTGGTTATACCCCAAAAATGCATCCACAAAGCTAGAATTCCATGTTCAATCGTAGCATCTACTAACTAATCTATCTTTGGTAATGGGAAGCTGTCTCTGGGACAGGCTTTATTTAGAGCAGTGAAGTCAACACACATTTGCAACTTCTCATTTGCTTTCTTCACCATCACCAAGTTAGAGATCCAATCTGGGTAAGTTGCCTTTTTTATGAAACTAGCTTTCAATAACTTATCTACTTCATCATGTATCGTGATATATCTTTCCTGATTGAAGATGCACCTTTTTTGTCTAATAGGTCAGGCTTTTAGGTTCACAGAAAGGCGATGACATATAAATTCGAGGCCTATTCTGGCATATCTTCATGAGACCAAGCGAACACGTCAACATTATTTCGAAGGAAAGTAACTAGCTTTTCTTTTTCGTCTGGGTTTAGTTGTGTCCTGACCTTTATTAGCTTTGTTAGATCCTCTGGTGTAATTAGGATGGCCTGACATACCTTTTCTAGTTTTTAGAGCCTTTTTGCCCCTAGTACCAGACTTTTCTGGTCCTCAGGTAAGGTTAATGTTGTTTCACATACGTCTATTTTTGCAAGTCCTCCAGCTTCTGTCAATCGATTTCTCGAGTCCCCATATTGCATGCTTCTGATTCTCTAATTTATATGCAAAATGTCTTCCTAGCCATTGTTACATAGCAATTACGTGCTTCTCTCTGATCTCTTCGTATCATCCTAATTTCGTGGTCAGTTCGAAACTTCATCTTTTGATTGTGAATTGACTCTACTATCTGCACACTTTTCAAGAAGAGTCTTCCTATCAGAACTTTATACGGGATCTGGTTATCGACTACCAAGAAATCTATCATTTCTATTCACAAATGAAGATGAGAAAGATGTCATTTATCCTCATAACGATGCACTTATAATAAGCATGAATGTAGCTAGGTTCAACGTAAACAGAACTTTTATTGAACATTATGGGCGTTGAAGAGGTTTTTTGCTTTTTCTGAGTCTAGACATTGAAAACTTGACTCGGGTAGTCAGGTCTGGCTAACATCATTGAGTACTTCTTTCTTGCATTATTCAAGTCTCTTGCCAAGGTCGGCCCCCCCACAATTATCATAGTCTAGGGCTTCTGATCTTGGTAACCTAGTCCCCTTTGTTCTTGATGTATCCACGAAATAATCCAGGTAACCATTGCTTACTAGGCCTTCGACATGCCTTTTCAGGCTCATACATTCTTCGGTGGTATGCCCGTGATCTTTATGAAAAGAACACCATCTGCTTCGATCTCGTACTTCTAGAAGTGTAGTCATTTTCCTCGGTTTGATTACCAAACCCCTTTGTCTGATGTCCTCCAAAATGGTTTCCCATGGTGCATTCAAAGGTGTGAACTTCTCAACCTCTTTGTTTTCTCTAAGATGGTAAAGGTTTCTACTTTCCCTAGTTTGTATAGCAAGTGTCGATTTTGTCTCGTACTTTATTCTCCCAAAGTTCCGACCTCTATCTATGTATTCCTTGTTGTAATTGTTATCCCTTCGTTCTCGTTCTAAAGACTTCCAATCCCTTTTTCCTTATAAATCTTGTTCCGAGTTCCTATTATTCATTCTTCTTTCTGACCTCCTGTTTGATCCTAGGTTCTGGCTTCAAGGATAAGTACCCGACCTTTGGACATTAGGCTGCTCTTCTTGTTGCTGTTTTTCAATCGCCTTTTGCTCTACTAATATCGTTTCTTTAGCCTTTTGATAAGTGTTATACTTATCCTTCTGTATCTTATACCATAGCTCGTCATCCTAAGCCCTTTTTTTAGCCCTTCTAAAGCTATCTCCTCATTATATGTACCCAAAGCAACGACTCTTCTATTGTGTCGATCAATGAAATCATTCAAACTTTCTTTTTCTTCTTGATTCAATAATAATAAGCTTTTCATGTCTTTGCCAAAAGAAAAACTCATTTGAATTCTTTGACAAATTCTCAAGCAAGTTGTGAGAAAGAGTGAATGCTTTCCTGCTTTAACTTATGATACAAAGCCCTGGCTTGTCCTTCTAGGGTAATGGAGAAAGGTCTGCACATCTCATCCTCTGTCAAACCTTGAATGTACATTGTCTCCCTATACCTCTCACCATGGGACTCAGGATCTGTTTGTCCTAAGCAGGGACTGATATTGGGCATTTTAAATCATCTAGGTAGACATAGAGTCATGATCGTAGGAGTTAAGGGAGATATTATCTCGTAATCTTCAACTTTATCCGTCATTCATTTTTCTTCTTTTACTTTTTTCAAATCCTTACGCAGTCATTTAACCTCTTCCATACAAGAACAATAGGTAACTTCCATATTTAAAAGATCTACATGCCACTTAAGAGGACCTGTGTTTTCGACTAGGATAATGAGATTCCCTACCTCCCTAGTTTCTTCTTTAATTTTCCTCGTTTCCATCTCCAACTCCTCCGCGTGGAAAGTCTACACATCTTTTTGCGTCGCCTTGATGCCTATCGTCTCCAGACGACTTGTGTACATCTCAAGTTGCTGATAATGATGGATCTAACAACAATGGATCTTCCCATTGCTTTTTTGTTCTTTCTCTCTAATTGTCGATCATCTTCTGCACCTGGATTATCATCCTTCCTTGTTCCTCAACTACCGCTTGGAGTTCTAGCCTTTGCCTTCTTTCATCTTCTAACTTTCGTTCCAAAGCTGAAGCATCTTGATTGGTCTGAGTCGTATGATTTTCTCGATTCATCTAAGTCATCTGATTCTCTTGACTTACCGGAGTCATGATTTTCATGATTCCCCTTATTATCTCCTCCTTGTGCCATGATTTTTCTTACTTCCACGAATTTCTTGATCTGAATTTTTTGGCTTTTTATCCTTTTCCCCCAAACGCACCAATTATTGATACCAGATTTTTGATAATTGATCTCAACAAGTAAATTTGTATGTTGTGAGAAAAAAAAGGTGCTCTCGTCTTTCCATAAAGTCCCTTTATATATATTTTGCATCTCTTTCTTCTCCTAATAGGAATAGTAATTTTAATTTTACTTTGATTACAATTTCTTGTTGGGCTACAATTAGGATGTTGGCACTTATTTTGGCCCCTCTACGCTTCTACATAATCACGGGTCTAAGAGTCCAACATGTCATCTAGTTTTGGACCTTTCATTATTCAGTTAGTAGTTAGGCTAGGTGTTATCGGTTACAGGTGTTGTCGGCTATAAGTGTTGTCGGCTACAAGTGTTGTCTAAGTAAACTTTTATATTTGTACCTTAATCCTTGATAAGATTTTTGTTTAAATTTTACCTTATCAGGTTCTAGGGAAGTCAGGTCAAGAACTTATCAAGTCGTAGAAACTTGGGCATAAAGAGATATGATTCAATGCTGTTTATGATGTAATTTTGCGTTTAATGAAGTTTTCCAATCATTAAGTAATACAAATGATGAAGACAGAAAATAAGGAAAGCAAAACATACGACACACTGTTCAAGCATTCAAAACACGTAATAAAAGCGTAAAAAGAAAAAATCATGACATAAAAGGTTAAGGGCAAGGTTAGGAAAGAAATCCTTCATGTCTTCATTAACAACATTAAAGCACGAAAACACCTTAACTAAGCATAATAAGTATCAGTGAAGAGTAAAAGCAGTAGTAACATAACTAAGTAACCTAATACAAAACCACGCTACAGACTCCCAGCTCCAGCACAACTCAACCCCTGACCCTCAGAATGATCTTTCTCATCTTCACCTCCTTCATGGGAGTCCTCGTTAATACTGTAGAGTCGTCATTTGCACGGTCTTCTTCTCCTTTTTGTCGAGCACTTTGAGCAACTTGCATGGCTTCATCAAGAAAACTCAAGTCCTTATTAGGGAAACGACTTTTAAACATGCTTATTGTATCTTAGAACCTTTTCACATAGAAATCAACGTTTGCTTTCTCATAGCATTGTCTTTTTCCTGCAAGTTATGCTAAGCTCAACCTCCAAGTCAGTAACTCGACTCTGAAAAGAGCTTTGGTCCTGAGTCAGTTTACTAATTTATTCCTCTAACTTATATTGGATATCATTTTTCTCTCTTAATAAGGCAAGAGCTCAGCTCAAGATCTCATTTTCCTTGTCCCGATAAGAAGCTCTTTGAGCCTCTTTCAATTAACTAGCAAGTTATTCTCGTCGACCTCATTCACCTCCGACAAAAAACCACCTATCTTTCTATGATTTGTTTGATTCAGAGAACTCAAGTACAGGTCTTTCATCCTTACATCTAGCCGCAAGATAGTAAAACCAAAGATTTGTCCTAAGATTAGCCCTCACATGATATAATTGTCTAAATTCTAAGAAAGATGGTTCACAGTGATTTATTTTCTTCCATAAAACAAACATACCAACCAGAATTCTCCATGAATTAATTATAAGTTGACACAGAGCTAACTTTAAACCATTTAGTATCTTTACGAAATAAGGCTGGAGAGGGAACCCACCCCTTGATAAGTGTCTAAAAGTACATTATTTACATAAATTTTGCAAGACATTATTGCATCACTTTTGAATTTAATGTCCCTATTTGTGCATAAATTGTGAAATTTCATTGTCATACCTTTAATTTGCATGTTTTCATGGTCAAGAAATTAAATACATGCAAATATGTATAATTGTACAAGATGGCATGAGTATAATACTTGTATTTAAGTGTTTATGTGGGGTATTTTTTGTGTATAGGTGTTAAAGGAGTGCAAGTTGTAATTAAAGATATAAAGTATCCACTTGCATACAACTCACTTGAGCATGAATCACTATCATGGCCATAATTTTGTGTATACATCTCCAAATTCAATGATTCTTATTGGAGGTGAAAGATGCCTCAATTTTTCACAGATCATCTTCAGAAACTATTTGCTAATTCAGAATAGATCTATGCAGAAAGTGTGAATAATTATAATGAAGTATGGTTTGCTCATGTGCAACCTGGACCAACGAACATCTTTCTGTCATTTGGCCATAACTTCCTTAATATAGCATCAATAGAGTTGATTCTTAAAGTGGTGGAACTATGAGAAAGACAGCTAAAACTTTCATGTTATTTATATTTTCCAAATCGTGCATCTGGGCTGTCTACGATGGTCATCATTTAGACAATGGCTGTCAAAATGGCAATTTGAGCATGCTTTAATTGTTTGATCATATCTCATGTTACCAACATCAAAAGGACACAATTCATGAATCATGAGAAAGCTTATTCAATTATAAACAATGTACATGAAGATACTTTCTCTATTTCAGCGTGAAAGACAATCAAATGTGAGCCCCAATCTGGAAGACAGAGATATGATGAATTCTGTAGCTTCCATGTACTCACACATGTAAAGCCTCCTTGATCTAGCCTATATAAACTGTGATTTTGTTCATCTTATGAAGGGAATCCTTTTGGGCACCCTCTTAGGGGTTCTCTTTATTTTACTCCCTTTAGGGGGGGAGTCCTCTCTTTATTTCTCTAATCTCAATGAATAGTTCTTTCTTTGCTTTGTACTTATTTAAATTAATGTACCATATGTGCTAGTTCCATCCTTCATACCAAGCAATCTTTACCAAGGATTTGAAGAAGATGATCAATTAATTCAAAACCTTGGGGTAAATCTTTCATGAAAGTAAGATTTTCTTGTTTTACAATATGTTTGGAATTTCATATTTGGTTTCATTGATTTGAGCTAGATTATGAAAGGATAAACATATTGTTGGAGTTTGGCTTAGTAACTACAATTGTATTGGATATTTTGTGAATACTTTTTAATTGATGTTTGAGATTATTTCTTGTTCATTAATCTTCATACCTTTGCTTATGAATTATGGATTGGCCACCTATAATTTGCGATTAAAGTTAACAAATAAGAATTAAGGTGTTAGACACGCCATCTTACTTTAATTAAGCTCCCTTGAACAAGTGTTTAGTTTAAATCCATTGATTTGGTTTGATTTAAATGGTCATGTGTTTTCCTTATGAATATGCTAATTAATTATTAAGTAGAGGCCTCACATCAAGGATATATTTCATTGATTGGAAGTGAGAATTGTCATGATCATTGAAATTTTTTAGGCTTAGTGGAAAGACCAATAATTTAAACATTGGAATATTAAATTAATTTACTGAATATTTCAATACATGAGTAGAGAGCTAGTCAACTCCCATTTTATTTCATTTTTTTTCTTCTTAATTTCATTTTCTTTATGTTATTCCAATTTATTTAGTTTTAAATTAAATTTACATCAAGCCCCATTTGATTAATTCTTTACTTTAGTAATTAAGAGGAAACTATTAATGATTTAAACCATTGCAATTCCTTGAGAGATCGACCTCGGGGTGAATTTGTCACTAGCTATTAGTGATTCGTGCACTTGCGAGCATTTAAAATTTGCACATCAACCCTAAACCTAAAAATGCTTCAAAAAATGTGACTTTACCTTCTCGAGGTTGGCTGGCTTTTTCCCCTTTTTTTGGTAATCTCATAATAACAAAGTTAGGAATCTTAAATCTTTCTCGAAGTTCTCTCAAGTTAAATTTTCTCATGGATGAACAAATCCAATCTAACTCATACAAGCTATCTAGGGTATAATAAGTTGGAATCTTAGATCGAGAGGGAATGGAGTCTCCGATACTAGAAGATTCTGCACCACCATCAGATGAAGTTGAGCCCACATCCCTTACCTCCATACTGATAAGCCAATGTCTGATGCAATCACTTGCTGCCCTCTTAATGTTACCAATAGAAACTGCAGCCTGTCTAGTTTTTCCCTTTCTAAAAAGATTCCTATTATAAACCTCTAACACATCGTACTGAACCTCCGTTCTAATCGATCCCAAAATTCCTAATTTATTGTTGAAGACCCAAAAATAGAAGAAAAAAAGCTCATATAACAATGATAAAAAGAAACAAATCATACTGCATCATCAGAGTATTGCCATGAAACCACCAATAAGAGGACAATCCCATGAAAGTAGCAAGGAAGGAGAACAAGATGACTAGGAATAGGGGGAATACCTTGAAACGATGCCGGAGATGGAAACGATGAAGGGAGGACCAATGAATGCTGGTTATCTCTTTTCTGTGAGTTTTCATAACATAAAGAGTCAAGCTGGTAAGAGTGCCCAAAAATCCACATAATATCACACCACTGAAGTTGCATTAAATGTGGTAACTTTTTGGGAAATAGGGCACGTAAACTAAAAGCTTGTTTTCCCATTCTATTTTGGTCCATAATCTATTTGGTTAGTTGACAATTCAGTCTAAAACCATAAAGTATTAAAAAAAAAAAGAGAGAGAGTTTCAACTAAGTGCTTAAGATAAGCAACAATTGAAACTGGGGGACTCCATGTTGAGTAACTTTTCTCGTAAGAAGAAATACATCAAAGACAGCATTGAATCATATCTCTTTATGCCCAAGTTTCTACGACTTGATAAGTTTTTTACTCGACTTCCCTAGAACCTGATAACGTAAAATTTAAACAAAAATCCTATCAAGGATTAAGGTGCAAATATAAAAGTTTACTCATACAACACCTATAACCAACAACACTTGTAACTGATAACACCTAGCCTAACTATTAACTGAATAATAAAAGGTCCAAAAATAGATGACATGTTGGACTCTCAGACCCGTGATTATGTAGAAGCATAGTGAGGCCAAAACAAATGCCAAAATTCTAATTGTAGCCCAACAAGAAATTATAATCAAAGTAAAATTAAAATTACTATTCCTATTAGGAGAAGAAAGAGATGCAACATATATATAAGGGGACTTCATGGAAAGATGGGGGCACATTTTTTTTCTCACAACAAACAAATTTACTCGTTGAGATCAGCTATCAAAAATCTGGTATCAACACATTAAATAGCTTGACTCACCTTTTATTTTCATTGAATATGCATTCATTATTTTGATGATTATATTATTGATTAAGGATGCATTTATTATGTTTGAGATTTATATGTTATAAAATGTATTAAGAGGAGAAGATTATCTCTTATATTGCATTAGAGGATATGAATGAAAGAAAAAGGAGGAGAAGAGTATGAGAATATGGAATAGTGATTGAATACAAAAGTGCTCCTGCTCTTTCTCTTGTTTGATGTATTTATTATTTTGATGATAAATGATATAAATGATTTCTCTATGGTATTCATTGGATGAAGTTTATGGAAGCATTTTTCTTTCTTTCATTGCTAAAAGGGTGAAGAATTTGCATACATATCATTTGCATATTTGACAAAGGAAATAAAATGATCCTCTCTTTGTATTTGCTTTTATGATCTTTCGCACTATCTCGTTTTCAAGGATTTTGGATTCTTTTGCATTATATCTTCCATTATATTCTTATGTTTTGAAGATGATAAAACATGTGAGAGATTATTTTATTATTTTTTGTTGTTTTTGTCAGGGCCAAAAGGTGGAGATATGAAAATTTTTCAAATATGTTATTAGTTATTAGTTAAAAAAAAATGCAGTATTTTCATATGGTATGCAATGGGGAGAGTCATATGGTTGTTTGATCCTTTTGACTTGCATTACCATGACATGATATGTATATTTTGATCTATGCATAACTTTGATTGATTTAAACTTGTTTATAATGTAGATTTTTGGTGTACAAAGGGGGAGAAACAAATTACTAGGTTCATCTCATTTTCTAAGTTTTTTATGTGAGAAATAAGGACGTATCCTATGATATGCAATACACTTAGGGAGAAATGTGTTCTATTTTTTATGTGTTGCAATAATTTCACATGATGATTATATTTTGATTTGTGCATAAGGTATTATGATTTAGATATTTTATTGTGTGCACTTTTCAAATAAATAAGGAGAGAAATAAAATACCATCTCTAAGCTTGTGTCTTTATTCTTCAATGTAGTTCAAAGGGTTATATCATATTTTTCTTAAATGCCTTGATTTTAGATGTTCTTTGAATCTTCACATTAGCATTCCAATTCTTCATGTTAAAAATATAACAATAAATGCTACAAGAAAATTTAGTTAATTAAGAAATCAATGTTTTTTATCATCAAAATAATGGGTTATGAGCCTTTAAGGTTAACAATCTCTCCTTTTTTAATGATGACAAACTATTGATTGCCAAATGAAAAATAACTCATAAATTGAACAAGCATTACAGATCCAAAATTCATGCTCCCCCCTCAATCATAACATAAGTGAATATCTAAGTATAAGGGCATTTAATAGGTAATCAATAAACATTCTCCCCCTTTTATTATCATAAAAAAGAATATCAAATAAAAGATGTTTGTGTCAAGCCCAAGAGTTTTCAAAAACAAATATTTTAAATTTTGAAAATCGGACCAAAATGTAAGTGTTTGAAAAATGGAAACTTGAATAAATTGCAAGATTTTGAAATCCTGAAAATGGACCTAAATGCAAACTTTACAAAGTTTTTAGAAAACCAAAATACTGTTCTTGAACCAGTCACTGAATCGAGTTTTCTAATGAACCGGATTTTAGGACTGAACTGAAATGAACCATGATTTCTACAAGAACTGAACATTGTTCATCCGGTCGACCAAAAGTGCAATTATGGTAAAATGGATGTAAACTTCGATTAGACATCCGTTTAGCCAAATTTACCACCTGGTTGAGTAAATTTGCCATACGATCGACCAAATCATGGGAAATTCAAATATTTTAAGCTTATAACGACTAATAACGGCTAGTTTTTTAATGTAATATATATTGGGGACTTCATCGACATTCTTAAGACTTTTGGAACATATTTTTGATAAATATAAAGTCCTTACAAAGTTTCAAAACACATTCTTGAGCTTGAAATCATCATACACACATTTAGATCTCCAAAAACATTCATTTGCACTACTTTTCTTGTGGGAGATCAATTTGTAAGTTTTCATTACAAGACTTGGTCGTTTAGCGAAATCCTTATAAGTGGTTACTCACCCAATCTAGATAAGTTTATTTTTTTGAGTTTTTTTTTACTTTTTACAATAAAATTAATTAAAAATAAAAATAATAAAACTTAAATTTCTTGTAAAAAATTATTTATAAATAAGACGTTTTGTAAAGTTTGATTATGAATAATTTTTTTAAATTTTTATAATCTAAAAATATATTATTTAATAATGATTTGCTAAAGTAAAAAATTAAAAATCAAAATAAAAAATAAAAACAATTATAATCTTCATAAAATAAGTTTATTTTTTATATTTTTTCATTAATTTAAGCCCAATACAAATTTAATTAAGTTAAGGGTAAATGTGTCAAATAAAAAAATATATTAAAGTTAACAGATATGTTATGACAATAGAGATTAAAAGTGTAATTTTAAAATATTAGGAATGCAAGTGATAATATTAAAATCTATCAGGAACAAAATTGATATTTTTTTCTTAAATATATATATATATATATATATATAATTATCATTCATAATAAAATAATTTGAACCAAGGCAGCAGGTAGAGGGACAAATTGAAAATACCCAGAATGCATGATAGGCTGTTGAATCAAAGGGCTTGCTTGTAAAGTGTATTTATTAATTAAATATGGAATTCAATAATTATGTGATGGAGAGACTAGAGAGGAGAGGATGTTTGTTTGTGTGGAGTTAAGAGAAACAAAGATAAAGAAATGGCTTTCGAATAACGGTTTATTGTAACTTATAAATATATAGCATAAAATAGCGTCGTTTTGATTAATAAAGTTATTAAAAAAATGGTAAAATAGATATCTTATACGGATATTCAAGAATATTTTAAGATATCATATTCGTATGGATATTATATATAATTACCATATTATATCCTTTTTTGCAATTGTTATATCTTATCCATGAGGATCATATACGGATAGATATTTGTAAAAATGGATACCTTTGTCATCCCTATCTGAGAAATCATAAAGGAATTCAAGTGTTTCTTCTACAAGAAGAAAGGACACATAAAGAATAATTACCTCAAGTTTTAGAAATGGCTTGAAAAAAAAGGTAATCCAATCTAATTTATTTGTTATGAATCTAATATAGTTGAAGTTAGTCATTAAAACATGGTAGATTAATCTGATTCTACAATCGATATTATGAATACCTTATAGGTTATGCAAAACCTAAGGAAGCCAGTGGGAAGTAACCAATGCGTCTATTTAGGAAACAAGATATGTTCAAATGTGGAGGCTGACAGAACCCGCCCCAACCTCTCTCAAGAGTCCGGGACAAATCCTGCTAAATATTTTACAGTAGGTACCTGTCATTCTCATAAACATCTCATAATAACATTCATAAATAAAGAAAATGGCCTCAGGCCTCAATCATTAACATACATTGAGACTCCATGTCTCATCACACATATATACATATTCACATACACATATGATATGTTTCAAAATGTTTCATGCAGCATGCGTAGAGTGGTCTCAACCTCATTTACAAAACTGCACCCTACACGAAATCCTGCGTGACCTGGGGAGAAATGGGAAAAATAGGGAAAGGAATGAGCTTGCGGCTCAGTGAGTGGACATAGTTTTTAAAGAAAATACATTTTCATACAACCATTGTACGACATTCTAAAATCGTACATAAATTAAGCATCACTTACACATGAAGAATGCATATCATTGCAAATAATTCATACAACACCCAACTAGTACCCGGGGATATCATGCTTGGCGGGATCCCAACGCCCAAGCGAGGAAAAACCATACTCAACCCAGCGACCTCGTATCATCGCCTGGGGAGCTCACATTCATATACATATAATTCCATAGGTCCTAAAGACCTTACTACATAATATTGGGGAATGGGTACTTGTGGTGTGCTTCAAACAAACATAACTAATATTTTAACATAAAACAATCGCTTTTATACAATCACTGGATATCACGCATAATTTAAATACTATGTAACACGCAACGCAATCCAACGCATTAATAAACAGATCAATCATGCTATATTAAATATTCAAACATAATATAAATTCATAATATTTTAAAAATATATCCACTCACAGCTTAATCGCTCAATCCCTGAAAATTTCGGGGTCTCCTGGGTTTCTTACCACCGCACTGCTCCCTAAAAACACATAATTCAATAATTTACCGTTAAAACTAATCCAAAACCTGATACGCATCACAAATACAACAATAAAACTACTTTAATTCCATAAATACACTGTCCACAAAGTTCCTGGACATCAATTCAACTTCCCAATACAGTTTCCTGCACAATTCTTTTCCTACAAACGATTTCCGTTCCTTTTCTTTTCTTTTTTCTTTTTCTTTTCTTTTTTTTCTCTCTTTCTCTCGAATTCGATTTGCTTCTGTTCTGCTCTATTTAATTTCTTTTTCAATTCTCACTTCTGAAAACGAAGCAAAATATATATATATATATATATATATATATATATATATAAACCGCCTCACTGCTTTAATTATATTATATATTATTTAATTTTTTTTTTCTTTTTCGACACCTAATCAATTAGGTGTCTCAATCTTCCCCTCTTATAAGAATTTCGTCCTCGAAATTCATGTACTTGTCTGAAATAAATGCGGATATCGAACTCGCATCTGATCCTCACGCTCCCATGTAGCCTCTTCAACATTATGATTCCTCAACAAAACCTTGACTAACGGGATTGTCTTGTTACGTAATTGTTGCTCCCTAAAATCTAGTATTTGAACAGCTTCTTCTTCATAAGTCAAATTTTCTTCCAATTGTGCTAGCTGCGAATCTAGAATATGAGAAGCATCAGGAACATATTTTCTTAACATAGAGACATGGAAAACATTATGGATGCGTGATAATTCTGGTGGTAGAGCTAATCTGTATGCCACTTGACCAATTCTTTCAATAATCTCATACGGACCCATATATCGAGGACTCAGCTTTCCACGTTTTCCAAATCGAAGTATACCCTTCCAAGGAGAAACTCGCAAGAAAACATAATCACCCACAACAAACTCCAATTGTCTTCTGCATTTATCTGCATAGCTTTTCTATCTATCTTGGGCTGTTTTTAATCTATCCCTGATAACTGAAATCTTCTCATTAGTATCTTGGACAATTTCTGGACCTAACAACCTCCTCTCTCCAACCTCATCCCAACAAATAGGTGTTCTTCATTTTCTACCATATAAGGCTTCATATGGTGCCATCTAGATACTAGACTGATAACTATTGTTATAAGCAAATTCCATCAGCGATAAGTGTGCATCCCAATTACCTTTAAACTGTATCACACATGCTCGAAGCATATCTTCTAAAATCTGAATGGTTCTTTCTGATTGCCCATCAATTTGAGGGTGAAAAGCTGTACTGAAGTTAAGTTTAGTCCCCATAGCATTCTGTAAACTAGGCCAAAATCTGGAAGTAAATCTAAGATCCCTGTCAAATACAATGGATACTGGTGCCCCGTGTAATCTTACTATCTCATCTACATATAAACTAGCCATTTTCTCCATTGAATAAGTATTCTTGAAAGGTAGGAAATGAGCAGACTTTGTAAGTCGATCAATAATTACCCGAACACTATCATGACCGCGCTGAGTACGTGGAAGTCCCATAACAAAATCCATTGTAATGTGTTCTCATTTCCACTCAAGAATTGGAAGTGGCTGAGAAAGTCCAGCAGGTTTCTGATGTTCGGCTTTAATCTGTTGACAAATTAAACAACGAGATACAAACTCTGCAATCTCCCTTTTCATACCTTGCCACCAGTAATGCTCTCTTAGAGTACGATACATCTTTGTACTTCCAAGATGCATGGCATAAGCTGAACTGTGTGCTTCTTCTAAAATTTGTTTCTTCAATTCTGAATCATTCGGTACACATAGTCTGTTGCCCATAACTAAGGTCTCATCATCTCTTAATGAAAAATCAGTCTGTAAACCATTCTTCACTTCTTCCTTTAACTTAACTATATTTGGGTCCCCATTCTGCATCTCTCGAATCTGATCAATCAGTATTGGTCTGACTTGAAAATGAGCTAAGAGTGTCTCCTGCTGCGCCACTGCTAAATCAACTCCGAGTGATCTTAAATCAATCAATAATGGAAGACTTGTTACCTTCATGTGAGCAATAGAGCTTGAAGACTTTCTACTGAGTGCATCTGCTACTACATTTGCTTTACCTGGATGGTAGTCAATGGTACAATCATAGTCTTTGATCAGCTCAATCCATCTCTGTTGTCTAAGATTCAATTCTTTCTGAGTAAACAGGTACTTCAAGTTTTTGTGATCTGTATAAATCTCACAAGTGGCCCCATATAAATAATGTCTCCAGATCTTCAATGCAAACACTACAGCAACAAGTTCTAAATCATGGGTAGGATAATTCAACTCATGTTTCTTAAGCTGTCGGGAAGCATAAGCAATTACTTTACCATGTTGCATTAATACACACCCTAATCCCTGTCTGGATGCATCGCTGTAAACTACAAATCCCTCAATACCAGATGGAAGTGTAAGAACAAGAGCATAAGTCAATCTCTTCTTAAGTTCTTGAAAGCTCTGTTCACAATCATCAATCCATTCAAATTTCACATCCTTCCTAGTCAGCTTAGTTAATGGCCCAGCAATTCTAGAGAAACCTTCAACAAACCGTCGATAATATCCAGCTAGCCCAAGAAAACTTCTTACCTCTGTTACATTAGTAGGTCGTTCCCAATTAACTATTGTCTCCACCTTCTGAGGGTCTACATAAATACCATCGGCTGAAATCACATGGCCAAGGAATGCAACTCTATCAAGCCAAAATTGACATTTACTGAACTTTGCATAAAGTTGTTTATCCCTCAATGTCTGTAGAATAACTCTCAGATGTTGTGCATGTTCTTCTCTACTTTGTGAATAGACCAGAATATTATCAATAAACACAATGACAAACCGATCTAAATAAGAATGAAACACCCGGTTCATAAGATCCATAAAAGCTGCTGGGGCATTTGTCAACCCAAATGGCATCACTAAAAACTCATAATGCCCATAACGAGTTCTGAAGGCAGTTTTAGACACATCTGAATCTCTAATCTTCAATTGGTGATAACCTAATCGCAAATCTATTTTTGAGAAAATTCTAGCACCCTGTAACTGGTCAAATAAGTCATCAATACGTGGAAGTGGATACTTATTACGTATGGTGACTCTATTCAACTGTCTGTAGTCTATGCACAATCTCATAGTTCCATCTTTCTTCTTCACAAACAACACTGGTGCTCCTCAAGGAGAAATACTCGGTCTGATGAAACCTTTATCTACTAGTTCTTGTAACTGAACTTTTAACTCTTTCAATTCTAATAGAGCCATTCTATAAGGTGCCATGAAAATAGGTGTTATTTCCGGAATCAAATCAATAGTGAACTCAACTTCTCTATCTGGTGGTAATCCAGTCAAATCCTCCGGAAACATATCTGAGAATTCATTCACTACAGGTATATCTTCCAGCTTTACATGAACAGCTTGAGTGTCAATAACATAAGCTAAGTAAGTAGGGTAACCTTTTCTCAACAATTTTCTAGCAGAAACAGCTGATATCACACATGATGGGAGAATTCGTCTTTCCCCACAGAAAATAATATATGGTTCACTTGGTCTTCTAAATGTTACTTCTTTCCGAAAACAATCAACTGTAGCACGATAATTCGCTAGCCAGTCCATTCCCAATATAACATCAAAGTCACGGATATCCAAAGGAATTAAATCTGCTTTCAAGTCAGAGCTACCTACTCTGATAACACATCCCCGTAATACATTCTCAGCCAATAATGAATCTCCAAGTGGCGTGGCTACCACTAAGCTATAATCTAATGGACTCAATTCTTTATCCGCATGTATGGCAAATGTATAAGATATGAAGGAATGTGTAGAACCAGGGTCTATCAAAATATGAGCATCTTGACCAAAAATAGTCAACATACCTGTAACAACATCTGGAATGGCTTGTGCCTCCTGCTCTGTCAAAGCAAATACACGTGCATGTGTACGAGGGTGACCTGGTTGTCCTCTTTGCCTATCATTAGTCCTCACGGCACTAGGCTGTACTACACTGACAGGTGTGGGTCCTATTGTGTGTGGTCTCTCTGGTCTCATCATCTGACTACCTCTACCCTGAAAGTGTTGTGGCATTGTACTCTGTACTGCACTACTCATGCTCGGTGCTAAAGCAAGGCAGTCTCTCTTGATATGCCCAGGCTATCCACAATGATAGCAAAATACTGTACCTGCCAAACACCGTCCCTCATGGTATCTCCCACAAGTCATACAAGCGAAGCGTCTACCTCTGCCAATACCACTACCCTGTTGATGACTCCCAGAATACTGAGCTATATTACTCTGACCGTATCCTCGTCCTCGTCCTCTAGACATCTCAGGATATGGTTGGTATTGTTGTCTTTCCGAATATCCTCTTTGTTTAACTTCTTTCTTTGATATCCCACTACTGCTGGCCCCACCAATTGACCGATCTTGGCTCTGATTGTATCTAGGTGGTTCCGTCCTTGGAATATCCGCTGAACACTGCTCAACTCTTATAGCAGCCTCAACTAAATGGCGATATTGTGTATATCTCGACCCAGCTACAGATCTTCTAATTTCATTTCGCAAACCTGCTTCAAACCGTTTACATTTATCCATCTCATCTCGTATCACGTCAGAAGCAAACCTCAACAACTCTGTAAATTTGTTTTCATAATCTTCTACAGTCATCGACCCCTGAGTCAACATTAGAAATTCATTCTTTTTTGCATCTCGATACATAGATGAGAAATATTTATCATTAAATTCCCTACGAAAATCATCCCAAGTGACAGCTTCGTATCCTCCATATCTATTTAAAATAGATGTCCACCAGTAATATGCCCTACCTCGAAGCAAGAATGTTGCAAAGTTTACCTTCTGCTGATCTGTACATCCCATTACCTAGAATATTCTCTCAACTGTAGTTAACTAGGACTCCGCATTCATCAAATCACCAATCCCTTCGAATTCCACCGCACCCAGATTACGAAAACGTTCGATAGTGTTCTCCATTCCTGTATTAGGATTTGCTTGAGGTTGATACATATGTATAGGTGGTACAAAATCAGCTCCTCCTTCTCCTGATACTTCCCTTTCTTCCTCCTCAACTAAAGGTAAGTTCAGATCAACGACAGGTCTCGTGCTGGATTGACCACTCCTACGCATACTAACATTAGTTTCAATTAAACTATTAAATGATGCATGCCACATACATATGTCACACAATAGTCTACAGAATCAAAACCATGCTCTGATACCAAACTGACAGAACCCACCCCGACCTCTCTCAAGAGTCCGGGACAAATCCTGCTAAATATTTTACAGTAGGTATCTGTCATTCTCATAGACATCTCATAATAACATTCATAAATAAAGAAAATGGCCTCAGGCCTCCATCATTAACATACATTGAGACTCCATGTCTCATCACACATATATACATATTCACATACACATATGATATGTTTCAAAATGTTTCATGCAGCATGCGTAGAGTGGTCTCAACCTCATTTACAAAACTACACCCTGCATGAAATCCTGCGTGACCTGGGGAGAAATGGGAAAAATAGGGAAAGCAATGAGCTTGCGGCTCAGTGAGTGGACATAGTTTTTAAAGAAAATACATTTTCATACAACCATTGTACGACATTCTAAAATCGTACATAAATTAAGCATCACTTACACATGAAGAATGCATATCATTGCAAACAATTCATACAACACCCAACTAGTACCCGGGGATATCATGCTTGGCGGGATCCCAACGCCCAAGCGGGGAAATACTCAACCCAGCGGCCTCGTATCATCGCCTGGGGAGCTCACATTCATATACATATAATTCCATAGGTCCCAAAGACCTTACTACATAATATTGGGGAATGGGTACTTGTGGGGTGCTTCAAACAAACACAACTAATATTTTAACATAAAACAATCGCTTTTATGCAATCACTGGATATCACGCATAATTTAAATACTACGTAACACGCAACGCAATCCAACGCATTAATAAACATATCAATCATGCTATATTAAATATTCAAACATAATATAAATTCATAATATTTTAAAAATATATCCACTCACAGCTTAATCGCTCAATTCCTGGAAATTTCGGGGTCTCCTGGGTTTCTTACCACCGCACTGCTCCCTAAAAACACATAATTCAATAATTTACCGTTAAAACTAATCCAAAACCTGATACGTATCACAAATACAATAATAAAACTACTTTAATTCCATAAATACACTGTCCACAAAGTTCCTAAACATCAATTCAACTTCCCAATACCTTTTCCTGCACAATTCTTTTCCTACGAACAATTTCCGTTCCTTTTCTTTTCTTTTTTCTTTTTCTTTTCTTTTTTTTCTCTCTTTCTCTAGAATTCGATTTGCTTCTGTTCTGCTCTGTTTAATTTCTTTTTCAATTCTCACTTCTGAAAACGAAGCAAAATATATATATATATATATATATATAAATCGCCTCACCGCTTTAATTATATTATATATTATTTAATTTTTTTTTTCTTTTTCGACACCTAATCAATTAGGTGTCTCCGAGGCAATTAGAACATGCAATTTAATTTTAAGAAGTCACTTTGTTTTGAATTTGAAAGACATTTTAGTTTCCAAGTTATTCTATAAATTTGAATCAATTTCAAGACTTGTGCCTTTTGGTTCCTTTAACTTTTCAAATATATCTTTTAGTTTATTTTACAAATCTGATCTTGTTGGGAATGGTACATTTTTTTATGTTCTTTTATGTGTTAATTTACAAAACAATGCCTCTTATAATATGATGCATGCTTAAGTTAGTATAAAAGGATGTATTATGAGTTAACACTCTTATATGTTGTCGCCAGGTATTGGGACATATCTCCATAGAAAGAAATAAAAGATTAATAAATGATGGATTACTTAGTACTTTGTGTTTTACTAATTTTAACACTTGTATGGACTGCATAAAAGGAAAGAAGACCAACAAGACATAGAAAGGTGCCAAGAGGAGCTCAAACAAGATAGAGATCATATATTCAGACATTTGTAGTCTAGACATAAACTCGTACGATCAAAAATACTTCATCTTTTTCATAGATGATTAGTCACGATACATATATTTCTACATGCTTTAGAATAAAAATAAAGCATTAAATGCTTTTAAAGTTTTTAAAACCTAAGTAAAAATATAATACAAAAGCAAATTAAGATCGTAAGAATAGATAGAGGTTGAGAGTATCATGGTAGACACACTGAGGATGGACAAGCACTTGATCCATTTACGAAATTTCTTCATGAGCAAAGGATGGTTGCATTATACACCACGTCTATATCTCCATATCAAAAAAAGAAGAAACCAAACATTAATGGTATGGAGTATGCTTAAGAGCTCCAAGCTTCCTCAAACTATTGTGGGTAGTAGCTCTTAAAAAGGTATATATATTGAACCGAATTCCAATCAAAGCTACTCTAAAGACACTATTTGAATTATTTAAAGGTTGAAAACTAAGTTTGCGACATATAAACATTTAGAGATGCTCTTTTGAAGTAAGAGTCTATAATCCATAAGAAAATAAGTTTAACCCAAAGATCGTTAGTGGATATTTTGTTGGATATGCCAAAAGGTCTAAAAGGTACAGATTTTACTATCTTATAATACTAGGATTATGGAATCAAGAAATACAAAGTTTCTTGAAACTAACTTGATCAGCGGGATTAATCAATCCTAGGACATCATTTCTAAGAAAAATCATATTGATGCTCAACCTTCTACCTCAAGTGATAGTTTAATTATCATTCACAACACCTCTCACATCTAAACCAATGTTAGAGCAATAATCATTGAAGTTCTACAAAATGTTGATAACAATCTATTAGATCAATTTATTCATGTATTGCTAAAAATTGTTGAACAACTAGTTAAACAACATGTTCCTTACGAAAATATTGATACAACATCGAGAAGATCTACTATAACAAGGAAATTAGCAATTCCTAATGATTATATTGTGTATCTACAAGAATCTGACTATAACATTGGGGCCAAAAATGATCCTAAAACGTTTTCACAAGCCACGAGTTACAAAGAATCAAATCTATAGTATGATGCCATGAAAGATAAGATGAATTCTATGGCATATAATAAAGTCTGGGATCTCGTTGAGTTGCCTAATGGTGCAAAAGTTATAAAATCTAAATGGGTCTTGAAAACAACTCATTAAGTAACATTAAAATATACAAAGCAAGACTCATTGCTAAAGGATTCACTCAAAAGGAAAGAATTAACTACAAGGAAACCTTTTATCATGTATTCAAGAAAGATTTCTTTCGTATTATTATGATATTAGTTGCACATTTTGTTTTGGAGTTACAACAAATGGGTGTGAAAATGGTTTTTCTCAATAGAGATTTAAAGGAAGACGTTTACATGAAACTACCAGAAGGATTTTGCTCTTGCAATGGTGAGTATTTGGTATGCAACCTCAAGAAATCTATATATGGCTTAAAACAAGCCTTTTGTCAATGGTATTTGAAATTCTATGACATTATCTCTTCATTTGGTATTGTATAGAATATCATAGATCAATGCATATACCAAAAGATCAGTGAAAGTAGAATTTGTTTCTTAATTCTATATGTGGATGACATTCTACTTGTAGATAATAACAAAATATTGCTATATAAGGTGAAATAATTTCTCTTTGGAAATTTTGACACGAAGGATATAGGTGATGCATCTTATATCATTAGTATTAAGATACATAGAGATAGATTCCAAGGTATTGTGGGTATGTCTCAAAAGACCTATATAAACAAAGTTTTAAAAAGGTTTCAGATGAAAATTATTCAAGAAGTATGGCTCCCATTGTGAAAGGAAACAAATTCAACTTGAACCAACGTCTGAAGAATGATATTAAAGGGAATAAGTGCAAGACATTCCATATGCTTCTGCTATTAGAAGTTTGATGTATGCTTAGGTCTACACAATACCTAACATTGCATTTGCTGTTGGAATGTTGGAAAGATTCGGAAGATGTCATAGTAATTTATATGTGGACCACTAGAGAGCTGTAAAGAAGATAATGAGGCACCTTTAAAGAATGAAAGATTACATGCTTATATATAGACAGCAATTTCAGTTTGATTACAAGCTATTAAGGATATATATTAATAATTCAACTTCAATTTTTATGGCTAAAAGCAACAAAAGTGATAGCCAAAGCAAACACATCAATATCAAGTATTTAGTCATAAGAGAACGTATTAAAGAGAAACAGTAATTATTGAATACGTTAGCCCTGAATTGATGATTGTTGATCATTTAACAAAAAGCATGCCACTGTTGAAATTTAAAAATCATATAGATCAAATAGGACTTGGTTTCTTTGTATGATTTTCGTTATATGAACGAATGTTATTTGCAATGAAACTTTATTTACATAATGATATTTTCTCATTTTTTTTATTATCAATTGCATACACATTTATTAATTTGAAAAATATCATTAATGTTTAGACCTAGAATAAACATAGGGTTTATTGATTAAGTAATATGAGGAAGTATTTAAGAGACATAATCCACAGTGATACATAGAAAATAATACTCACTTTTAGAAAACTTATCGCCATGATTTATGTATTTTGTTTCTGACTATGGTAAATGATAGAATATATGGACCAAGTGGAATGTTATTTTTAAACACCTGTTGTGACCCACGATCCTCTATCATTTTAGGTAGAAACATTATACACGTTCTAGCAGTTTTTTTCATGGCATATGTGCTAGACATAGTCACATTCTAGCAATTTTTCTATGGCATCTATGATGGATAGAGCATATAAATACAAGCATTCCCTTAGTTAAGCCCCTAAACCAACAATCTCTCTTAGTTTAATATACAACATCATATAGAGAATTGTGTAAGGTTTAGAAGAATTTTAACCCATAAATTTTCATCACCATATTGCAAAAAACATTAATAGCAGGATATATATTTTGTTTGGAATTTATTTTCGCATTTAATCTATATGTTATTTAAGATTATTAAAGTATATTTAAATCATATTTAAATTCTTATATTAAATACAACAAAGAAATAATAAAAATAAGATATACCAAGTTAGAGGGGCAATAATTATGATTAGAATTAGAACGAAGAGGCAAAGGATCAAAATCAACTTAAAGGGTTAAATGAAACATATTGCTAAGGGTCAAAGGTATGCATCTAAAGACAAAGCAGAAGGCCAACATGACCTATGAGAACATGTATACTTAAGTGATAAGAGGTCAAGTACATTTAATATTTAGATCTTGAACATGCATAGTAGATGAACACTCATCAAATCATATTAAATTAGACTAAATAAAGGCATTAGCCAAATAATCTCATGCATCTTTAGTATACTTAAAGTTTATCAAGTGGATCCCTTAGTAGGCTCAACTAAATTGACTAATCAAACCATAATTCTTATATGAATCATAGTAATGAATTGACGAAACAATTACAAACTACCATAACTCCTTGCCAACAAGAAAATTTTGCGTAGCAAATCCCCTATACATATAATTTAGACCATTCAAACTAATAAAAAATATCAAGTTAGCCACTTACCAATTCGACCCAATCCAAAAAAAAATTCTTTTGTAAAATTTAAAAAAAAAAATGGGTTTTTCAATTAGTTGTTTAATTAAAAATTAAACAAACAATTTTTTATTTTTCTAAATTAAGGGAAAACATTATTACTTAAATAAAGCCCAGCCCATATACATAGGAATCGGAACAACTAATTAGATGGGCTAGTGAAATGAGATGTCACTGCTGGGTTCATATTAACTCTTACAAAAAACAAAGCCCAGCTCATATATCCATCCACAAGGCTTAAATTTTTGAAAAAGCCACAAAAATTAACGAAAAAATTAAAAAAAAATACCAGAAGATTCTAGAGCTAATAATAAATTAGAAAAAGCGACAGCGTTTTACTTGTGAGTAACGGAATGATTTGGGTCAGTCTAATAATTAGTTTTCAGTTATAACATCTAAAATTAGACTTGAAGTATACAACAACATGCATTGCAATCCGTTACTTTCTTTTGGAAATAAATGAACCCAAACAACTTCTTTTCAAAAAGTCATTGAAAGAAAAAAAAAAATTAGTTCAAATTTTAATACTAAAAGTAGAAACGTTTTGACTTTGTAATAATTAATAAATTGAGATAAAAATTAATATTCTAATAAAATAATAAAAGGGTATCTAAAACTAAAATTGCCAGTTCATTTGAGCTGTAATGTAATATGTTTTGTAATCTTACCTTACCTTAGAATAAAGCTGTGTTTGGAATAATTTTAAAATCGATTACAACAGGGCCAGCGATGAATTTGATGGTTGATTTTTTATTATTTTATTTTATTTTATATATATATATATATATTGGGTTAGATTCGTAATTCCCGAGTCATACCACTTCAAAACCCAATTAATTAATTTTTTTAATTTTTATTTTAAGAAAAAAGAAAGAAAGAAAGAAAAGCTGGCGTGCTGACGTAGCAAGGAATCTAAAAAATGATATTTAAATAATATAAATGTAAAATGAGAGACACGAATGTGGGAAATAGAATAAAGAAAAGAAGGGTACAACCGACAAAGTGACAAAATGAGAATCTTCGTGTTATATGCAATAAAATTGTCAAGAAAGAGAGAGAGGAAAGAGGGTCTTTCACAATCTACTATGAATTTGGCCTCTTATTTTCAGCTATTATCTCTATAAAAAAATTAATTAATTAAAAATTAAAAAAAAAAATTGTGCCTAGGAATTGTATTGTAGTGTGAAAACATGATGACTTTCACACACCCAAATTTGATAGAAGTACAAATTGTGTGTGTTTTCTTTTGGTATGTGATTGTTGGGAACTAAAAAAAAAGAAGGAAAATGAAAAGTAGGCGTTTGCTTTAAGCCTTTTTGTGGAGTGAAACGTGGGATATTTTGTAGCCGTAGAACTCAATCTTCTTGTACTCTTCTTGTATTTGTTAGGCAGTTTCTTGTTTAAAAAAAAGAGGAGAAAACATTGACCCCTCCACCTCATACTATGTACTAGTCAAGTTAAAAAAAAAAAAGCAAGAATTCTCTAATGGGATCTATATTTTATTAAAATTTTAACAATATATTTATTTGCACGAAATAAACATGTAGATGATATTTTACATGTATAATTAGTGTAAATTGATTATAAATTAATAATGTGTTAAATTTAATTTTAAATATTAATAGTAGTGTTACGGAGAAAAATACGATTGGATATATAACAAAAGATTAGCTCAAGAGAATAAGTCAGCACATTACAAGGTGACCTATCTCGTACTCATTTAAGTGTATGATAAGATACAGGCCTCAACTCCTATATCTTCACAAGCAGAGGTAGGAATAAGTTGTAGTTTCTACACTTCCCCAAGCTAGGTTAGGAACAAGCTGTAACTCCTACACCTGTCCGAGCTGGGTTAGGAACAAACTATAGCTCCAATATTTCTACAAGCTGGGCTGAGATACAGGCCTTAGCTCCTATGTCTTCATAAGCTAGATTAGAAATAAGCCATAACTCTTACATCTCTACGAACTAGACTAAGAATAGGCCTCTACTCTTATGTCTCCACAAGCTGGGTTGAAAACAAGTCGTAGCTTTTACATCTTCCCGAGTTGGGCTGAGAATAAGCCTCCACTCCTATATCTCTACAAGTTAGGTTGGGAACAAGTTGTAACTTCTACATCTTTGCAAGTTAGGCTGAAAAAAGGCCTCAGCCCTTATGTCTCCACGAGCTGGGCTAGAACAAGTTGTAACTCCTGCATCTTCACGACTCGGCTAGAAGCAAGCTATAACTCCTACATCTACGCAAGTTGGGCTGAGAACAAGCCTCAGCTCCTATGCTGGCATGAGTTGGGTAGGGAACAAGCTTTAGCTCCCACCTTTTCACAAGCTGGGTTAAGAGAAATCCCCGATTGTTCTGACCCTACCACACTCCGATATAGGAAATGTAAGACCGGTCAATATTCATAAAGTGCATTTACGCCATAGGGAGATTATTTCTATTCATCCCCTATTGTCGTACATTTATCTCTATAAGCTTTTCACCATCGGGTATATCTCTATGGATTTATCACAATTTCGAATACCTCTATATAAGATTGCTACGAATAAAGCAGAAAGCAAGAAATAACTTCCAACGCCTTCGGCTTCGCTTCAGCCATAAAAAGTTAGGAGACCCTTGTTATGGGAGAAAATATAATTGGACACGTGATAAAAGATAGGCCTACAAAAGTTCGGGTCAGCATATTACGAGGTTACATACCTCATGCCCACCTCAGGACAGGATGAGAAACGAGCCCTGCTCATATGCAGCTGCGTAAAACTCACATTTAGTTTGGCTCCCTACTAAGTATCGCCTGAGTATTTATCATTTGAGCAGCTAGGTAAGACTTATTTTGAGCTAGACTCCCCGCCATAAATCACCAAAGTATTCGACATTAATTAATGAAGCCCCACGTAGCCATATATTGTGGCATGAGTGGGAATGCCCATGCAGTCGTATACCGTAGTGTATGTGAATATGTCCATGCTACCATATACTGTGGCATATATAGAAACGTATAACCGTATACTGTAGCGTGTACGATAGATGTGGTAACATACCACTACACATAAAGGAGGGTTAAAAAAGTACTCTTGATTATCTGTCATGCCTAGAAGTATACACACTTACTTTGGATAAACTCACTATCAAGAGTTTTGCTTTCTTGAGTGAGGGAGGTGAGACGTCAAGGTACTAGATGCGCCTGAGCCCACCTCCTAGCATCTTTAGAATACTTCTTGAGTGGCATGATGTACAACAAAATATCTTGCGAAGACCACTTCAAAGGCAGTAAACAGACCTTGGTTATGACAGTAGCCAAGTTGCCAATACGAGGCAAGCACTGTACAGATCATGCCTAATACTGTACAGACAGTACACAGAACTTAGATAAAGAACGTTTAGGGCCCAGGTAAAGAAGTGCGTGTAAGTTGGGCAAATAAGTTTACACCACCTATCCACTAAGGCACAAAGTAATCTCTTTGATCAATAGAGGGTTGACACATGTTCATTAGTTTAGATAAGGTGAAACCCACTTATCCTAGCCCACCACGTGCCATTTGACCAAGGCCACTATGACCCAATGATGGAAGGACACGTGTAAAGGTAAGAACAAAATAATTAGGGCAACACAAGCCCTCCAATCAAGTTCAAGCTCTCTCTCTCTCATATAAAAGCACATTTTTTTCACATTTGACATAAGAGATAAGAGAAAACACACATGCAACATTCTTAGGGCAAAAAAAGGTTTGTCTTCCCCAAAAGGATTATCTCTCTTTTCTCTTATTTTGTCTCACACACATTCACCATGAAAATCACTGTGAATGCCCAGTAAACACACTGTAGATGACACCGCTCATCTCATTTTGTACTGGACTTTTTTGCTCTTTAGTGCTCTGTTGACCAACTCATGAGTTTTCTTTCTCTATATTGACTTTCGCCTTATTTTATCACTTTGAGGGGAAGATACTTGTGCCCTCTTCATTTTCTCTCCGATTAGACGTTTACCTAAGCCTCGGAGAAGAGTCGCCGAATAGGCGACTTCTATTTGAGCTCTTTTCTATCTCGCAAGAAGTTATGGACCAACTCGATGGAATACTTGAGTTAGGGGTGTTCGAGAGTGAATGCAGGTGGGCGAAGTGATTATTTAAGAGGTGGGCATTAGGTGTATTGTCGCTCACAGGATCTCATAAGGTTTTGGAGTCAACGGAAAGAGGCATAGAGTTGAAAGGTGGTTAGGAGGTAAAGTGTTTTGGTATAAGGGTAACGCGAGTGTCATTTGAGTGTTTGGACATTGAGGCTTCTAGTAGTTTCTAGTGTTTTAGACTCTTGACTTGGCTTAGGAGTGTACATTTGGCTTAAGCCATTTAATAGGGTTTGGGGGCAAATGTAGATGAGCGAAGTAATTGTGTGAGAAACGAGCAATATGTATTATGT
This sequence comes from Melia azedarach, assembly GCA_028052125.1. Taxonomy (NCBI): domain Eukaryota; kingdom Viridiplantae; phylum Streptophyta; class Magnoliopsida; order Sapindales; family Meliaceae; genus Melia; species Melia azedarach. The sequence goes on along the minus strand of CM051394.1, from coordinate 9,346,252 downwards.
CATTCTTGGCTTTTTTTTAGATTTTGTGAGTTGGCATTGAGGTATCTTGTGTTGTGGGTTTGTTTAGGGCAGACAACTTGAATTTACTTTGCAGAGAGTATGCAAACTAGCTCGGTGAAATTGTAAAGTCGAGAGTGTTCGGGGGTCAAAAGGGCTAAGTAAAATAGTCAATCGAAGAACAGGTAACATGTGTGTCAACATGTTTAAGGTCTCTTGAGGTTCCGTGAGCATTTTAGAGCATATATTGTATTACAGGTTTTTCGGAAGCAGAAGGTGTTAAGCTGGAAAATTGTGTGTGTAAAGCGAAACGTTTGTGGTTCGACACTCTTAATAGCTCTCGGTGGTTGCACTCTTTGACATAGCTTCGGATTGCATATAGTAAAAAACACCTAGTTCGAGCCATTTGACCCTCTTGGGTGCACCTATCGTCATCTTCTCATTAGTGCGGGGGTTGCGAAATTCGCGTATTAACAGTGGTGTTGTCTATGGGGACCCATACAAAAAGATCCATCTTAACGCACATATTCTTCAAAGAAGCTACATACCGATATCCAAAGCTCCAAGAAATAGTGGCCAAGAATACACCCGAGAGTTGTCACATGCGTGACCCAACTAGATAGTTGGACTTATACAAGTGCCCACCTCAATTTTATGAACAAATATAATTGGGTACATGGCGGAAGATTAGCCCACGAAAGTCTAAGTCAGCACATTACGGGGTGACCCACCTTAGTGTAGGATAAAATATAGACCTCAGCTCCTATATCTCTACAAGCTGAGCTAGAAATAAGTTATAACTCCTAAATTTCTCCGAGCTGAGATCAAAACAAGCCATAACTCCTACCCCTCCCCGAACTAGGTTGAGAACAAATCGTAGCTCTTATATTTTTATGAAATGGGCTGAGATACAGGTCTTAGCTCCTATATCTCCACAAGTTAGGCTGGGAACAAATCATAACTTCTACATCTCTGCAACTTAGACTGCGAATAAACATCCACTTTTATATCTCCACAAGCTGGGCTGGGAACAAGTCATAGCTCCTACATCTCTACAAGTTGGGCTAAGAATAAGCTTCCACTACTACACCTCTACGAGCTCAGCTGGGAACAAGTTGTAGCTTCTACATCTCTGCGAGCTAAGTGGAGAAAAGGCCTCAGCCCTTATACCTCTATGAGCTAAGCTTGAACAAGCTATAACTCTTACATCTCAACGAGCTAGGCTAGGAATAAGTCATAGCTTCTACATCTCTGTGAGCTAGGCTGAGAATAGGCTTCAGCTCCTATGTCTGCACGAGCTGGCAGGGAACGAGCTTTAGCTGCCACCTTTTCACAAGCTGGGTTAAGAGAAACCCTCGATTGGTCCAACCCTACCACACTCCAATATGGGAAAAATGAGACCGGTCGATATTCATCAAGCACATCTGCGCCACTGCGAGATTATTTCCATTCATCTTATATTACCATACGCTTATCTCTATAAGTTTTTCGCCATCGAGTATGTCTCCATGGATTTATCGTCATTTCAAATACCTCTATATAGAGGAGCTAAGAATAAGGCACAAAATAAGAAATAGCTTCCAACACCTTCAGTTTGGCCTCTGTTACAGAAACAAATATGATTAGACACGTGGCAAAAGATAAACCCATGAAAGTCTAAGTCAGCACATTACGGGATGACCCACCTCGTGCCCACCTCAAGGCAGGATGAGAAACTAGCCCTGCTCATATGCGATTGCGTAAGACTCATCTTTGGTTCTGCTCCCGGCTAAGTATCGCCTAAGCTGGACTCCTCGTTATGTATCTCCAGATTATTCACCATTTAAGTAACTAGGTAATACCCATCTTGAGTTGTACTCCTCACTATAAATCACCAAAGTATTCGTCATTAGTTAATGAAGCCCCACGTAACTATATATCATGGCATGGGTGGGAATGCTCATACGGCTATGTACCTTGATGCATATGAAATGTCTATGCGACCATATACCGTGGCGCGTACGATATACGTGGTAACATACCATTACACACATAAAGGAAGGTTAGAGAAGTGCCTTCGATTCTCTGTCTCGCCTAGAAGTGTACACACTTGCTTCGGATAAACTCATTGTCAAGAGTTTTGCCTTCTTGAGTGAAGGAGGTTAGACATCTAGGTACCTAGACATGCCTAAGCCCACCTCCTAGCGTCGTTAGAATACTTCTTGAGTGGCATGATGCACAACAAAATATCTTATATGGATCACTCCAAATGCGGCAGACAGCCCTTAATCATGGTAGCAGACAACCCTTAATCATGGCAGCAGACAACCTTTAGTCATGGCAGTAGACAGCCCCTAGTCATGGTAGTAGCCAAGTTGCTAGTAGGAGGTAAACACTGGACAAATCCTGCCTGACATTATGCAGACAATGCACATAGCTCAAGTGGAGACTGTTTAGGGCTCAGATAAAGGACCGCGTGCCAGCTGAACAAATAAGATTACGCCACTTATCGACTAAGGTATATAGCAATTTTTTTTATCAATAAGGGTCGACACATGATCATTGAGTTTGGATAAGGTGAAACTCACATATCCTAGCCCGCCACATGTCATTTGACCTGGGTCACTATGATTCAATAATAGAAAGACACGTGTAAAGGTAAGAACAAAAAAATTAAGGTAAAACAAACCCTTTAATCAGGTTCAAGCTTTCTCTCTCACATAAAAATACAATTTTTTTCACATTTGACATAAGAGACAAAAGAAAACACACATGTAACATTCTTATAGCAAAAGAAGGTTTGTCTTCCCCAAAAAAATTCTCTCTTTTTTTTTTCTCATTTTGTCCTACACATCCAGCACGAAAGCCACCATGAATGCACAGTAAACACACTATAGATGACATCACTCTTCCCATTTTGTACTGGACTTCTTTGCAAAGTCTACGGACCAGTTCGGCGAAATTGCAAGGTCAATAGTGTTTGGGGGTCAAAGGAGCTAAGCGGAATAGTTGATTGAAGAACGAGTAGCATATATGTCATCATCTTTAAGGTCTCTTGAGGTTTCGTGAGCATTTTGGAGTATATCTGGTATTACGAGTTTGTCAGAAGTAGAAGGTGTTAAGTTGAGAATTTGTGTGTGAAGCGGAATGTTTACGATCCGCTACTCTTGATAGCTCTCCGTGGTTCTACCTTTTGACATAGCTTTGAATTGCATATAATAAAAAATACCTTCTTTGAGCTATTTGACCCTTTTGGATGCACCCATTCTCATCCTTCTCGTTGGTGCAGGGGTTACGAAATTCGTGCATCAACAAATAGTTAGATTTGACATTATAAAAAAACATTACTCATTATTCTCCTTAATAAATACACAATAATTAATAAGTTAATAATGAAAAAGCATCAATAACCTCTTATTTTTATATATATTTACATAAAATCTTAACTCTCGAATCTAAGTACCTATAACAGTTGAAATTAAATGTAAAATATATAATTAATGTGCATGTTAAATTTAATTTTAAATATTATAAATGTTTAAATTTAACGATTCACAAAATAGTATAAGAATATGGTATTCTTAATGTGTGTCCTTAAATAATATTACTAATACAAACTATTTATGAAAAGAAATTATCGCATATAAAGCCATGTGATATAATAGTATCAATTAATAAAAATATAAAATTAAATAATGTGAACAATATTACTATATTATGTCAATTTATATCATGAAATTTACAAAAAGAATATATATATATATATATATTATATTTCTATCAAAAGGAAAGTGATGGGTGTCTATTTGAATTCAAAGATTTGGTCAAGGGTTTGAAGTTTCAACCTTTACATATAATTACAATTTTGACTATTTCAAACTTTGCAAAACTATAGTAAACGACGGTGTACGATTTAGTAGACTAGTATTTTGGGTAAACTTTTTACGTGTCAAAAACAAAAGCTACTCGGTCCAATTCTAATTCTAATTCTAATTCTAATTCTAATTCTAATTCTAATTCTATTCTATGCTTGTGGTCAGCATTTGTGTATATGTCTACATGCGAGTCTTCTTCTTCTTCTTCTATCTAATTCTAATTGAACCTTGTACTTTTTTCTGCATGCATGCATCCAAATGCACTGTGAAATTGAAATTTTTGTTGACTTTTGTCTTCTTTTGCCAATTCGTTAACTTACCCATTGTATACCCAATACTTGGGGCTAGGCTACGTTGACTAATTCTTTTTTCACAACTTTTAACTCTTATTTTATAAATTTTTAATTTATAAAAAAAATTAAATACTACAATAAAAATATTAAATAAAATCAAGGACGGAGGTAAATTTTTAATTATGTGAGTTAAAAACTCATAGATTCAGAATCTACCAAAACTACATCATAACTAAAAGAGTCAAAACACTAAAACAAATTAGATATATTTTATATAATATATTAAGAAATAATTCTTTTATTTTCAGTGTAAAATAATGTGATATTGGCACATTGATTTATGTAGATGCAATTGCAATACGTCTTTTATTTTCTTTTTCAGACAAGACAACAAAGAAAATGGGAATGAAAATCCTGTTGGCTATTCTGTACCTAGTTATCAAGACAAAATAATTTTCTTTTTCTTTTTTGGTTTTGTTGGTGCACTATTATTTGTCATGTGTGCCTAAGACAAACATTGAAAAGGCAAAAGATAACACCACCCTGTTAAATATCCAAAACTTTCTTACCTGTTTTATATACTTAGTTGCTAAGAATTTTAGGTTCATAAAAAGGCAATTTGTACTCTTACTTTTACCCTTTAAACTTATCGAATTATGATTATATTTATAATTTTGCTACTTGTTTTATATACTTAGTTGCTAAGAATTTTAGGTTCATAAAAGGCAATTGTACTCTTACCATTTAAACATATCAAATTATGATTGTATTTATAATTTTGCTACTTGTTTTATATACTTAGTTGCTAAGAATTTTGGGTTCATAAAAGGCAATTTTACTCTTACTATTTTATATATATGTATATCATCAGTTTATTAATTTTATAAATTTTCTTATATTATTTATTAACCATTAAATTATATACTTTTAACAATTGAGATTAAATTTAATACATGCAACGAGTCGTAATTAATACACATATAAAATACAGTGTCAACTGTTAAAAGTATATAAATCAAATGATTTATAAATAATATAAGAAATCATATAATGTTAAGTAAACATTGAATTTTCTAATATATACCTTCTCATATATATATATATATAAAAGAAGAATTAGGGAATTTTTTTTACACTAATTTTTATACTATAATTAATGCATATGTCAAACTCAATTTCAACCATTAGATGTGTCTAAATCCAACGACTTACAAATTATTTAAAAATTTATATATAAAAAAAGTCTCTAATCCTTTCTTACATATATATACATATATACACACACACATTTATATCTTCAAAATTTTATTTAAGTAATATTAAATTTTAAACTTCATTGTACTTTAATGTAAAATCTGAAATAGTAGAAGTTTGAAGCTAATTTTGATGAAATTTAAATATATTCAATAAAAATTTATTCAAACACCATTGTCAACAAGGGTAAATCTAACCTAACGCCCATCATGAAGATTTGAACTCTTTTTTTTTTTTAAATGAGTTAAATACTTATCTTTATTAGTAGGTGGCTTGAAACATTTAATTCAAAATATGGAACATAAATTCAAAAAAATAAAAAGGTATATCTAATGTTTACATTGACATATTGTAGTCAACCGTTTAAAATAAAATTTATTTAGTTGAAAGGAAAACTTTTTTATTTCTTATGTTTTAAGAAAATATTAGTCAATTGAAGAGAGCAGTTGACATTTGAGCATGATCCTAACATCATATTGCTTGGACTTATATGTGAAATGAAATTTCAATGTGAATGTGCTTGGCCTTGGGTTAGTAATTTTGACCAAATTAATTAATGATAACCCACCTCATCAAATTATAACACATTGATCAAAAGTATATAATAAATAATATTATCATAATGTTGTTTATATGCTACAAAGAGACATTATGATTAGGTTTAAGCTAGCTTTTCCTCGAGGGCAGCCATTTTTAATTTTAGTACATGGGGGTTGATAATGTGTTCATATATTTTGTTTTGTTATAAGCATAGATTCAAAATTTAATAAAAAATTATAAAAATGTAAACTATATTAAATATTAACAATAATTCAATTCAACATATACTTAATAATTTAATAATCGTATTTATTTTTGATAAAAATATTAAATATTAAATAAGAAAATAAATTAATAATTTCTTAATTTTTTATATTATTTATAATTAATACACATATAAAATATAATTTTAATTATTAAAATATGTAAATTCAATTATTTTAAAATAATATAAAAAATTACTTAAAGTTAACGAAAAGGAACCAAGGCAGCTAAGTTTTTTGTGCATATAAATATAATTCTATTTCTACCCATGGCTTCTAGAAGAGACTTAAGGCTCTAAATAATTAATACTACTAGAAGTCCAATTTTGTAGTACAACTACAACATTTCTTTTTTTGTTTAAGTTTTGCCTTTAAAATAAAATATGTTTGTGTATTGTCTGTGCCCTAGAAACATGATTTTGTTTTGGTGATAAAGACTCCACTCAACCAAATTTGATTTGACTCACTCGCTTTCATTTTGTAGCATCCTTATTGGTGTACTATTACTTTAATCTTTCTATTCTTGTTGCCAATTATTATTTCTTAAACCAATTTCTATCGAATGGGAGGTAAGCTCGTACGAACAGATTTCGATTTAGTATCCGTTTGGTTTACTTTTTTATTAATTATTTTGTTAATGATAATTATTTTTAAAATTTTTTGATATCATTAGACACGAGAAAAAAATTATTAAAATTTTTTAAAAATTGAACTTCTTTTAATAAAAAATATATTTTTTAATTTTTATTAGTCATTTTCTACTATCAATTAAATAATATCGAAACATTTAAAAAGAGACTTTAACATTAAAAATTCTTTTAATTAATAAAAATATCAAACTACAAGGACACGAAATTTGAATTTTTAGTTGTAGAAAGAGTTTTTTTTTAATAAAATTATCAAAATACTCTTACTTTATTTTAAAAAATTTACGTTATTTTTTAAAAAATAAAACATTATAAATTTGTTTATTATAATAATTACTCAAAAATTTTTAAAATTATTTATAATAACCAAATAATTAATAAATTTTTATTAAAATTTCTATTTATAAAAACTCTTTCGCTAAAAGGTCTATTCTAAAAAATTCTACTTAAAAGTTATACTAAATAGATTCTTATAAATATTTTAACTTCCATATTCTTTTAAAGATTTATATAATATCGATAAATTATACATATAATTATTTAATATTAAAATTTATAATTAAAATATAAATAATATTAAATTTCTAGTAAAATTAGTTTATTTTTGTAACACTAATATTTTATATTTAGTGTTTTTATTATTTTACCTCAATTTCAAACATCCTGTAAACTGTTACTATTTAATCTAAAATTATTTCATTGCCAAGTCATTGATTAGACTTTTAATTTAAAATTAAAAAATTAAATTAAAAAATTAGTGGTATAATAATTGTTGGTATTGTTGATAATCGACCCTCTTGTAACATTTATATATATTTTATGTGGATACAGAATAGTAGGTAAGATAAGGTTGCATGATTGAACGGCTTAATTATTAATTATTAATTAATTAAATAATTAAAGTTGAAGAGTGATTGTATTAATTCGTACAAGCAATTCTTTAAAGGGGAAGATTCCGTGATTAACGTATCATCCATTCGCAATGTGACGCACACAACACACGACAAATACTGTTTTAAATTAAATTAGGTGATCAAATATTCATTTCTTAATATTTATTTTTTAAATTCATATTTTTATGTAAATTAAAATATCACCCTCTTTAAATATAAATTAAGATTACAATTCTCTAATATTTGTCTAAAATGAGATGACATTTATCAATTAAATAACCTATGATAATTTATATAAATTATACAATATTTGTGTATTATAGTTCTTAATTTCCGTATATTTAAATAAAAAATATTTTAAAAATAAACGACATATTTTATAATATTTGATACAATAATTTTTTAAAATAAATAATATTAAAAGTATGTTTTATATTATTTTTCAAAATAGATAAAGTAATTATTTTAAAAAATTATAAAAAATAGATTTTTTAAATGGTATAAAAATAATAAATTTTAGATAAAATTTAAAAAATATTTTTTTTAAGAGATGCATCACTGACTTTGATTTTTTAATTTTTATAGTATTTAATTCACGGGTTATAAATTTAATTATTTAAATTTAAATATCTTTAACCATTAAGATTGTATTTTAGGTATTAATTATATATATTATATTTAATCTTAATTATTAAAAATATTTGAATTTATTAATTTATAAATAACGTATAAAATTATATAAAATTAAGAGACCATATAGATCTTTCTTAGACTATAAAACATATAATTATAAATGTAATTTTTATTTTTTTTAAATAATATTTAAAAATACAACTAATACTAAACAATCTTTAGTTTTTCACCTAATACGAGTTCAAATAATCGGCTCGAATTAGCCGTAAGCCGCAAAAATAATTAGCTGATGATGATTGCTGGTTGTCTTGTTTACCGACTCTCAATTCAGTCAACCCAATCCCCTTCTACGGTTCTACCCCACTTTCTGTCCCTTTTTTTTTTTATATATAAAATATTTTCCAAAAAAAGAAATTTTAAATCCACGTCATTATTTCCCCCAATGCCCTAAAAATATTTAATACATTATCCATTTATTTAATTTATTATATTTTAGTCTCCGCTTTTAATGTAGATGTTTGCTTTTCAAAGACCATTTCGACTTAAAAATTTTCAATAAAAAGTAAAAGTCATACCTGATTTTAATTTGGTTCTAACTTCCCATTTATATTGGTGCTTCTTACACCCTTTTTAGTAGTTAGATGTTGTTAACCCATTTTAGCTTATTCACTTTTGTTGTTGTTAATGTTGGCAGTTTGGTAGACGATTTAAATGATGTATCTACCGTTAAACAATCACTTTCATCTTAATGCAAAAGTTTTTAGTTCTCAATTTGGTATGATTTTTGTGTGATTAAAAGGGTTTTTCTAATAATATTTTTTTACTTTTTTTAACCTTTAAAAGGTAATTACATCATTTCTATTAAAAATTTTAATAATGTAAAATTTATTCTGAGAAATTTCACTTAAAAAATTATATGAAAGGAATTTTTGTGTCAATATGTAAGAAAATTTAATATTTATTATGTAAATAATTAAAAGGTATCATAAATGATTTTAAATATCATAAGAATTAATTATCTAACTAATGAATATTTCATCTTTTTGAATATATTTTTTTATATAGTGTTTAAAATATTTAATATTATTTTTTTAGACCGATTGACAATCCTTTAATTTCAAATATTTTTTTATATAAATTGTAAATGGTTAAATTTATGTCTATCTTAATAGTTAAAATTAAATTTAATACATATAATTAATATATTATAATGCACATATATCAAAATTTTATTAAATCTTAACATACATAACAAGTAGGAACTTTGTTATATAAAATTTTATTTTGGATACAATTAATAAAAATTGAACAAACAAATTCTATCATCAACAAATTAAATAATAAAATAATTAAAATAATTTTTAATTAGTACATCCGCAATTATTGTTGTTATACCAAAAAAGGTCTCAAATAATTGACTCAATGTGAGACAATTTGATTGACTAGAAATGAATTGGGTCAACCAAAATGCCATTCTATTGAATACAATTTATTTATTTTGGCCAATCAAAACGAACCACATCAGATCAGAGTGATACATTCTATGATAGAAGAAAGATCAAACGGTGGAGAATGGTTATGTGCAATCCAAACCCTGAACATTATTGTACTTGATAGAATTAAGTCAGGTTCTTTATGTGGTCCAAAGAAAAAGGACGTTATTTACGTACTCCCGACCCGATCAAACTCCAGTCGTACTCATACCAAAAAGTCTAAGGTATTTAAGTGATTTCAACTGTTCACCCTGGCATTTTCGTCAATTCCAGAACTTTCCAGAAACAGATCTTAACTGTACTCTCTCCTTCGCCCACACCCAAGTATGCTCGCCTTATCCCCCGCTGGTACAATCTGCTGAAATTACACAAGTACCCTTCAGATTGACAGCAGCACACACGTGGCTGTCGAGTTCACACGCAACGTAGGGTAGCCTTCAACTTTAAGGGTAGCTCATATAAGTGTCCTTTATTAACGGCAAGTTGCGTTAAGTTACGTTACGTTAGGTTAGGTTACTTGAAATATTAAAAAAGGGATCCTTTGTCATTTCATGCCGAGAATATTGCAGCAATAAATTTCCTTCCATTATCCGCCGAAAGGAAATCATAAAAGGGAAAACAGCAGAAACAACCCAAATCTCTGTGTCTCACAAGAAATATGCTTTTCTTTTAGCAAATTAATAAATAAGGAATATTTTGCTTTATGTGATTCAAATTTTGGTTATAAAATAATCAATCATATAGAATTTAACGAACTTATTGTTCAATATTTTTCCAAATTGTTTAAATTATAATTATTAAGAACAATATTTTAGGTGTAATAATATTTTTATCCCTAAACTTTAGAGAAATAACAAAATTGGTATGATTATTTTAATTTCAACAATTTAGTCCATGTCCTTTGTTTCTATACCTTTTTCTCAACGCCAGATACTACTGTTATTACTTTGAGATTGAGTTAATTTATGTTAATGTTTAGGGACAAAAATGTTATTATATCAATATTCAAGTTAAAATACGATTCTCGCTAAGGTAAGATGGAGCCGGCTTGAACTATAACGAGCGCAGCTGAGCTGAGCTTGAGACTGGAGTGGTACGTTGACTCGGTATTAAAGAAGCCGAGCCGCCAAAGTTTCGTTTTCGCTCTGTGGAAAACTAATGATTAGACCAACCTCCGCGTAACAAAAATGGAACGCTAAACGCAAAAGCAACCAATGGCCATCTGACACGATACCTAGAGAGAGAAAGTGAGGGTTACTTTTCAATGTTCTTGTTCGGAAAAGAGGCTTACCGGGAACCGGATACAACTGTGGTCTCACGGATTTTGTTTTCATAGACAAGGATTTCTCTCGAGAGCGAAAAGCCTGGCGCCGGTCATATGGGCGCGTGACGCCTACTGTAACCGCCAGCTATTTTCATTTTGGCACGACCCACAGTAATACGCAAAACTCCTAAAACCGCCGCATCATCCTTCTGCCACGTGTACTCCTGCTGCGTGATTGGACCACATGTCTAGTTCTTTCTCATTTTGGTGTCACATCCATTCACGTTTCCCGGATAACACTCTCGTTACAAATGAAACCTAAGAAGTCTAAAATAACCTCCATAGTAGTACAATTACGGTGGAACCAACCGTGGGTACAGTTGTCTTTGTAATACCAGACTAACTAACTAGGAGGTAGGTAAAACTGATTCTGTACAAGTCGGCAGATTGATGGAAAAAAGTACACGCAATTGGGATTTCCTCTTTGAAGCGTTGATGACCTTTTGACCGTTCAAATTATGTGGTTAAATAAAATGGACGGTCAGATTAAGTCATTTGACATATTCATACGGCGAGCATTAACACACGTGATAGTTCCGTCTTTCTTGCCACTTTCGTTACTCTGACCGAAACAGAAACCATTACTCTTCGGTAGCACCGTCCTTTTCAGTGGACAAAAATACCATTCCAAATGTTAACAATACCTTATCTTTTATTTTCTTCCTCTAATTAAAAATAAGAAATATTATGGGTAAAATAGTAAACGTAAAGAAAACGGGAAAGGTCCAAATAGAAGCGAAACGGGGTGGAGAAAAACGCGTTTTGGCCGGCAAGGCGTTTGGTTGAACCACCTAACAACCACCACTTTCTTTCCTTCACACTTCACTTGTCGCTATTAAATTTATGTAATTAATTTTTTACTTGAATCATTTTAAAATAAAAAAAAATTAATTCTTATAGCAATAATAACATTTTATTGCTATAAAACTATAAATTATCATCTCGAACCTCTTTTTCGGTTTTCTAAGCCTTCTCTTTTTGTTTCTTTTTCTCTCATCCACAGTTGCTTTCTCTTCCAATATCTCGCCGGAAAACCACTCGTTCACCGGAAAACCACTTCGTCCGGCGAGGACTCGCTTCTTATCGCCAGAAACTGCTCATTCATATGTGCTTATTATTTTAACGTGTTTCAATCATATGGAGTGACTTATTTGTTGAAGGAATTGGATCTCTTACTTTGACTGGGTTTCTTCGTTTCTGGAGAGAATGTGGCTGGCGATGAAGGCTTGGTTTTCATCGTTGAATGGATAAGATCGTGATCTAGGGTTTCCTTTGTGGATTTCGTTCGGTTTTTGTTGTTTTTATTCTCTGTTTGTTCGCTTAATTGAAGGATAAAACGGAGGCGTATCGTGAACGATTGCGGAATGAAATGGTACGTGATTCATTCATTTTTTTAAAATTTTTCTCGTTTTCATTCATTTTCGTATTTGTTCTTTCGTTGAAAATTCTACGAATTTGTTCTCTCCGTTTTTGTTGTTCAGATCTTATACATTGTTCTGATTTTTATCACCGTTTCTTAGTTCTTTTATTTCTTGTTATTTTTCTAATTTTTTATTTTTTACAATTGCCAAATAGTTGTCTATTTTTAGAATTTTCATAAAGATTCATGATATGAATCGATACTTTAGATGCATTTCAGTGTAGTTGAATTGTTTATGATTGCTGATTTAATTTTCTAAAATCAAATTATAAATAAAAATAAATATAAAATTTTAATATTTGGCTTTTTTTTTCCGGTTTTGGGCTTGCGTGGAGCGATCGCCTAACATGGCCATAGATAGGAAGCTTCAATATCTCTTTTTCTCTGACAAATAAGAGTTACGTTTATTGTTGGATTTTCGTTGTTGTTTTTTGATTGTTTGACCGTTTGGATAAGATTGAGGGTTACGAGTAAATAATAATAATAATTATTGTCAGAATTATTATTATTTTTGTTGTTGTTATTTACAAAGAGGGATTCTGTCATACCCCAGTTGAGTCAATATATGCTTTCCGTTTCTGTTGAAAATATGTGGAGAGGAAGTACAGATTATATTAGACTAAGATTTTCAACTTGGGCGCTGCAATTACTCGCTTTTGACTTCAATAGTGCCTATAAATGATCATTGATATTTGATGTGGTCTTCTACAGTTGACTTTTGGAAATATTCAGTTATAGCCAATGATAGGATATATTTATATTTTTGATTTAAAATATCTGAAATTATTTGTTTATTGGTTTGTATGTTGCTTAATTTAATTTTTGAATGAGGTTGTGGATCAAGCATGGTGCGGTAACTTGGTTGTATATTTTTTTATTTGTATGTGAAGCCTTGAGGGAGTCATTATCAGCATGTTAGTGTGTTCTGCTAATTTTGCTTTACATCAATTCTGAAGCTTCTTTTCTTAGTCTTAGATAATTAAAGTAACTGCTTATGATTCCTCTGGGTAATAGAGGTTCTATATCATCCATTGGTTGCAAACAAAAATGTTGAAGTTTCTTGAAACCCTTGCTGTTTAAGCCTAGTCTTTTTTACATGTTATCCTTGGAGTTTCATTATTTTCCTCGTTATTGAAATTCTTGGATCATATTATCAGTTTCAATTGAACAATAATAAATATAGATGCTATATATAATGTTTTTCAGGCTTCGGAAGTAGTGATTTGCCTTCTATTTCTTGATGCCATATATTTACTACCCGATAAAATGTTTTAGGCTTAAACATGGCCTAATGGGTGGGGTTTGTGTCCATTTGTTTTTTTTAGCACTTTTGTTAATATGTTTGATATTAATAGTCATAGTAAGAAAATCAGAAATGTGGGATGTCTTAAAGCTCTGTGAAATATGATCTTGATTTTTCATAATGCAAATTGAGTGGATTTAATAATTGTTATGCATTAAACGTGCTGTAGTAATATTACAAAAGTTCCTGGGAAACATTATGAAATTGGTGTTCTAAGTGCTATTAGTAATAAAAGTTAAGCAATTTTATGGGATTGTTTTCAAATTGTCATTTCATAGTTTTGTTTCAAAGTTGTTGGTATTCCACAGATTATGGGAGGACATTGAACATGAGTTTGTAATCTCATGTGCATGCCATGTCCACTTTTATTTCTGCTGATACATTTGTTAGTCTGAAATTATTGCTTTATGACAGGTGGAGGGGAAGGTATGCTTGTCAAAAGAGGCTAGAAATGGCTTAGAATTTCTGAAGCGTAAAAGGCTTCAGCGAATGAAACCAGGAACTGTCACTGGGACTATAGGTATCTCCAACACGATGTCTAGAAGTGGAGGAGATGCTCTAAGAGCTTCGGCTTCATGTGGTATTAGATTACATGGTAATGTGGATTCATTTTCTCGGTCAAATGCTGCGCCTAATGTAAAGGATGTCTTTTCAAAGCGCAAGGTGGATAAGTTTGATACAGATGATCTGGAATGGACTGGGAAAATTCCAGAATGTCCTGTGTACCACCCAACAAAGGAGGAATTTGAGGATCCTTTAATTTATTTGCAAAAGATAGCTCCAGAAGCTTCGAGATATGGTAACTTCCCATCTATTGCTTATCTGAACCGATTCTTGTTCATGTGATTTTTCTTCCTTCACTCTATGATGTTTTTGTTGTTAACCCACTCATTTTTTCACAAATCAAGCATCGTCACCCTTCCTAGAAGTGAATCTGATTGCTTTGACTGCTGCTTTATCTTTGTGTTTATAAATATGTGCATTGTGCATAACATATATTTGAGTGCTTGTCATTTTTCTCACTTTCTATTATAAATTATCTTTTTTCATGCACCTGACTACCTAGTTTAAGTGTATAGGATCTCATTTACATTGTGGGTTGAAAAGTTCTTATTTCTCTTTCCTAGTTTGGTGCATGTAGAGGTTGACCGATTTTTAGGTGTCAAATCAGGAAAAAAATTGGTGCGAATAGGTTTTTTTCGGTGGTAGCCAGAGCAAGAAAGGGTTATTTATTCATAATTTTCTTTTGCCACGAGTATTGATTCCAGAACTACAGAACTACTGCCTAGAATTTGCAATTTTTGCTTGTTGAAAGGTTTTATAGGCTTCTAGGTGGGTGTTGTTTTCGAGGGTTAATCTTTTACTGTGAAGTGGTTGACGAATGAATTGTTTACATTTGCTTGGAATTATTTTCGTTATGATTCAGCATTAAAATTATATTTCTGGGATTCATTTAGAGAAATCTGTTGCTTGTCAGCTTACCAGTAGTGTTTCTCTTCCATTGTGGTTGCTGTGGATGCACATTGGGACCCTCAATTTTATGGACCTTATGTAGCAGATCAAATAATAAAAAGACAACGAAGAGAATTAGCCTGTAATGGATAAAATGAATACCCTGACTTAGTTTGACCGTTAGATGTGTGCCAGTACCCTATGCTTGATGATACCTTTTAGAATGTCTTGGGCTTTATGTTATATATTTCTGATCAAGTATAAGAATGGGTGGATTTCTATTTTAATGGCAAAGACCAATTAATACTGATGTCTGGGCATGAAACAAGAATCAGTTTCCAACAATAATTGGTTTTATCTTTGAGAACAAATAGTCTTGTTGTGGAGGAATCAATTCTATGTCAAGATCAGTGTGAATTATGTGTTAAACATCAGCAGGAAAATGGTTATTTAAAATTGCTTATCTGGATAGTCAATCTTATGATGTCCGAAAAACATGGAGATTTCCTTTTTACAATTCACTCCGGAAATAATGTACTAATGGTGGAAATTTCATCTCATCCAGTATCTGCGATTTCAAACTCTGGCATAATTTTCCAGTATTCTTTTCTCTTCATGTCAGTGCAAATTTTGAATTGACTTTTTTATTTCCTCCAATCTACTCCTAAAATTTTAGGTATATGCAAGATTATTTCTCCTTTGAGCGCATCTGTTCCTGCTGGGATTGTACTGATGAGGGAGAAAGCAGGATTCAAGTTCACAACTAGAGTGCAACCTCTTCGTCTTGCTGAGTGGGATGCTGATGACAAAGTCACCTTTTTTATGAGCGGCAGGTGAGTTTACTAATTCTAAAGAAATATAGTCTTTTATCTTGAATATTATCATTGTCCTAGGTTTTGAGTTTGTGTAACTTTTCAGAAATTACACATTTCGTGATTTCGAGAAAATGGCGAACAAGGTTTTTGCTCGTAGATATTGTAGTGCTGGTTGTCTTCCTGCTACGTACTTGGAAAAAGAATTTTGGAATGAAATTGCTTGTGGAAAGACAGAAACTGTTGAATATGCATGCGACGTTGATGGTAGTGCGTTTTCATCTTCTTCTAGTGATCCACTTGGAAATAGCAAGTGGAATTTAAAGGTGTTGATTCATTACCTTTTTTTAATTTCCTTTCTACAATCTTATTACCTACTTTCTTTTGATATTGGATTGGTTGCTTAATAGTATCACAAGGGAAAGCTTTTGTTGGAGAATTAACTGTGTGCAAAAGCTGATCAGGGTTCTGTCTCCCTCTGCTTGTGCTCATTTTAGAACTTGTAAATTCTTTGCAAAGGTTTATAACTTGGAATGTTGGACATTGTGTTTTCCAAGCCTAGGTGCTCATATGAATGAAATGCCTGACACAACCAAGTATAAACCAAAAGCCTTAGGGCATCAAATGATTGCAGCAATCAAGCCGTCCTTGAATGGCACTGAATAGGGTAAATATGAAGAAAAATAAACATTAATTATGTATGGTGTGGGAGTCAAGACACAACTAAAGTTAAATGTAGCCTAATGTGGTCTTATGGCTGAACCATCTGTTTGGGAGATGGCCAATGCTGAAATGCCACTAAGGATTTGATTAATTTCAATGTACTGCAGGAGTAAGAACAGGGAGGAGGGATAGATATAGTCTTAGTAGGAACACTGAATTTTCTTGATGTAACCTTGTCATGTCCTCTTGTACTCTTCCATGTTTGTTTCATTCGGTTCTTATTGTTTCTTATTTAACTTTTTTCCTGCCTTATTTCAAATCCATGTTCTTCTACTTCTGTGGATGCATGAGCAACTTATGGCATACTTTTAATTCACTATTATTAGAGTGCTTTACTGTTATGATTGTCTTTCCATGTGTCCCATGCAATATATTGACTAATTACTTATTTTCATGTCAATGTGTATTTGCAGAGACTTTCACGGCTATCCAAATCTGTTTTACGTCTTTTGGACACTGCAATTCCGGTAAGGAGACACAAGTTTTCCTTTATATTAGGACTTATTTGCACAAAACATGTCCTACATGCTAATGTTGAGTTTATTGCAGGGAGTAACTGATCCGATGCTTTATATTGGAATGCTCTTTAGCATGTTTGCTTGGCATGTGGAAGATCATTATTTGTATAGGTATGTATTCCTGCTTTCTATTTTAAGCGTGCCTAATATGTTTGCTATATTTTATGGTGGAGGTTATTTATATTCTTTTTTATCCATCACATTTACACTGGCAGTAGGTTATTTATATTCTTTTTTTTATCCATCGTATTTTCACTGGCAGTATTAATTATCATCACTGTGGGGCATCAAAAACTTGGTACGGGATTCCGGGTCACGCAGCTTTAAAATTTGAGAAGGTGGTCAAGGAGCATGTCTATACCCGCGATATTCTATCAGCTGATGGGGAGGATGGAGCTTTTGATGTCCTTTTAGGAAAAACTACCCTGTTTCCTCCAAACATTTTATTAGAAAATGATGTTCCTGTCTATAAGGCTGTGCAAAAGCCTGGGGAGTTTATTATTACTTTCCCCAGGGCATATCATGCTGGATTCAGTCATGGTAAGATATCTACAAACTCAGCTCCGAAGGCTGAAGATGGATGAAAAAGTTCTCATTGGATATTTTGGAGAATTTTGTTCTTGTTTTGCATGTCTGTTTTATGATCACAGATCTCATTCTTTCTTTTCTGTATAAGCAGGTTTCAACTGTGGTGAGGCCGTGAACTTTGCGGTTGGTGATTGGTTTGCTTTGGGGGCTGTAGCTAGCTGGCGATATGCACATCTCAACAGGATGCCTCTGCTTCCTCATGAAGAGCTTCTGTGCAAAGAAGCAATGCTTCTGTATACAAGTTTAGTATTAGAAGATTTGGAGTATTCATCAGCAGACTTGGCCTCTCACCATTGCATAAAGGCTTCATTTGTGAATCTGATACGTTTCCAACATCGTGCCCGCTGGTTTGTTATGAAATCAAGGGCTTGCACTGGCATTTTTCCAAATAATCTTGGAACTATTCTCTGCAGCCTATGTAAACGTGACTGTTACATTGCTTACCTTAATTGCAATTGTTACTTGCATCCTGTGTGCCTCCGCCATGGTAAGTTTTATTCCGTATTCTTCTTATACTAGTGCTTGCATTATTTGAATATTGTGATGATCTTGATCACTCTTTCCAGACATTGAGTCTCTTAACTTCTCATGTGGGAGCAATTATACGCTTTTCTTGAGGGAAGACATAGCAGAAATGGAAGCTGCAGCCAAAAAGTTTGAGCAGGAAGAAGAAATATTAAAGGAGGTTCTACAGAACTCTGAAAGTGGTGATGACTTATATTCATATCCATTATCAAATATGTTTCATAGTGTTTTAGAGGATGGATATTCTCCTTACTGTGAGATAAACATGGAATTGAACCATGAGACTGCTGCCAAAACACAAAATCAGTCAGCAAAATCAGAGTATAGTTGTCATAGCCGGCGTACAACAAGCCAAAGAACTGAAGATTTTAGAACAGAACTTGCAGAAGCTTCTCTTTCTGATGCTGCATCAACTCTTTGTTCTTTTGTAAAGCCGGCGGAAAGGTCATCAGCAGCCAATAATGTAAGATGGCCTCCTTGATTGCTGAATGTGAGCTTTGCTTGTAAACATAAATACATATACATATGCATATACATGTAGGTTGCACCACAATTTTTATGCAAATATGACTATTAGTTCAGCTATTGGATTTATACACTTTCAATAATTGAGATGATATTTGGTTTGTATAACTAATGCCCCTAAGTTATGCACATATAAGATGAAATATCAAGCATTTAAAATGTATTACCATAATGGCCTAGAATTGTTGTTAAAATTTGTGAAAAAAAATTTTGGGCTGTTGATCCCAGGCCCAATATTATATATCTATAGATAGACACACTACTTTTTCTGCACTAAATTAAAGTGACTACTACTATACTGTTAGGATTTACTGAGTGCAAATTTTGGAGTTCATATTTTCCTCTACAGGTACAGTGGCAAGCTAACTTTAACTTAGGGATTCCTGCTGTTGAAAACTCCTCTGAAGAAGTATCACGTACAACATATGAATCTTCTCTAGCTTCTCAAACGCATAATGACTGCTCAAGTACCCATGGCAGCAATCTTCATAGATCAGAGGTTAGGGCTGTTCTGAATCATTACAGTGATGATTCTGATTCAGAGATATTTAGGGTTAAGCGCCGTTCTTCATCAAAATTGGATAAAAGATCTGTGAATGATGCCATGTCTTCGAAGAATGCTGAACATCAGGTATTATTTTTTGGCTTGAACATAAAATCTGATGTTAATTTGATTTTGTTTGCTTTAAAGTAGCAGTGGATGTTGTCTTTTTTTTTTTTTTGAATATTACATATACATGTACAATGTACTTGGAGTTTGGCTTGGGTGGTAAGAACACCCACCCTAATCAATACAGTAGATGTCGTTTGGTTATCAATACAGTGTAGTTTTCTTTTGCTGTTGTTTGCTTGGCAATCAATTGTTTAGTCATGGGCAATTATGATGTATTGTGATGCACTAATGCAAAGACAATAGTCATTAATCACTAATATGGAAGTGAAACTAATTATACAATTGAAGCAAAAATATTTATATATTTTTTGTGGATTGTTTCACTTTTTAGTTACATTGTTTGCAGCTATTTTGTTTTGTTTTGATGTTCTTTTTCATATGGACCCCAATACACGAACTTGTAGAAATTTATTGTTCTTACATCTGCTCATGGTAACAGGGGCTTAAGCGACTGAAGAAACTTCAACCTGAAGGAAGATGTGGTCAATGGATGCCATCTGCGCTTAGCAGCAGAACTGATGAATTGAATCGCAATATTAGTCATGCTTCTAACTATAAAGAAGCTTCGGTCAGCACTTCAAAGGACAGGTTTGCCAGAGTTGGTACAATTCCTATATCTATCAAATTTAAGAAGTTGGCCGATGAGGAAACGGTCAGTAGACAGCGAGAAAACAACAGAAATGAAAGGTTCCAGCACGAGTTAGGAAAAGGCACGAGGGAACCACCCCCAATTGAGATTGGGCCGAAGCGCCTTAAAGTGAGAGGGCCATCATTTCTAGGATCAGATAGCAGCAGATTGGATTGAAGTTTAGATTGCAGAAATTGACAGAGAGCTGGCAGGTTGGCCTGCCTGCCTTTCAAGCATCACCTAGAGCCTGACTTAACTAACTTCATTTTCTCTAATGGGGTTCAAACAACACGAAGATTGATTCTGGGAGCAGCGGCAAACATTAACCAAGGTTAGGACAAAATTTTTATTCTTTGTGCAGGCCTCATCAAATTCGGGGTAATCTGCGCTGACGATTCTTGGGGTTCTCATGCCGGGGTGTTTTTCCGTCTTTGGCAGGAGAACCTTCCTGCAAGGCTGAAATTAGAATTTGGGTTAGTCACTACTTTCGATGTAAATTTCTATATTTGTATATTTTTTTAACTTTGTTCAGTCTAAGTCAAATTAATTTCCTCAGAGGGAAGTGGGTAATTCCTGCTGGTCCTTGATTTAAGTTTGAGTCTGCTGCTGTTTCCTGTGCTAGGTTCTTTATTCTTTTTGTAGCCATGGACTACTTGAATAAAAAAAAGTGCAGAGAATTTTTTTTCTCTCTTCATACAGCATGAATTAGTTTTCTGCAAACTGAGACCTTTCTTTTGGTGTCTGCCGTTTTCTTCATTTCTGTGGTTGGTGAGTTGAGGAAAACATCTAATTGTCGTAGAGAATATGTTTAGCATCTCTCATTATCGGAAAAGTCAAGAAGATTGCTATTGCAAAAAGAAAAAAGGATAGAGCTGCTTATGAACTAGGAATTAAGGCAGTTGAGGTGTGGTTTGAGATTTGCTTAAATTTGTTTGCATTTTGGTAAAAAAGGTTTTAAGTTAATTATTTATTTAGCTTAAACAAACAAGTCGCGTATTTCATAATTTACTGCATTTTGGTAAAGATTCTATACAAGGGAGGAGTTATCTTTAAAAATCATATTATCAACTAGTCTACTGTTACATTTCATATAATTCTCAAAATTTTCATTGTAATCATTTTGTTAATAATGATTTCTTACATTTTCATAAATTCTAATTTTATTGTGTGCTTATTATAATTTATGACTATTTTAACATTAAAATTTGTCAAATATTATGATGTGCCAAAAAAACACAAAACCAACGTTTGCTGTGATTTTTTGTAGAATTAGTTTGCTGTGTTTTTTTGTAGAATTCTGAATTGATTAAGGTATGTTACGAATTTGATCTCAACAAGTAAAGCATAGAAGGCTAGCAATTACCTATTTGATAAGAAGATATCGCCACAAATAAATAAAAGCTAGGTTGATTCGCTATACTCAGATAGAAGAAGGTGAGTGATAATAATCTATTTAATTAAAGTGAAATTGCGTTCTACAATTTTTTTCAGAAAATAATCGCCCCCTTTAACATATTGTTCTAACCTTTAAATAGCAATCTAAAAATATGCGGTTGCTAAAATAATAAATTATAATCTAGAAAATATTACAATGGACTAGGCTGTGCACTCTTATTAAATAAAAATCTAAAAATAACTTAATCTAGTAAATAAATGACATGGACTGGGCTGTGCACCCTTATTAAATAAAAATTTAAAAATAATTTAATCTAGTAAATAAATGACATGGGCTGGGCTAATTAAGAACATAACAATAAAAACGAAATTAAATAAGAATGCCTAATCTTCCAAGCAAGTGAGCAAGGTTAACACTTTGCGTTTTAATGCTTTGGCCTCCAGATTTTCCGAATAGGCTGTGTTAACTCTAAGAAGTAATTCAAGTGTCGTCCGAAGTTTCTTAGCCATGGAACAAGTGATCGGCCCAACACTAGGAACCACACATCCTTGGGCAGCCTCTACATCTCTACAGATTACATCATTTTCCCACGGTTGAATAGGATTTGTCCTCAACTCCAACTCCTCGCTATTCCCCATATACGGTGTTAGATCCCTGACATTGAATGTGGCTGATACATTATATTCCCTCGGCAAATCGATCTTGTAGGCATTGTCATTCACCTTCTCTAACACTTTGAAAGGCCCATCTGCCCGTGGCATAAGTTTGGACTTCCTTTGGTTTGGAAATCTTTCTTTATGAAGATGAATCCATACAAGATCACCTGGAACAAACTGAATCGACTTTCTTCCTTTATTTGCCGCTTTTGCATAAGCTGCATTTCTCTTCTCTATGTGCCGCTTTACACCTTCATGCAATTGTTTAATCAGTTCAGCCTTTTTCTTTCCGTCCACACATACTCTCGCTCACTGGTTGGAATTGGTGCTAAATCAAATGGCGTAATTGGATTAATTCTATAAACCACCTCAAATGGTGAATGCTTAGTTGCATTGTGCATGCTTCTATTATACGCAAATTCAACAAAAGCTAAACAATTATCCCAATTCTTCAAATTCTTGTTAACAATAGTTTTAAGTAAAGAAAAGAGTGTACAATTTACCACTTCAATTTGGCCATCTGTTTGCGGATGACAAGCTGTACTAAAAAGCAATCTCATGCCAAGCTTTTTCCATAAAGTTTTTCAGAAGTAACTCAAAAATTTCGCATCCCGATCAGATACTATACTCTTTGGTATTCCATGCAATCGCACAATTTCTCGAAAGAATAAATCTGCCACATGAGAAGCATCATCAGTTTTGCGACAAGGAATAAAGTGAGACATCTTTGAGAACCTATCAACAACAACCATAACCGAATCTTTCCCTCTCTGTGTCTTTGGCAACCCAAGTACGAAATCCATACTCACGTCAACCCAAGGCTGATCTGGTACAGGTAATGACATATACAATCCATGAGCAGACTCCTTACTCTTTGCCTTCTTACAAGTCACACAACTCTCTAATATGCGATGTACATCTCTAATCATTCCTGGCCAATAGAAATGCTCTTTAACTAACTCCAAAGTTTTCTTCTCACCAAAATGTCCAGTCAAACCACCACCATGTGCCTCTCTTACCAAAAGTTCCCTAACAGATCCATTAGGAATGCATAATCTTCCATATATGAACAAATATCCTTCATGCCTATAGAACCCCTTAATTGCCCGTTTCTCACATGCCAAGTAAATGGAAGCAAAGTTTGGATCATCGAAATACTGATTTTTGATCAATTCAAAACCCATTAACTTAACATTTAGTATGGAGATCAGAGTATACCTCCTTGATAGTGCATCAGCTACCACATTTACATTTCCTTTTTTGTATTTGATGACATAAGGAAAAGTCTTTAAGAACTCTACCCACTTGGCATGTTTGCGATTCAGTTTGTTTTGCCCCTTCAAATGCTTCAAGGACTCATGATCAGTGTGAATAACAAACTCCTTGGGCAACAAGTAGTGCTGCCAAGTCTCTAAAGCTCTAATTAGTGCATAGAACTCCTTATCATATATTGAATAATTCAGGCTCGCCCCACTCAACTTTTCACTAAAATATGCTATAAGTCGTCTATCTTGCATAAGAATAGCTCTAATTCCCACTCCTGATGCATCACACTCCACTTCAAAAGTCTTTGAAAAATCAGGGGGAGCTAAAATAGGAGCTGAACACAACTTCTCCTTAATCAACTCAAAACTCTTCTGGCAAGCTCGGTCCATCTAAACTCTCCACCCTTTTTAATGCATTCAGTCAAAGGAGCAAGAATAGTACTGAAATTTTTCACGAACCTTCTGTAAAAAGATGCTAACCCATGGAAACTCCTCACCTCCGACACATTAGTAGGCACAGGCCACTTCTTAATAGCTTTCACCTTCTCCCCATCAACTTCAACCCCTTGCTGCGAAACCATATAACCGAGAAAGATAACGCGGTCTTGACAGAATTGACACTTCTTTAAATTGCCGAATAGTTTCATTGTAATCATTTTGTTAATAATGATTTCTTACATTTTCATAAATTCTAATTTTATTGTGTGCTTATTATAATTTATGACTATTTTAACATTAAAATTTGCCAAATATACGCACCTAATAGATCTAGGATTTGTTTGTTTATTTTTGGTTTAATATTTAAAAATTTTCATTGTAATCATTTTGTTAATAATGATTTCTTACATTTTCATAAATTCTAATTTTATTGTGTGCTTATTATAATTTGACTATTTTAATATTAAAATTTGCCAAATATACGTACCTAATAGATCTAGGATTTGTTTGTTTATTTTTGGTTTAATATTTAGTTGGCTAAATTTTGTTATGTTAGATAATTACATATGAGTTACGTGGAGCCCCTTGAATAGGTCTTGCCATATATTTGATGGGAACCTGAATTGAGCATTCGAAACCCTAATATGAGTTACTTGGAGCCCCTTGAATTTTATTTAGTTATCCTAGAGTCATGATATATGCAAAATAATGAACATATCATTTTTCAATTTGTCCTAATTAACTAAAATAAAATATTTTAATATTTGTCTAAAAAATAAAAAAAATTGTAATATACCCTTAACTTTTGAGGAAAGATCAAATACTCCCTAAATTTTTAGAGTATTAGATGCCATTACATTTAAAAAAATATAGGAAAATACTTTCTTACTTGAACATTCTTGAATTTTAAAAAAGATAAGACGTCGCCTTAATTTAAACATTGTTAGTTTGATCTGATAGGATATATCATGTTAATTCTTAAAATTAATTATAATAATAAAATATAATATATTTTTTTTATTATTAATAATTCAATCCCCATCATTACTATTAATATATTTAAGATTAAAAGGTTAAACCTTTTAAGGTTTATTTTATTTTATTGTGAGACACCTAAACTACTCAAGTGTTAAAAGAAATAATAATAATAATATATAAAATATATATAATAATATTATATTGAAGCGGTGGGCAGTGCTTATATGTATATTCATTTATTTCATACTTTTATTTGAAAGTCGAAAAGCAAATTGAAAAGAACCAAGGACAGAAGCAAATTGAACGCGAGAGGAAGAGAAGAAAGGAAAAGACGAAGAAAAAGAAAGGAAAAAGAAAAAAAAATAGGCGAGAATCATTAGTAGGAAAAAGAAAATAATATGGGAAAAGGTATTAAAAAGTTCAATTGATATTTAAAAATTTTATGGATAATGTATTTATGAAATTAAAACAGTTTTATATTTGTATTTGTGATACGTATAAGGATTTGAATAAATTTAATTGTAAACTGTTGAATTATGTATTTTTAGGGAGTAATAAATTTAATTGTAAACAGTTTTATATTTGTATTTGTGATACGGAATTTAGAGAATCCCGAATTTTTTCAGAGATTGAGCAATTGAGTTGTGAGTGGATATATTTTAAAATATTATAAATTTATAATGTGTTTAAATATTGAATATATCGTAAATGATCTATTTATTGGTGAGTTAGATTGTGTTGTGTTAAGTGGCATTTAAATTGTTCATGATGTTTAATGATCGTGCAGAAGTGATTATTTTCTATTGGAATATTGTTTGTATTTGTTTGACGCACCCCACATGTACCTATCCCCCAATATTATATAGTAAAGTCTTTGGAATCCATGAAAATATATGTATATAAATGTGAGCTCCTCTGGCTATGATACGAGGCCTCCGAGTTAAGCAAGGTTTTTCCCCGCGTGGACGTTGGGATCTCGTTAAGTATGATATCCCTCGGGTACTAGTTGGGTGCTATATGCACTGCTTCTAATATTATGCATTCTTAGTGTGCATGCTCAATTTATATATGATTTTGGTACGTTTTATAGTGGTTGTATGAAAATATATTTTCTTTAAAAATTATGTCCACTTACTGAGCCACAAGCTCATTCTTTTTTCTATTTTTCTTATTTCTCCTTAGGTCACACATGATTTCGTGCAGGATGCAGTTTAATAAATGAGGTTGAGACTACTTTACGCATACTGCATGAAACATTTTAAGTATGCTACATATGTATGTGATTATGTATATATATATGTGTTGAGACATAAAGTCTTAATGTATGACAATAATGGAGACCTAGGGCTATTTTTCTTATCATGAGTTTTGCTATATAATGTTTATGAGAAATGGTAGGTAGCATGTACATGTACTTAGTAAGATTTGTCTAGGATTTATGAGAGGAGTCGGGGTAGGTCATGTCATATTATTTTTAAAAAAGCTTTCAAAATATTTAAATTAAAATGCTAACAATAAATTTAGATAAAATTATATATTAATATGCTCTTAACCTTTTTTTTATTATTTTCTTGGTAATAATTTAGTATGTATCGATCATAAGAATTTTTAGATAAAATATATATAATATTTTATTTAATATATGTATTTAAAAATTATATTAGGATTTTCTTAAAAAATTATCAAGCAAAATAATTACTATTATTAAAAGAAAATATAAATATATACTATCTTTATTACAAATAAAGATGATCATTTTTTTTTATTTTTTAATTAACATTATATTAAACTATTCAATAAGAATATAAAGGCATATATATTATCCATTCTATTGACAAACCACTAAATTTAATTCATATATTATAATTTATTATTTTTTATTTTTTATTAAAACTTTTCTTTATAATATTATGTAAATACTTTTAACTTTTTTTCTAACAAAATAATTATTTATATTTTTTTCTACTTATTATTAATATTTTAATTTGAATAAAAAACTAGTGTAAAAAATCTAGAGAATGTCTAAATAAATTGGTGTAAATCTTCATAAGTATTTTTTATTAAAAAAAAGAATAATAAATTATAATATGCAAATTAAATATATTATTGTGTAAATAAAAATAACATATTTTTAAATATATATTAAAAAATATTATACATATTTTCTTTAAATTTTTTTTATGAACAATACATACTAAATTGTTATCTAGAAAGTAGAGACAAAAAGGTTAAGAACATTTTAGTATATAATTTTATCCAAATTTATTGTTAGCATTTTAATTTAAATTAATAATTTTTTTTCTAAATTTTTTTAAAAATAATAAATAAAGTAAATCTTTTTAAGTTTAACATTCTAGTCCTAAATATATTATAGCAGTGGGGACTGAATATATTGTTAATAATTTGTTAAGTTATTTTGATTAGAATAATAATATCTTAATAAGTCAAACTAATGGAAGATAAGTTTGGAGGATATTTAACACCCTCTAAAAGCTTAGGAGATATATTATAATATCTCAAATAAAAATTATTTTACTATTTATAACAATTAATATAAATAAAATTGTATTTCTTATTAAAATTTAACTAACTAAACACAATGAGAGAGTTTTCAAGAGAATTTCTGAAAATTATAAGTTACTTTCATCATTAGATTTTATTTTAGTGAATGAGTTTTCTATGATATACACATTATCTTTTAAGTAGTTGGCTAAATTATTCATTACATATTGTATGATGTTTAAGAAAATATATAACATTATAGTTTATTTTTACGATTATGTGTTAGAGATATTATTTTGTACCATTTATTTATTTTTCTTGATAGCTTCAATCAATTGATTAAATTTAAATTATAATATTACAAACAATTGCTTGTATTGTTATTTCGCAATTGATTTATTTTTTATAAACACACATACACACACATATGTACATATATAATATAAGAAAACTTCTTTCGATTGTTGATTCATTATTTATATAGTTAATATAATTAATTAGTAATAATATTTTTATGACAATAACTACATAATTGTGACAGTATTTTACCTCAAAATATCTGTATTTGTGACATCTATATGCTATCATAACATTTGGTTTTATAATAATTGATTTATTATTTATAGTTGTTACAATTTTTAATACAACTTTTTATTACTAGAATTATTTATAATTATATTTCTACCCTCACAATTAATCTATTTTTGATGGATTTTATGACGGTATACACAATTGAGAATACATTTATTTTTCACCACATCATTTAGTAAAAAAAATAGTTTTGATAAAATTAGCGATCGAAAGCACGTTTGGTCATGATAAAATTAAAAAGTTTATGAAAATCTTTTTAATTTTTGAAGGCATATATTCATCAAAACTAATCTAATTTGCAGCAATTAATCTAAAGTAGATTATTTTTAATGAATTTTCTAATTATTTATCAACATAAAATGATATTGTTTTACATTTGAAAAATTAAATTATTAAAGGGTTTGAATTAAGATGGATAGCAATATTTTATAAATTTTAGTAATAAAATAGAATAGAATATTATTAATTTTATTTAAATATACAAATGTAAACAGCTTAGTAACTAGTAAAGTTAAAAACTAAACAATTCATTAACTAAATAGATTTTGGGGCTTTGTATTTAATATTTATTTACTGAATTTTATTATATTAGTTAATTAAAAATATATTTTTTTTAAGATTTTTTTTTAAAGAATGGGACCCGCAGCAATAATGTAATATATTGTATGATATGTTAGGTGTCCAGTAATGGGACCCGCAGCAATAATGTAATATAAGTGTGTATGCTAGGTGGCTAGCATGATGTGATGTAAAGTAATGACTAGGCATGCAAGGTGTAAAGGAGATTCCTTAGAGATAAGGATGCATCTCCTAATAGTTACTTAGAGAGTGATGAGTCATCTACTAGAGTGTTCCCCTGGTGCCTATATAAGGGAACCTTGGGTAGAGTTGTAATCAGAGTTGGATGAGATTCCGAGTCTCGTAGTGAGAGTCTTGTGTAATATTCCCTTCCAGCAATAAAGAGTCTTTTAATGGTATCAGAGCTTTGTCTTATTTATAGTCTTATCCCTTTAATGGTATCAGAGCCATTACTCCCAAAAAGAGTTTTCTCTTTTGTTTCCTATTCCTTCTGAGTCCTCTAGTCCTTATGAAGATTATGCTCTGTGGTTGCCACTAGTTGGATCCTCCACATCAGAAATTCGTAAGATCTAGAATTCTTAGTTTCACTTTAAAACTGAACGACTCTTAGGCAAAGAAGATATAGCACTTAAAGATTATTCTTGGTTGGAGTGTGGTGTCCGAGTTAAAGGCCAGGGAGAGCCGTTATTTGTAGGACGAATCACTCAATGCAAGAAAATCCTTTAAGCTATATTCCCCTACATAGTAAGACCAGGGTTAGGCAGTGTCAGGGCCATGGATAACCAAGAGTCAAATAAGTTTGAAGCTCCGATTCAGAATTCTGGAACTATGTTTTCTGATGAAGCATCCTCTAGTAATAACTTCCACTATGAAGCAGATCTAGATTTAAGTACTCAGTCTTTACAGTCTTTTAAGTTAGACCCCCTTAATCCCTATTTCTTCTATGATGTCAACTCTTTTCTTACTAAAATAAAAACTATAGTCCCTTTCCGTACTCCTAAATTAAAACCCGTCTATAAATCTTCTGAAGTCAGTGTCAAAAGTGTCTCTTCAAGTTCCATCGAGACTTATCTTCCAATTCTCTCCGATGTTGACCTTCGGCGTTACAAAACTGAAGGTTACAAAGGAATTCATCTCGGTATGATTCGTATAGGTCTTCAGCCATTATTCATGGGAGGCAAAAACGTTACGTGTTTCATTGCCCTCCTTGATACAAGGTGGTAGACGTTCAAAAAGGCATTGATTGCTGCTGTAGAAGTTGGTCTTAATAGTGGTCCTGTAGTTCTGGAAGTAGAGCCAAACTTCACTCTCGATCTTAAGCAAACAAATCTTTCAGATACTATCAAAGTCCTAGTCCAAACCAGTGGATTAGACATGA
The DNA here is from genome assembly GCA_028052125.1 of Melia azedarach. Classification (NCBI taxonomy): domain Eukaryota; kingdom Viridiplantae; phylum Streptophyta; class Magnoliopsida; order Sapindales; family Meliaceae; genus Melia; species Melia azedarach. The sequence goes on along the minus strand of CM051394.1, from coordinate 9,316,111 downwards.
AACCAGACCAACCAGCAATAGCAGTCCATCATACCATGACCTATAAAGTCCAAACTCACTTGTTTTCCCTGAGTCATACCAATCTTCCAGCTATTCGGCTTTCAACAGACGGAAGGATCATCCATCCACAAAACTATACACAAAATCAGCTAGTCTTTCCTCCTAGTTGGATTAATGATTATGAGAGGACTAATCAACCTCTTGTAGTCCATGAGAAGCCTACTGTAAAAGCACTAAGCGATGGAAGAAATTATATTTCTTTCCCACGAGAATCCAAGCCTCTGTATTCTTGTGAAAAGTGCCAGCTTTTGGGAAGACCGCCGAGTACGTGTACACATGGTCCGAGGAGATCCTTATCAACCCGACACATGGGATCAATCAGCATGATTCGATTCCCTGATCCAGAGTTCACTGTTGAAACCAATGGAAGCTATGTAGTTGGTGGATTTCGTATCCATAAAGTTAGCTTCACAGAATTCGGACAGATGGAGAAAGCATTAAACTGGAGCAATACAAACGCAGCTGAACAGAATCGAGTTCTGGAAATGATTATTGAGGAACAAACTCAAATCAATCAGAAGCTGACAACACTCCTTCAGCAAGCTAAGCCTGAAGCTAAGAAAAGAAAGCTTAGTATTCGAGATCTCTCAGATGCTCATGAACCAAGACCTATCTCTATGATAGTATCAACAGGAGCAGATGATCCTCGAGTACTCGCACAGATAAGGCGAGAGCAAGCTGAATACTTCAGGAAGCTTCAAGAGAAGAAGAAGAAAAAGTCTTCTTGGAAAAATGACAAGCCTTCAAAGCCAACACACATCTGGGAAGAAAGCAGTTCGGGTAACAACCCAAAAGCTTTTTGGAGAAGCTACGAGCCTCCACCTCCACAACCGTGGCCGGTGACGCCAACAGGATGGGGTGACGAGTTTGATGATTCCGTGTCTACATCATCAATAGCAAGTTCTCCAGCACCAATTCTGATGCAAAATCCTGTGAATCCAACATACACGGATACTAGGAGAAGATTTACACAGCCTCCTCAAATGAGGCCTACCCCAGAAGAAATGGCTGCTTATCAAGCAAGGCAAGCAGAAACTGAAGCTTCTTCTACAACTGAAACAGGCAGACAACCTGTTCCTCCTGATCCTCAGCCTTCTCAGGCATCTCATGCTCCACAACAACCTCAACAACAGCATCCGCAGCCTCAAGATTTTCATCAAGCACCTATCAATTGGGCAGAAACAATTGATAGAGGGGATGCAATAATTCAAATTCCTAATGCACCTGGATCACGACCATTCTGGAATACTGATGGAGTCGAACTGGAAGAAAGGCCAGCTTATTTTGAAAAAATGCTAGCGTGGGCAGAAGGTGAAGTTCATAGGGCTCCACATCTCACTGCTAGAGCTGTATCCTGGAGACTCATTTCAGGATTTATTGATTCTCTCAGATCATGGTGGTCGAATACTTTTACGGAACAAGAGCGCCAGTTTATCATGAATCAGGATTGTCCTTACAGAACAATCATCAGCTACTTGGTTGCTCATTTCTACGGACCTACCGAACGAGAGAAAGATCTTGCTGAAAAGAATTATTTACAGACAAAGTGCTGTGATGTTCAACAGCTTAAGGCTTATTATCTGAAGCAAGAACAGCTCTTCTACAAAGTCAACAAACCAAGTGATACTATGGTTAGAACTTTTGTTCTAAACATGCCCGCACCGGTTGCAGAGATGTTGGAAGCAAAATTCAAGTCTGAAGGAATTACGGATTTATCCTCCTACAGTCTTGCATCATTGTATCAAATGGCTACGGAAGTCATTCATGAACATTGCAGACTCCAAGACTTGAAAAAACACATGAAGCAGATTAAGAAGACTTCACTTCAAAAGTATTGCAACATACATCCTCAACTATATGGTTGTCATGATTCTTCCAAATCCTGTTCTTGCAAAAAGCAGTCTTATCACAAAACTGGTAAGACCAAACGCAAGAAATGGAAACCCTATAAGGGATTGAAGTACAAATTCATCAAGAAGCGCAAAATGCCCACAGGACGAGGATTATGCTTTATTTGCGGAAAGCCTGGACATTATACCAAACAGTGCAAGCAACGGAAGAAACTTCCTACAAAGCTTTTTCAATTGATCGAGACTCCAGACTTTGATGACGAGAATTTTGATTGGTCTGATGACCCTATAGATGCTTTAATGATCCTTGATGATGAAGATTCATAATCATTTGAATCTGATTTCTCTTCTATACCAGATGATGATGATTCCATACTCCAAGTCTCTCCTCCTCCTATAGACTTGACCAAGGATCCTACTCCTCGATTTTGTCCCTACATAAAGGTGACCCTTCGAGCATCTACAGGCTATTCTATCACTCGAACTGCAATCATTGATACTGGAGCAGTCTCTTCGATCATCCACAGCAAATGCGTTCCGCCCAAATATCTCATTCCTACTGCTGTCAACTTTGCTATTGCGAATGACGAAGAATTTCAAAGCAGAAGGTATACTCTACCTTTTGAAATCTTACCCTTTGGAATTCGCCATAGCTTCTTTGTCTATGATCATACAGGAGAAGATATTCTTTTTGGAACGGATTTCCTTCTGGCCGTAGCCCCTACTACCTTCCATCCTGAAGGATTTCTCTATACATTCAAATCTCCTGATCAGCAGACTTCTAAGCTTTTGTCAACACAATGGGTTGAACAAAAATCCCTTTTTGGGAGGGGTAAAAAGAAAGTTCAAGAAATACAACCCGGTGATTCTCAAAATCATGAGGAACAACCTTGTGATTTCCAGAAAGAAAGAAAGCAGTTGTTGGAATGCTGTGCAGACGTGCCTAATAAGTTTTGGGCTCGAGAACAATATTTTGTCTCTCTTCCGTACAAAGCTGATTGGACTATGCCACACCAGACATCTTCGCATCCAGGAATGCCCCATGACGAAGAACTATGCAAAGAAGAGATCCAATCTCTTATGGATCTAAAGCTCATTAGGCCTTCCAAGTCTAATTGGGCCAGCCCAGCCTTTTATGTGAACAACCGGTTAGAACAGTTGCGTCAAAAGAAAAGACTAGTCATCGACTACAGAAAGCTCAATGAGTGCCTACAAGATATTAGGTACCCAATCCCAAGACGGACACATCTTCTGAAGAAAATCTCATCAGCCAAATACTTTTCCAAGTTTGATATGAAGTCAGAATTTTGGCAGATTGGAATAAAGGAAGAAGATAGGTATAAAACAGCGTTCGTAGTGCCATATAGACACTATGAATGGAATGTTATGCCTTTCGGACTAAAGAATGCCCCTTTAGAATTCCAACACAGAATGGATGAGGTATATGCATCAATGTCTACATTTTGTTTGATTTACATAGATGATGCATTAATCTTCAGCAAAGATAAGGAAGAACATACAAGGCATCTTCAACAGTTCAAAGATTTGATGTATCTTCACGGATTAGCATTATCCGAATCCAAGATGAAGATTGGCCTTACAGAAATAGATTTTTTGGAATTGCACATCCGATGTGGACATATAATTCCGCAGCCCCACATTGCAAAGCAAATATCACAATTCCCTGATGAGTTGTCAAGCAGAAAGCAAATCCAGCAATTTTTAGGAATTATCAACTATACAGCGGATCACATCGAGAATCTTTCAAAGATGACGAGTCAGATTTCCAAGCACTTAAAGAAGAAAAGTGACCCATGGTCGGCAGAAGCAACAAAAGCTGTCAGAGGTCTAAAGCAGATAAGCCAGTCACTTCCACCTTTGAAGATTCCAGAAGATGGACAGCTCATACTCCAGACTGACGCAAGTGATAATTACTGGGGAGCCATCCTTATTGAAGATAAGGATAAGCACAGGAGAATCTGTGGCTATAAATCTGGACAATTCACAAGCACCCAGCAGAACTATCCCTCATCGAAGAAAGAAGTGCTAGCAGTGCTTAAAGGAATTAAGAAGTTCCAATTCTTTCTCTCTCTTGACTCGTTTGTAGTAGAAACAGACTACAAATATCTTCATGGTCTTCTACGGAGAAAAGAAGGAGAAATTCCAGACCCTCAGCTAGCAAGATGGGCAGAGTCATTGTCTAGATTCAACTTCTCTGTGAAGCACATCAAAGGAGAATCAAACGTTCTAGCTGACTACTTGTCCCGACCGATTCAAACGATCAGCATGGCTTCTTGCAGCTCTAGAACGCTTCCTGACTATTACAAGCCACTCAAGAAGAGAAGTGCCAAGCAGGATATTTGTTTGCCCACAGACTTCCCACAAGATCTCATCGACAAAATCAAAGGCATGGTAATCTATTCTTCAGATTACCCCAAACCTTGTGAAAAAACCTGGCATAGAGTTTGGGATCTTATGGCTACCTGTGAAGTATACTCTCCTGACGAGCCGGTCAGTAGACTTTTTGAACCCCATCCAGAACCATACCGGATGCATCAACGAATATTTCGGGTTACAAAAAGATTCTACAATGTCATAGATGAAGATACGAATTGGGGACATAGCCTGATAGCAGAAGAAGCATCACAGGCTTACTACATATTCTGGCTATGGATAAATCTTTATCCAGCAGCTATTCTCTTTGAGCCAGGGTGTATTCATCGAAGTAGAAGATACAAGCAAGGATGATGGTTTGATCGACTGTTTGCACCAATCTTTGAGGATCTTCTAACCCTTACACTTAAGGGAGGTTTCCAGATCACTCATGACACTATCATCATCGTTCAGCTTCGAGATATCTGGGGAGAAAAGGAATTTCCTTTCGTCCAAATTGTCGCACACCAACATCAAGGAAGTCCTGTATTCTCTATGTGGGAAGAATGTCTACATGTTAGAATGGCATTAGCAGACATCTATCAACAACCTCTCACATATGAAACGGATGAACCGTTATCTCTAGGGATAATAAATACTCCAGATCTCTACTTCAAAGAACGGAAACACATCGCCCGACTCAACAGCGATATTGATGACGAAGCGGAAGCAACTATGTACCATCATCAATGGCTTCGAGAAACTGGCCGAGAAGAACATATCACTCCACCAATTTCCCCTGCACCATTTCATGATTGGGATGATTGGCCACCAGTACAATATTTTCCTGATTATGATGATGACTCGGGAACCAGCACAGACTAATGCGGAAGCATAGTGGACCCGCGAGCGGAAGCAATGGTGGAATGGGACCCGCAGCAATAATGTAATATATTGTATGATATGTTAGGTGTCCAGTAATGGGACCCGCAGCAATAATGTAATATAAGTGTGTATGCTAGGTGGCTAGCATGATGTGATGTAAAGTAGTGACTAGGCATGCAAGGTGTAAAGGAGATTCCTTAGAGATAAGGATGCATCTCCTAATAGTTACTTAGAGAGTGATGAGTCGTCTACTAGAGTGTTCCCCTGGTGCCTATATAAGGGAACCTTGGGTAGAGTTGTAATCAGAGTTGGATGAGATCCCGAGTCTCGTAGTGAGAGTTTTGTGTAATATTCCCTTCCAGCAATAAAGAGTCTTGGGGCAGGACCCCAAATAATTCATTTTTTCCTCTTACCTACCCTGAACTCGAACACAGACAAGGCGCCTAGATGTTTTCTTTAAGTTAATGTCAATTACAATACATTTTTTATTTAATAGAAAAGTTCAATTTCTTTTTACACTTTTACTAAATTCAGAATGCCCAAATAATTTAATTAAATCTCTTTCATAAAATTAGGTATTTAATTAAATAATGGGATATTGTACTTTAGCCTCTTGACTTTTGGGGAAAGGTAATATATTCCCTTAAGTATTTGAGTAAGGTAACATATCCTTTGGGTTTTGAAAAAAGTCTAAGATACACCCATAAAGTTACTATTCATATATTAATTTAGCTATTTTATCTTTCTATTATTAAAAATATCTAAAATATTTATATTATCTTTATTTTTTTTATTTTATAACAACTAATATAATCTTATTCTCACATTTAAATTTAAAAGTTATAATAATATTTTAACTTTTAATGATTTATTTTCTTTCAAATCTATTATCGAATTTTTATAATATTTAACTATATATTTTCTAAAAAATATATATTTTTAAAATAGTTTATTTTAAAAATGATATATAATTAATATTGTCAAAGTTATGTATAATTATGTAAAACTTAAACAATTTTGACAACAAATTTTATATTATAAAAAATCTATAGTTAATTATAAATAATATTTTAAATATAATATGATATATTTTAAAAATTATATATAATTAAATATTATAAATATTTGATTATAAATTTTGAAGGAAAGAAATAATTAAAGATTAAAATATTACTATAAATTTTAAATTTAAATATTACAATAAGATTATATTGATTATTATAAAGTAAAAAAAAGATAATATAATTATTTTATATATTTTTAATAGCAGAGAGGTAAAATAATTAAATTAAGATATAAATAATAATTCTAGAGGTATTTTAGACTTTCTCCAAGTTCTAAGGGGGTATATTACTTTTTTTAAATACTCAAAGAGTATATCACATTTTTTTAAAAGTCGGGAGGTAAAGTACAATATCTCTTAAGTAATTTATAGAATTTATAATTTTTTCTTTTAAAAATATACGTATATTTTTGTGTGTACACTCTATCCTTCACATTCATTCATCAAAATATTAAATCAAAATTTAGACTTTTCATCCTTACAAATTAAAAAAAAATAGATAAATTTACATTCTATGTACATAATAAATTAACACAAAATTTATATTAATATAAATTTTGTGTTTGCTTATGAGTTAAGATTATTTCACTTTTAAGATGCTTTTTATTTTACTTAATGTATACATTTAAAATTTATAATAATTTATAGATTTTTTTAATTAAAAAATAAATAAATTAATATATCTTAATACTTATATTAATATTTCAAATAAAAAACAAACATATTATTCAAATTTAGATATTTAGGTCTATTCAGATTTCAAACCTTTTAAAATTCCAATAAAAAAATAAACAATGGATTTACGTTACTTTTTTTACTTAATTAGTTAAATTTAGCTATTTTAGGTAATTAAGTATGTTCATTTTGTGATTTAATGAGAGTCTTAAAGATGTTTGCTTAATAAAAATAGTCACTTTTTTTTATCTTTTTATTAAATCTAAAAGTTATAAATACTTTTATTGATTCTTTTTCAAAAATAGTTTATTACATCGTATTATCCGATCCACAATGACATTGTTTTATCAAATATATATAATACTATAGACTCAAAACTTTTTCTTTGAGGTTTAAATTATGGGTCAGAGTATGGACGGCTTTGAATAGATTTAAGTAAGATTTAATTACGAAGAAAACCTTAATCAAGCCCACTTGAGAGAACTGTGACCCAATAAAGAATCATTATATAGTTGGGCTAATGAAAATGGAAACACAAAAACCCAAATTCTTAGCAACCATAGATGATATTTGAATAATTATTGTGATATAATTTCATAAAATTAAAATTCTTTCCATTAAAATGCCTATTTTATAAGAGAATTTTCTTATTTTCATGAAAATAAGTAAAGTAATAATTTCTATCATAAGAAGTCCTAATTTAATTAGCATAATCTACATAAAATAAAAGTAATTAAATTAAATTAAATTAACATAATTTATACAAAATAAAAGTATTTTAATTAAATTAGAATTATTTAATAACGTTATTAAGACAAGAAAATTTCTATTCTACAAAAGAGTCAACTTTTTTAAAATTCAAAAATACTTAAGGTCGTGCTTTATTTATATAAAAGGAGTCACCTTCTTTAAAATTTAGACATATTTAAAGTGGTGATGTATTTATATAAATCTTATTTTAATAAAATTTAAGAAATATAACTCAAATTTTTTTTTCTTAAAAGTTCCTATTTTTCAAACAAAAAAGAGTAGTTTCTCGCTTGTAAATCATCACAATAAGAGTTTGGTAATTCTAATTAAATACTTACAATGCATAGATAGATGACTTTTATGGCGTTCTTCAATTGGCGTTATTCTAATTTAAAATACATGTTACTAGTTAATTATCTTAATTTATTCGATTGTCTCTCTCGAGATTAATCGAGTCTATTTCGTATTTAAAATTTCACTATATCTTTATGTGAAATTAATTAAATAGAAGTGCATTACGATTAGTGATAATTTCTAATTAAACTACGTAAACCATATTAGTATATTTTTATCTAATATGCAATTTTCGGCATCTATCACACGGTCTAGATATGATATTAATTTCTCAATTCCTATCAATTTATAATTCATTCAAATATTGGTTAAAATTTAAAAGCATTAATTTTCATGATAAATGCTCAACACTAAATCTCAAATCAATTGAAACATAATATTAGAAATTAAATACTTCAAATAGATTAAATCATTACCCTAAAAAATAAGTCTAGTCACATATAGAGTAAAGTTCAAATCCAACAATCAAGAATTCAATAATTAACAATATAATCTCAATAATCACAATATTGTTAAATTCAAGACTTAATTAAAAAATAGAGAAAGACAAACTAGATGAAGAGAGCTTGAAACCACAAGATTGATGAGAATTCCCAATCTCTTGATGAAATCCCCTTCTTCTTGTTGATTTTCTCTTTTCTCTTTCTAGCCTCCTTCCTTCCTCTCTTCTCCCTCTTTCTCTCAAAACTAAACCCTTTCCAAAACTTTTATTTTCTTTCCTTTCCCCAAAATATTAAACCCTCGACTCCAATTATATCTAACCATCAAAACTTGATCCAAAGGTTCAAAAATTATGCAAAAATCGTCCAATTTGAACTCAAGTGACAAATATCAATTAGATCCCCATACCTTTTATTAACCTAAACTTGGCCCTTAGTTTTGATAATTATATAATTTAGTCCTCTTTTTGTTGCAATTTGGTCCACCTAAGCAGAATGCAGTGTGCGATCGCGCCATACCATGGCATGGCCGAACACTTCATTTTTCCGTGAAAGGTCGAAAATGTGGTAAATATTAATTGGACCCTCTTACGTTTGATTATCTTGAATAGGCCTATTTATTTTGATATTTCTATATTTTGATCCCTATTTTGTTGCATTTTAGTCCGTGCATCTTTTGCGCTTTGGTCCCTAAACATCTTCTTTTTCGAGCCAAATTCATCCTCTTCGAATCAAATTCATTTTGAATAGCCAAATCTATCATTTTCTGTATAAAATAACTAAAATATATTAAAAATGAAACTTGAAGATTAAACAAACAATTAAAGTCTAAAAGTAAATGATTAGCGTGTGTTTTACGTACTTATCAATCTAACAGCCATATCTAATACACCATTCTTTACCATATCTAGTACACCAATCTTTACCATAAGATAAGTCAATATTCTAGATTAAGTTTATAATTCAACACTCCCCTTTAAACTTGATCTAATCACACTAAGTGAATTTTTCAATCTTATAAAGTCTTCTTGTTGGAGTGACTTGGTAAAAATGTCAGCAATTTGATCATGAAACTTTATGTACTCTATTTGTACATCATTTCTTGTGATACATTCCCTTATGTAATGGTAACGTATGTCGATGTGCTTACTTCGATCATGAAATACCAAATTCTTTGCCAATGCTATAGCTGACTTGTTATCAACATAAAATTTCGTTGGCTTCTCTTCTGACCACCTCAACTCTTTTAGTAGGTTTCTAAATCAAATTGCATGGCAAACACATGATATAGCTACTATGTACTCAGCTTCACATGTAGAGAGTGTGACAATTGGTTATTTCTTCAACATCCAAGTGAAAACGATGTCTCTAATAAAGAATGCAAAACCCATTGTGCTTTTTCGATCATTAGTATCTCTAACTCAATCACTATCATTACATCCAATAAGCTTATAATCATTTAAAGGTAAATAAAATAAGCCAAAGTTTGTTATACCTTTTAGGTAACAAAGAATCCACTTTGCAGTTTTGAAATGTGTGGTTGTTGGAGTTTCCATGTAGTGGCTTACAAGTCTAGTTGCATAGAGAATATCAAGCCTTGTTCATGTTAAATATTGTAAACATCCAACTAAGATCTTGAAAAGATTTGAATCTACTCTTTCTCTTTCTTTATACTTCGAGAGCTTAATTCTATACTCTATTGGTGTATTAATCAGTTTGCAATTTTTCATTTTGAACTTTTTGAGGATCTCCTTTGTGTAGCCTTGTTGTAAAATGAAAATTTCATCTTCCTCTTGTTTGACTTCGATACTAAAGTAATAGATCAGGAGCCCAATGTTAGTCATCTCAAACTCGTCATTGTTTTCTTGAAATCATCGAACGAGCTTGAATTACTTCTAGTAAAAATCAAATCATCTATGTACAAGTACATAATCAAAATATCTTCATCTTTTATCTTGATGTAAAATGCGTGTTCATAGGGACATTTGATAAAGCCATTCTTTTGGAAATACTTGTTGATTCGACTATTCTATGCTATTGGTATTTTTTTTTTCAATCTATAAAAAGTCTTTCTTAATTTCAGCACCTTGTCTTCTTACCTTTTGACTTTCAAACTTATTGGTTGTTCTATGTAGACTTCTTCTTCAAAAACTCCATTCAAGAATACAAATTTCATGTTCATTTGATGAATCTTCCATTTGTTTTGAGCTGCCAAGGAAATGATTAGTCTTACAGTTTCCAAACGTGCTACTAGAGCAAACATCTTATCATAGTCGATGTCGTCTCTTTGACTGTAGCATTTTACAACTAGCCTCACTTTGTATCATTCAATTTCTCCATTTGTATTAGCTTTGTGTCTTTTAGGAAGTGAAACAAGCTCCCACGTGTCATTCTTCACAATTGCTTTAATTTCTTCATCTATTACATTTTTTCAATTCTCATCTTATGCAGCTTTTTCAAAGCTCATTGGTTCACACTCAGCAAAAAGGCAAAAGAAAGTGAGATTATCTAATCTCTTAGTTACATCATAGAGATCTTAGAGATTCCTTGTGCATTTTTCATTTTTTTTCATTTAGAAATGATGGTGGTGAATCTACTTGAATGCTTGTTGTTGATGAAGTAGGTGGAGTATCTAGAGTAGTAGATTCTTCTTTTATATCTCCTACTTGCTCCAATATTTGTTCTTCTTCAAACAAAGAAAAGAAGTTGAAGTCATCTATATTTGGACTAAATCCCATTCTCATTCTTCATCAAATATTACATCTCAATTGATAACGATACTTTTGTTGTTTAGATTGTACAACTTGTAACCCTTTGAACTTGAATTATAGTCGATAAAGATAAAACTCTCACTTTTATTATTCGACTTTGTTATTCTTTTTTCTGGTACATGAATATGAGCTATACTTTCAAAAACTCTAAGATAAAAAATATCAGGCTTTCTTCCACTCCATGCTTCTTGTGATATTTTTCCCACACACTTTTTTTTGAAGATCAATTGGATAAATAGACAACAGTTGTTATAGCTTCAGCCCAAAACTCTTTGGGTAGTCTTTTGTTTTTAACATACTTCTCGCTATGTTGAAAACTGTTTGATTGTTTTTTTTAGCAACACCATTTTGTTGGGGGGATTTCGGAACGATTAAGAAAGGTTAAATTCTATTTATTTCACAGAATTTTTGGAACTCCTTGGAAGTGAATTCTCCTCCACGATCAATTCTCATGGCCTTAATCTGATGACAACTTTTTTTCTCAATAGCAACTTTAAATTCCTTGGAAGTTCTAAATACCTCTGACGTTTGCTTCAAAAGATATATCCATATTTTTCTTGAAAAATCGTCAATAAAGAGAAGAAAATAATTATTATTACCAAGAGATCTTGGCTTGAATGGACTGCATACATCAACATGAATGAGCTCCAGTGATTTCTTGGCTCTTTAAGGTAGACTATTTTGGAAAGCTTTTTCTAAATTGCTTTTTATGTAAACAAACTTTACAAAATTGGTCTGGGTGATTGATGCAAGGAAAACTTCCTATCATCTCCTTCTTAGACAATAACTCTAGCATTCCGAATGAAACATTGCCATTTGTTGATTTATCCAACTCCACGAACATGCTTCTTTTTCCATACATATAATTGCTCGTACTAGTGTCAAGGTACCATGAGTTCTCTTAGCCTCCATTATTGTCTTTATATGATAGCAAGATAGTCTCATCTCCTAGATTCTTTTCTTCTATATAGTTAGCCTTTTCTTCAACTTCATTATTATAGGCTCTACATGCATAAGCATAATGGCCAAACTTTTGACAATTATAGCATCTAACTTTAAACTTGTCGTATCTTGTATTTGTTGGATTGTTCCTTCTATGACCTCGTGTTGAACTTTCTCCTTTCTCATAGTTGTTGAAATTGTTGTAGTTATAATTCCAATCTCGTTTATGATCATGGCCTCTATTTTATGCTTGACCATGACCTTTACCTCAACCACATTGGTTTATATTATAGCTTTGAACTTATTCTTTCTCTTCAAGTTGCATCTTGAGAAGTTTTTCGGAGATGCTTTGCTTTTTCTTTATTTTTTCTTCATAAGCTTGCAATGATTCTTATAGTTGGTCGATCGTCATTTTTTCCAAATCTTTAGTTTCTTTAATTGTTGTGATGATGTGATCAAATTTTGAATTCATGGAGCATAATATCTTCTCCATTGTCATTATTTCACTTAATTTTTCACCATTTCTTTTCAATTGATTGAAAATAACTTCGATTCTAGATAAGTGATTAAAAATCTTCATGTGTAAAGTTTCAAATTCTCCTCTTAAAGTTTGAAGACGTACCATTTTTACTTGCTCAGCACCTTTGTAAGATGTTTGAAGCTTATCCTATGCTTGCTTGGCATTACATTAGATATTTTCTCAAAAGCATGATCATCTAATGCTCGATAAATGATATAGAGAGCTTTTTTGTCTCTCTTTCTAGAGTCCTTTAATGTGCCTCTTTGTACTTGAGTTAAAACGACAATGACAACATCATTCTAGGTTCATTATAACCTTTCTGTACGACCTCCCACACATCTTGTGCTTCAATGAGTGCCTTTATTTTTATGCTTCAATTATCATAATTGTTTCTATTGAGAATTGGAACTTCGAATAATGTTATATCTCTATTTGCTATAAACTTTCTAACAATATTTCAGATAATAATATAAATACTAATATGTGTGAAAATACATACTAGAAAAATTTTCAGAAAAGATTAGAGGGGTCACAACAGTCTCATTTAACTCCTTAGGCAATTATGGCCTTTTTGATAGAATTCCTAAATATGCACTTAATCACACAAATATAACATCCATGTTACTAAACCGTGCTCTAATACCACTTTATTAAAAATAAGAATTTTGTAATGACTCAAAATACTCAAATTTATTTATTTCTCACACAAACTTACAAGAAATAAACAACACTCTCAAGTCTCAAATATTTGAACAAAGACTCAACCTTTTATTTTTAACTTAATTATAAAATCTTAAAGGGGAATGAGTACTTATACTTGAAGCAAATCATTCTAAGCCATTGATCATGGTTGTAACACCAAATATTTTAACCAATCTCAACCATTGAATTTAGTCTTCATGTAGAGTACTAATATTTACCATATCTAGCATATCAATCTTTACCATATCTAACACACCATTTTTTATAATATCTAGTACACCAATATTTACCATAAGACAAGTCAATATTTTAGATTAAGTTTATAATTCAACATATCATTCATAATATATTTTTTTACATTCCTAATGCATATCATGTTATAACACACAAACCATGAATCCTAGGTCTTTGTTGAGAGGTTAAGAGTCCTAAATAGCTTGTTACAATGTTAGGTGACCAAAGCCTAGATTTTCTAACCAAAATCTATTAAAAGATTTTCATTACTAATCATTAACTCTAAACACCAAATTCATCATCACCAATCATTATGTCGCATTTGCATTCTCATATCAAAGTAATATGAAAAGTTCAAGATCTTCTTTTATCACGATTAAAAACCTTAGCTTTGATTGCAATCCTCAACTTTTCGACATCCAAAACATTGTTTTCTTGCATTATTTCTTGGACCTAAATTCACTTCTATAAACCATTACATAATTTGGGTTTGGTATCAATTGGGATTGATTGACATCTTACAAATTTGAGTACAGGTAGTAGTCTAAAATTACAACAACATCCCCTTTTAGGTTTAGAGATTGTCAGAAAGTGGTAGGCCTACATTCCTCAATTCAAAGTAAAAGGGTGAACACCATTTGTTTCAAGGTGCAGTTAGTTTGTAGCCTAATCTAGCAAGTTGCATACTAGTCCAAGTCATCAAGACATTGCCACATGTATTCGAATAATTCTAGCCCGTAACAACACTTATATTTAGATCAAAAAGAAAATGTATTATTTAGATTTAGACACCAAGGTCTATTCAAATTTTAGAGTAATTTAAATTTTAATAAAAAAGGCTAACTTAGAATAATAGTATGAATAAGAAATTACTAATGCTCTCTATATTGGACTATAAATTAGTTTGCACCTTGAACCAAGTGATCTGTTGAAAAATAAGAATTTCGTAATGACTCAAAACACACAAATATATTTATTTCTCATACAAATTTACAAGAAAATATGTAAACACTCTCAAATACTTGAACAAGGACTCAAGCTTTATTTCTAACTTATTTTTAAAACCTTAAGGGGGGAGGGGTATTTATAGTTGAAGCAAACCATTCTAAACCATTGATTTAGTCTTCACGTAGAACACCAATGTTGACTTTGTGCAGCACACCAATGTTGACTTTGTCCAGCACACCAATGTTGACTTTGTCTAGTACACCAATATTGACTTTGTCTAGTACACCATTGTTTACCAAATCTAGTACACCATTGCTTACTAAATCTAGTACACCAATTTAGACAATTCAATATTCTAGATTAAGTTTACAATTCAACACTCCCCCTTAAACTTAATCTAATCACACCAAGTGAATTTCTCAATCTTATAAAATCTTCTTGTTTGAGTGGCTTGGTAAAAATATCAGCAATTTGATCCTGGGACTTCACGTACTCCATATGTACATCATTTCTTGTGATGCACTCCCTTATGTAGTGGTAACGCGTGTCAATATGCTTGCTTCGATCATGAAACACCGGATTCTTTGCCAATGCCATAGCTGACTTGTTATCAACATAAATCTTCGTTGGCTTCTCTTGTGACCACCTCAGCTCCTTTAGTAGGTTTCTAAGCCAAATTGCATGGCAAACACATGACGTGGCAGCTACGTACTCAGCTTCACATGTGGAGAGTGTTACAATTGGTTGCTTCTTTGACATCCAGGTGAAAGCGGTGCCTCCCATAAAGAATACAAAACCAGTTGTACTTTTTCGATCATCAGTATCTCCAGCCCAATCACTATCGCTATATCCAACAAGTTCAAAATTATCTGAACATGAATAGAACAAACCAAAGTTTGTTGTACCTTTTAGATAACGAAGAATCCTCTTTGCAGCCTTGAAATGTGTGGTTGTTGGAGTTTCCATGTAGCGGCTTACAAGTCCTGTTGCATAGAGAATATCGGGCCTAGTACATGTTAAATATCGTAAACATCCAACCAAGCTCTTGAAAAAAGTTGAATCTACTCTTTCTCCTTCTTCATGCTTCGAGAGCTTAATTCCACACTCAATTGGCGTACTAATAGGCTTGCAATTTTCCATTTTGAACTTCTTGAGGATTTCCTTTGTATAGCGTTGTTGTGAAATGAAAATTCCATCTTCCTCTTGTTTTACTTCGATACTGAGGTAATACGCCATAAGCCCAATGTCAGTCATCTCAAACTCCTTAGTCATCGTGTTCTTGAAATCATCGAACAAGCTTGGATTGCTTCCAGTAAAAATCAAATCATCTACGTACAAGCACACGATCAAAATATCTTCATCTTTGATCTTGATGTAAAGTGCGTGTTCATAAGGGCACTTGGTGAAACCATTCTTTTGGAAATACTTGTCGATTCGACTATTCCATGCTCTTGGTGCTTGTTTCAAACCATAGAGAGCCTTTCTCAATTTCAACACCTTGTCCTCTTGCCCTTTAACTTCGAAACCTGTAGGTTGTTGTATGTAGACTTCTTCTTCGAGAACTCCATTCAAGAATGCAGATTTTACATCCATTTGATGGATCTTCCACTTGTTTTGAGCTGCCAAGGAAATGATTAGTCTTACAGTTTCTAAGCGTGCTACCGGAGCAAACACCTCATCATAGTCGATGCCGGCTCTTTGACTGTAGCCTTTTGCAACTAGCCTCGCTTTGTATCGTTCAATTTCTCCTTTTGAATTCTGCTTTACTTTGTACACCCATTTGACTCCAATAGCTTTGTGTCCTTTAGGAAGTGACACAAGCTCCCACGTATCATTCTTCACAATAGCTTTAATTTCTTCATCCATTGCATTTCTCCATTTTTCATCTTGTATAGCTTCTCCAAAACTCATTGGTTCACACTCAGCAAAAAGACAAAAAAGAGTGAGATTATCTAACCTCTCAGTTACCTCATAGAGATCTTGGAAACTCCTTGTGCGTTCTTCATTTCTTTCCTTTAAAAAGGATGGTGGTGAATCTCCTTGATTGTTTGTTGTTGGTGAAGTTGGTGGAGTATGCGGAGTAGTAGGTTCTTCTCTTGCTTCTCCTGCTTGCTCCATTATTGGTTCTTCTTCAAACAAAGGAAAGAAGTTGAAGTCATCGACATCTGGACCAAAATCTCATTCTCCTTCTTCGTCAAATATTACATCTCGACTGATCATAATCTTTTTGCTGTTTGGATTATACAACTTGTAACCCTTTGAACTTGAATCATAGCCAATGAAGATAAAACTCTCGCTTTTATCATCCAACTTTGTTCTTCTCTCGTCTGGTACATGAACATGAGCTACACTTCCAAAAACTCTAAGATGAGAAATACCAGGCTTTCTTCCACACCATGCTTCTTGTGGTGTTTTTCCCCACACGCTTCTTGTTGGAGATCTATTGGATAGATATACAGCAGTTGATACAGCTTCAGCCCAAAACTCCTTGGGTAGTCTTTTACTTTTCAACATACTCCTCGCTATGTTGAGAATTGTTCGATTCTTTCTTTCAGCAACACCATTTTGTTGGGGGGATCTCGGAACGGTTAAGAATCGTCGAATTCCATTTGCTTCACAGAATTCTTGAAATTCCTTGGAAGTGAATTCTCCTCCACGATCAGTTCTCATGGCCTTAATCTGACGACCACTTTCTTTCTCAACGGCAGCTTTAAATTTCTTGAAAGCTCCAAATACCTCAGACTTTTGCTTCAAAAGGTAGATCCATGTTTTTCTTGAAAAATCATCAATAAAGAGAAGGAAATAATTATTGTTACCAAGAGATCTTGGCTTGAATGGACCGCATACATCAGCATGAATGAGCTCCAGTGGTTTCTTGGCTCTAAAGGTAGACTCTTTTGGAAAGCTTTTTCTGAATTGCTTCCCATGTAAACATCCTTCACAAAGTTGGTTCGGATGATTGATGTAAGGAAGACCTCTTACCATCTCCTTCTTAGCCAATAGCTCTAACCCTCCAAAGTTGAGATGCCCAAATCGAAGATGCCATAGCCATGATGCATCTTTGTAACAAGCTTTCAAACATTTCGCAACATCGTTTTGAATATTCAAAGAAAACATTCTATTCTTTGACATTTTCACTTTAGTAATTAAGTTGCCTTTGTCATCTCTTATAAAAAGACTATAATCTTTCATATGAATATCATAACCTTTTTCTAAGAGTTGACCTAAACTCAAAATATTACTTTTCATATTAGGCACATAGTAGACATTTCCAATAAATTGATGTCTACCATCTTTCAATTGTATAAGAATGTTACCTCTTCCTTTCACGGCTATTTTTGAATCATCACCAAAAGAAACATTTCCATTTTTTGATTCGTCTAACTCCACGAACATGCTTCTTTTTCCACACATATGATTGCTCGCACCAGTGTCAAGATACCATGTGTTTTCTTGGCCTCCACTATTGTCTTTGTATGCTAACAAGACAGTTTCATCTCCTTGATTCTTTTCTTCTACATAGTTAGCCTTTTCTTCCACTTCATTGTTGTAGGCTCTACATGCAGAAGCATAATGGCCAAACTTTTGACAATTATAACATCTGACTTTAGACTTGTCGTACCTTGTATTTGGATTGTTCCTTCCACGACCTCGTGTTGAGCTTTCTCCTTTCTCATAGTTGTTGAAATTATTGTAATTATAATTCCAACCTCGTCCACGACCACGGCCTCTACTTTGTCCTTGACCTCGACCTCTACCTCGACCATGTTGGTTTCTATCATAGCTTTGAATTTCTTCTTTCTCCTTGAATTGCATCTTGAGAAGTTGTTCGGAGATGCCTTGCTTCTTTTTTATTTTTTCTTCATAGGCTTGCAATGATCCTTGTAGTTGGTCGATCGTCATTTCTTCCAAATCTTTAGTTTCTTCAATTGTTGTGACTATGTGATCAAATTTTGAATCCATAGATCGTAGTATCTTTTCCATTATCCTTACTTCACTTAATTTTTCACCATTTCTTTTCAATTGATTAGAAATAGCTTCAATTCTAGAGAAGTAATTAACAATTGACTCGCCTTCCTTCATATATAAAGTTTCAAATTCTCCTCTCAATGTTTGAAGACGTACCTTTTTTACTTGCTCGGCGCCTTTGTAGGATGTCTGAAGTTTATCCCATGCTTGCTTTGCGGAAGTTGCATTTGATATCTTCTCAAAAGCATCATCATCTAATGCTTGATAAATGACATAGAGAGCTTTTTTGTCTCTCTTTCTCGAGTCCTTCAACGTGTCTCTTTGTGCTTGAGTCAAAACAGAAATGGCAACATCATCTCTAGGTTCATTATAACCTTTCTCCACGACCTCCCACACATCTTGTGCTCCAAGGAGTGCCTTCATTTTTATGCTCCAATTATCATAATTGCTTCTATTGAGAATTGGAACTTGAAATGGTGTCATACCTCCATTTGCCATAACTTTCTAATAGTATTTCGGATAGTAATATGAATGTTTATAGGTGTGAAAATATACACTAAGAAAATTCCCAGGAAAGACTGGAGGGGTCACAACGGTCCCACTTAAAACCCAGACTCCTTAGGCAATCTTGGCCTTTTTGACAGAATTTTCTAAATATGCACGTAATCACACAAATATAACATCCAAGTTACAAAACCGAGCTCTGATACCACTTTGTTGAAAAATAAGAATTTCGTAATGACTCAAAACACACAAATATATTTATTTCTCATACAAATTTACAAGAAAATATGTAAACACTCTCAAATACTTGAACAAGGACTCAAGCTTTATTTCTAACTTATTTTTAAAACCTTAAGGGGGGAGGGGTATTTATAGTTGAAGCAAACCATTCTAAACCATTGATTTAGTCTTCACGTAGAACACCAATGTTGACTTTGTGCAGCACACCAATGTTGACTTTGTCCAGCACACCAATGTTGACTTTGTCTAGTACACCAATATTGACTTTGTCTAGTACACCATTGTTTACCAAATCTAGTACACCATTGCTTACTAAATCTAGTACACCAATTTAGACAATTCAATATTCTAGATTAAGTTTACAATTCAACATGATCTACATTTATTGTTTTAAGTTAAGGGAGTTAGGTCTACCATTCTTCTAAGGATACTTAAAATAAAAAAAAGTCTTCTTGTAACTTTGAACGACTTCTTAAATTTGAGCTTAAAGTTGTCAATTAATCTCAATGATACGAAATTCAAATTGTGCGCTATTATGTGAAGGTTAGTCTACCAAATAATGAAAAAAAAATCATTATTTTGATTAACTGAAAGTTGCAACTCACAATCAAAGCTAGGTTTTGACAATGACGTATTGCAGTATTTTCTTATTATTTGAATAAGGAAATGTTATAGCCTTTATGTATTATTTTAATACGGTAAGGTACCAAAAATGACTTAGGATTTACGGTCGATAAGTTAGATATTTTTTAAGGTATTTGAGATAGAAAACCTATGTTTAGGTTGGTAGAATGACAAAAATATTTTAACTCTTAGATCTTCTTAATTTGGATAGGAAAGAGAATTTATTGATAAGGTGAAGTAATGTGCGTATGACTATCAAAAGATGATTACTATTATGAAAAGAGAGATTAAGGATGTCTTTTATGCTGTAAAAAGATATTTATTTATAGATTATAGGTATCTAGTACTACCCAAACTCTTATTGTTATTATGATGGTTTTCAAGTTAAAATGAACTCTTTTTCCCTTTGAAAAATAAGTATTTTAGGTACAGATTAATTTAGGCTATTGTATTCTTAATACAACATAATAAAGCAATTATAATTCAATTATTTTATTTGAATTAAGATTTTGCATAAATAAAATATCACTTTATGTATGTTTTAATTTAAGGAAGGTAACTCCTAATAGATTAAAGATGTGTTTGTCATAAAAATTAGGTAAAGTAGTTTTAATTTAATTAAAATATTCTTATTTTAGATTAATTGTGAAATTTAGCTAAATAAGACTTTTGTAATGTGAAAAAAACTACTTTACGTGTTTTACGAAAATGAAAATAGATTTTCTTATAAAATAAGAATTTTAATGAAAAGAAATTTGATTTGATAAGTTCGATCACAATAATGATTTGAAAATTATTGGTAGGCTAAGGCTTCCTACGTGGGCTTACTTCAATTTTTTTTTTGTAATTAAACTTTTTTTTTTATCTATTTATACTTTTCGTATTATGACCCCACAATTTAAATTTAAATAAAGTGATTGGAATCCATTATATTATACATATATAACAAAACAATATTATCATAGGTTGAGTCTAAATCTAAGTGATCAATTTAATTATAGGTATAAACAATAATTAATGAGAATAAAAATTATAATTAATATGACAATCAAATTATAATATCGCATTTTGTATCATTAATGCTATACGTGGACTTATAGAATGATTTGGTTTAATATGGGCGGAATTAGTTTACATATTTTGATAGTTAATCGAAATTAAATAGTCTTAAAAATAATTTTTAAATAGTAATAACAATAATGAAAATATTATTTTATAAATTTATTTATTTTCTAATATTTTAAATAAAATTATAAATTTTTGTAAAAAATATAATTTTTTATTTTTCAAATAAATATAATAATGTAGTTATTATATTTTATTTGTATATAATTGAAAATTTTAAAATTAAATGTATACTATTAAAGAATATAGAAGATTTTTTGAAATATTTTTTACTCAAAATTTTCAGTTAACGTTTGTCAAAATCCTTTTAACTCTGTATCACACAAAAATGTTTTCTTTGTTCTCTTTTCTAGGTTCTTTCCTCTTCTTTCTCGAGTCAAGGCAAAAACAAATTGCCTTTGAGTTTCTTGGGCCTTTAGTTAGAAAATTAAAAATTCGGTTTTTTTGGGTTATTTGGGTCATGACATATTTAATGTTTCCACAAAAGAGAAATCAAATATTCAATTTATTTAACTAATTAAATCTCCTAATTTTTTCTCATAAAAATAGGAAAAACAGATTTTACCCTTATTGAGTATAGATTTTCGCAAGGAACACTATATAAAGTTTGATCAATATTCTCAACTCTCAGTAAATTATCAATATAATTTCAATAAATTATACATATAATTTGTAATATTAAAAAAATTCTATTTATTTTTATACCGAAGACAAATTTGCCCAAAAAACTACAAATAAAAGATTATATAAATATTTTTAAAATCAGTAACATTAATATAATGTCTTTTTGGGCAAAATTTTAGGGTTGGTACTATTAAATTTAGTAAATAAATAAAGAGTACATTTAAATCCTCCATTTGGTTGGAATAGAAAGTGTCATTATGGATTGCCCAATGCTACAACCCAACTTAACCTAACCTAATCTAACCTACGGCTAAGTGGGTAAGGAAATTAGGTCCTCCATTTTAAAAACCCTAACCAACACATCCCATTTAAAGTTGTGTAGTTTAATCTATTAGTGGAATAATAACATTTCTCTCTCTAAATGTTTTTGGAATAACAAGTTGGGAGATGTTTTGGTAATTTTAATAAATTAATTCTATTTTAATTATTTTTTAATTTTAAATTAATCTCTGATGGATGTGAAATTGTTAAAATTAAACAAATTATATCCTAATTTATTATTTTAGTTATAGTTCATATAGGAAAATATTATTACTTTACTCATGAAATTCGAAAGATTCATAATTCATAATAAAACATGGGTATTGATCAATTAAACTAATAAAATATTTTGTGGGTAGAAAAAGTTTGGTTCAAAGTTTTGGGTTACATGTAATAGGATCAATATAATTTGTCAATGGGCCAGTTATAACTTTTTCATTTCTACATTTTATTGAAATAATAAATTAGAATATAGTTTACTCAATCGTAATAATTTAATCTCTTAACTAGGATTTATGTGAAACTTAAAAAAGAAGCAAAATTAGAGATTGATTAGTTGAAAGTATTAACCTATATCCTAATTTGCAAGTTTTATGTTTATCTTAGACCCGACAATGGCTCCTCTAGCCCAACCTATTATATCAACAAATGGATTAATATCATTTTTTTAATCTCTAAATTTAGCCATGAAGACAAAAGCTTGCATTTGGCAAGACAAATCCAATTTGACTTCTGCCTTTTATTTGCTTACACCTAAATAAGTTTGCATTTGGTATTAATGTTAAAGCTTGAAATAAAGGAAAAGCTTGTAATTTAAATACTTATGTATCTAATTTAATTATGGGTATTAATTATTACTAAAAAAAATTATTGTTTTGTTTTTTTCAATCATTGTGGGTTATTTTAGGAATAGAAAATAACATTAACTGTAGTTATAAAAAGTAGATAATAGATTTGGAAGAAATTAAGCAAAAGTAGCTGCCCCATGCATATCATATTCTCAATTTCCAATAAGAAAGTGGGGTAAAGTGTTCCTATTAAGTGGGAGCCTACACCCTTCTTTACCTTGACCTTATGACATTCATAAAAGCAGCACCCATAATATTCCATTAATTGTGATTGGATTTGTGTTGTTTGTGTCAAAAAGTATGTAGGACCAACTTAAAATAAACCCTACAATGATTTTAACCTTTATTTTGTTGTTGAAGAGAATAAAATGGTGGAATGAATTAAAGGAAAGTGAAACATGTATGTATGAATATGTAGAATTGATATTGAAAGGAAAGGGAACAAAGCCATTTTCTTTTTGAAAATAATATATATATATATATATATATATGTTAATGGGTTCTTGTCAAAATCTACAAAATTTCTTTTCCATGGATTATCACAAGTCTCTTTAGATTTGTTGGCCAATTCTCTAAGCTTCCCTTTGCTTATAAGTCGTTGGAAAAGATTCAAAATGTTTCCACTTTTTGTTTTTTGTAAATAGGATCCTATTCCTATACCTACAACTACTCAAATAGAAAGAGAGGGCCTTACCACTTTAAGTCATGTTATGTGGGTTTGATTGGGGAAAAGCTTCTTCTTTATTTTAATTATTTTTTAAGTGTGGTCAAGTTTCTTGAGCATATTGTGTTTCTTATAAGAAAAAAGCTACTTTGATTTCATTTCTTCTTTAAGGTATTCAAAATGATACATATATTAGGGAATATTTGTTACAGTCTTCCACTAATCTTCATACTATAAAATAATATTAATATTATATCTTCAAGTGCCATGCAGCTTAGTAGCAAAATCTCATTTATAATTCAATAATAATCATACTTATATATTGTATTTATGCTTTACTAATAAGATAGAGAGAATATCACATAATTCAATTTGTGATTTGAATCCTATTTTATTTTACTAAATTTTTTTTAATATAAGAAAATAAATAAAACTTTTATGTTATATAAGTCATCAAAAACGTTAAAATGAGATGATATTTGATTTACGTTTGAAAATGAATTAATATTATGTGAACACATTAAAAGTTTAGTTTAATCAGTATAGTTAATAAATAAAATTTATAATATTTTCTAATTTTTAATTATAAAATATTTTACTTTTCTTTTTCATATTCCTTCCTTCTTCTCCCATTTTCTTCCTCTATTCGTTTCAAATTAATAAAATAAATAACTCACAGCCTGAGCTGTTGGCCACAAGGCCAAGCGAGATTTCACGTCGCAGTCGTGACCCATGATGCCCTTGTGCGGCCGTGTATATAAGAATAACCTTATTGTTGCTATTTTGGTAATTTTATTCCTAGCTATAAATTGTCTTGAATTCAAAATATGAAGTCTACTGAAGAGTTTGAATTGGTTATTGATGAATTTATTTTAGTGAACTAATTTGATGAATTTGAGATTCTTGTGTGTTGAACTGAGTGTATACGAATTAAGATAATTAGGGTTTGAAAAATAATATTGTTTCTTGTCAATTGCGTATGTATTCTTTAGTAATTTTTTACAATTTCTTGCAAGTTATTTTTTACGTCAAGAGAAGAATTAAAAAATTTACTGAAGATTACTTTTTAATTTCAACATTAAAAATTTTTAATTAAAATATAAGAAAAAAATTACAATTAAAAAATCTGTAAAACATACTTTATTTTGAAATTAAAAGTGAAAAAAAATTAAAAATAAATTGAAGGAAAAGAGAGTGAGAAATAAAAGAAGAATCTTTAAAAGAAGATAAATATGTTATTTTACAAGAATACATTTAATTTAATAAAGGCGTAATACCACGCTTTTTCACTTATATTTCAATATTTGTATTTTAACTAAATGAAAGTTAACTTATTATTGTCATATCAATATATATATATATATATATATATATATATATATATAACTTAGAATACCAATAACTTAAATATTAATTCATGTGTGAAATGATGTAGAAAAGATAAATAAGATTTTACATCAGTTGAAATACAAACTGAAAAATATAGTGTTATTTTTAATAAAATATGAATGACGGTATGGATATTAAAGACTAATCCTAAATATTAGGATAACTTTAGAGGTAGACTTGAAAATAGTGTAATTAAAAATTATGAACAAAATGAACAAACAATATTCCCTAGAATGGTGAGATTCTTATTAATATAAGAGGGTTATAGGATCACAAAACATAAATAATTGTTAGTGAATGCCTACTCTTAATTATAGTATTTTGAAGGAACGTTTGACCACAAGATTACACTTTGTAGAAAAAATCAAGAATGCCATTAATTAATTTTAATGGGCTTTATTATATCAACGCTAGGTGTGACAAGCATTGTAGATAGCCCTAAAAGATTATACATTTAGTATGCTTCATCACTCATCAAGATTTTTAAAACTATAAGAGAACTTTGAAAACAAAACTTGATAGTTGAGTTAAAAATGCATCATATACACACCATTGTAAAATGTAACTAAAATTATTCAAAAGTTGTTTATAGATGAATTATGTGAAGATAATTAATTTTTTTTTAAAAAAACTAATATAATTGGAGTTATTTTAGGTTTTATTCCTAAATTTATTAACAATTTTCAAAAATAACTTGAAATATTATAAATTCATTGACAATGCCCTTAAAAACAACCCATCGTTGAAGTTAACGTCATCAAGAGTAAAAAGGTAATTCAACAAGTACTTATAAATAAAAAAACTTATTTTAGGGTAAATTTATGATTGTACTATTTTATGTTATAAAAAATAAATATCTTTTATTTTTTTTATTCTCTCTCTCTCTCTCTCTCTCTTTATGCTTATTTTTTCTCAATTCTTCAATTTTTCAAACCTTTGTTTCTTAGACTAGTAGCAAGTCAAGGCAAGGCAACAAGGGCCTACAAATAGAGCTGCTGTGAGGCAACGAGCATGACTCGCATGACCATCCAAAGTCATTGGGAGGCCACCACATTAAGAAACTAAAAATTCATCTTTTTTCATGTGTTTTGACGAAGAATAGATTTTGATTTTCTGTCTCTTGGGTTTCATATTTGTTGCTTGAATTTGATGTTTTCTATTTAAGGTTCGTATTTTGCTACTTTGATTTTTTTTTTTTTTTTGCTTGAATTGGATTTATTCTATCTGAGTTTTCTATTTTGTTGCTTGGGTTTAGATAGGACATAAAGTTTGTGAACCAAACAAGTTCTAGTGAGACTCTTTACAAAATGGTCATCTTGTTCATAGAAAAATGGTTGCAGTAACAGTGTAGTTTTAGTGGAAGTTGATGAAGCAAATAGCCTTTTTGACATTTATTTTGTGGAATACTTTTTGGATCTTCAAATGAAAGCAACATGTTTCATGAAAGTCTCATGCAGATAGGATAATTTATCTTTTCCAAAAATATATACATTCTAATCAGCTATATATAGAGGTAATTTTGTTTTTTAATATACAATCAACTATACACATGAATTATTTTCGTTTTTACACAATGTTAATTGCACTAAGGTCAAATTTGTTATTTTGCTATTTTTTGTTATTTTTAACAGTGATTTGCTATTAATAGAGGCATTGTTGATGACTTTTTAATATTTTAGATTATATCTAAAGATTGTCAATAAATATAAGGTTAAAGCTAAAAATAACCCTATAACTTATATCTTTTTCATTTGTTAATGTGACTAGAATTTAAATCTAAAACTTCTTTTATCACTTCAATACACTTTATTAGTTGAACCAACCCATTACACCCACTTGAAAAGGTCTTCAGTTATTTTAATTATAAATTACAGTTTATGATATAATTTTTATAACTTGACAAAAATATGACACAAATTTAATAGGTTTAGGTTGACTACTTAAGTTGCATATTATGTCATGACTTTGGTGGTGGAAACCTTGTACTTAATCCATGAGTGCATGGGTTTAACTCCTATAATAAATAATTTTTTGGAGTTATTTAATTCAACTAATAAAATCTCTTGGGATGGTACAAGAGGTCTCTCGGTTCAAACCTCAATCATAGAATTTAGGTAATTTCCTTATATTATTTATCAAAATAAAAGAAATTAAAAAAAGATAGCACGATTAGTAAATGCATAATACAGATGCAACACAATTAATAGTCATGTTAAGTTTTAGTTTAGAACTTTTGACATTTGAAACTGTACATTTATAACATGATAATAGTCAAGTAATCATATTATGTTAGCTTATTTATTATTCAATAAAGTTATTTTATATTTTTAACACAACTTATTTTATATGATATGATTTTACAAGCTTGAAACATGAGACTAAAAGCTAAAGGTACTACCTCTATATTGCCACATTAAAGCACTAGAACACCAAAAAGAGAAATTTGTACCACTTATAACAAAGAACATAATTAAGCGACATTAACTCACTTCAAATATTAACTTTATTTAGGACACCAATATTGATAAAGCTTTTAGCCCTCAATTATATAACATCTGGTTAACTGTTGCTTGTTATGTTATTTATGCAATTTTGGGAGGTTTGTAACAAAACTCAATGGAATGCTCATATTTTAACTTTTTGCATAGCTATGCCCTGGTTATGTTCTCTACGACAGTGACCGAGTTATTCTAACCACAGCCTTGAGATCCCTCTCTTTCTTTAAAAAGCTCCCAAAATCATCTCTTTACTTGGATACTTCGACTCTACCATTAACAGGTTAAGTCACTACTAGAAAAAGGCCTTTAATGACACAAGCTTTGTGACAAAATTTGACTTTATTACTATTGCGTAACATAAATTTATCACAAATGAGAAAGGTTGAAACTTTATAAGTAAATGGATACTTAATTAGGTTATGATGAATGATTGACAAAATAAAAAAAAATAATGCTTGAGAAAATATATCAAGTGTCCCAAAACTTTTGTGAAACAAATTCTATTAGAAAGTGTTCTCAAAATATAAAGTGTATTATTTGAATGTAACATGACATCATTTTGCGTAGAAAATACATTATTGTTTGAATAATTTTAAAAAAATTGCTATCTACATAGTCTATTTCATTATCTACATAGCAAATTCCTTTTAAGGTGATTGATGTTTTGCATGTATCATAAATTTTTGCGACATCTTTTTTGCTTTTTTTAAAAAAGTGTGTCGTTTATTTTCTCCTAGGTGAAACTACAAGTTTTTGATAAAAATCAACAATTTTAATTAAATTTGAAGTTTTGAAAGCCAACCCTATTTCTTTTGAAAATTTTTAATATATTAAATTTTTACTATATCTATTGGTCCACATGCACAAAATTGGGGCCTTATTTTGATCCATAGAGATAATTAAGATAACATTATTTTTAAAATGTCATAAATTTGTGTACATTTTTTTAAAAAAGATTTTCTTTTTGTCATAAAAAATTAAACAACAATGTTTTAATTAAGAATGAACAATGTTGATCTAATTTAAAATTTTGGAAGCTTGTGGTTATTGAAATATTTTATGAATTTGACTTCCCTCCAATCTAATCTATTTATATGTGTTGAAACCAGTGGTTCAACCAAGATTAGAATCAAGTTCTTCGAGAAACTTTTACAAACACTTGGAATGCACTTTAAAGAAAAATGAATGAATGAATCAAGAACAAGAAAACAACCCAAAATTTTTTTAGAATAGTCTCAAAAGAGACTTTTGTTTTCATCACAATTCAATTAACAATTTGTAATTTCAACTCAGCCACTTACAAAGGAAGACTGAATACTACCAATACAACCTTCTAACAAATACTTATAATGCTAGACCTCCATGTATTGTATTAATCTAGCCAACTTCTTTGTAACCAACTCTAAGAACATTTAACTAACTTTAACAACCTAAAAAATGAGTTAACCAATATAACTATTAGCTCATTGATACGAGCCATATAACCCACAAGTGTATGGGGTCGTATAAGTAGTTAGTGAAAAAAAAAAAAAGGTTGTCGTACCCACAAGAACTAAGTTTTGAATTTTTAAATTAAATATTGCGACTATAGTAAGTTAACTTTAAAAAGCACTTAAAAATCGCAAGAGCAAGAAAATATAAAAAAAATTATACAAGAGCAACTAAATTGATTAACAAAAATAAAAAGCTAACAACTTAAACTAATAGAGAGAGAGTATATGCAAAATCTGATATGAAAATGGTTCTATGATTTTGATTTCACCCAACTCTTACCATGTCTCTCATAATTCAGAGTTTGCTAAGTTTTTATTTTTAATACACTAATCACAGGTTCTAAGTAACTCTATTCCCTCTCCAAGTGCCGAACTGAGTTTACATTTAGCTAAACCAATAGATTTATCTATATCTGATTCAATTAACTATACGATTTTAAAATCTAACCTGTTATTAACTCTCAATAATTAATACACCTTCCGATTTATTAACTTCCAATCGTTAATGTAATTGTCTAGTCATTGACATTCTCCCAAACTCCCAATACACTAAACTGAGTATTTCCAATCTCATGGATAAATTAGACTATCCCTAGTATCATTTTATCCATGTTTAATCAAATAGTTTATTATGCAATAAATTATTTGCATTAAGCACAAGAAAAACTCAAGTGATTAAAAACTAATAATAATAGAAAATTCCTTAATTAGTCAAAACATGGTTGAAGTAGGTTATATAAAAATCCTATAACATAGAAAATTTAGCCTAACACAAGTCTATAACGAAATTCATCATCCTTACAATAATTTAACAATAAAAATAAAATGAATTCTAAGATAAAATTAAGGGTTTCAGAGAATAAAACTAGGGATAGGGGCCTCCAAAACCAATTTTCAAGTCTTCTTCCAAAGGCCTTCAAGCTTGATTAATTCCCCTCATTCTCTCTCTAGAAAATATTTTCTTTGTTCCCTATTCTCTTCCTAAAAGTCCCTTCTTTCTATTCTTGGATGATCCTTTTTATATGATGGCTGATGTCTGTAGAAAATATAGCTAGCTTAATAACTTTCTGAGTTATAAATCACTTTTCACAAATCTCTACCGTAATTCCTAATTCATTAATTAGTAAACCTAACACGTCTTCAAGTTTCTATTTTAGTAACATTTAGTAAGCTAATAAACTTAGAACTAGGTAAGGCTTTTAGTAAAGGTATTTGCAAGGTTATTTTAAGTGTCAAACTTCACCAACTTTATAATTCCTTTCCCAACAGCATATTTGATGAAATGAAATTTAACATCTATGTGCTTGGTTCTCTCATGGTAAACATGATTTTTGGACAGTTGAATAGCATTATACTTGTAGCAATATATACATATTGATTCTTGCTTTAAACTAAGCTTAGATGCTATGACTTTAATCCATAATGCTTTTTTAACAGCCTCTACAACAACTATATATTTCACTTTTTTAATTAATAATGCCATAACAGGCTACAAACTTGCTTCCCAAATCATCATAAAACTAAAAAAATGTGGATATATAGCTTGTTTATGATTTTTTTTATACATATCTTCCAACATAATCAAAGTCAATAAAACTAATGACAAAGTCTTCCTTCAGTTTCTCTTTTGTATACACTTACACTATAGTTTATGGTGCCCTTGAGATATCTCATCATCTATTTGACAGTACCCTAATGTGTCTTTTCTTAATTCCTTATAAACCTATTTACTACACTGACTAAGTAAGCTTGGTTTGGTCTCGAGTATACCATTGCATCTATTAGGCTTTTAATTGCATTTGTATGTGGTATATTATACATCTCTTGCTTTTCTTCATCATTTTCTAGTGCTTGGTTGCTTGATAACTTAAAATGAACTGCAAATGGAACTTGGACAAAATTTTATTCTAACACACCAAATTTTTAAAAATGTTTTATATTACATATTATATTTGTGATAGATAAAGCAGCACATATCTTTTATTTCGGGTAATCTTTATTCCTAAAATTCCTCTTCTTGACCTAAGGTCTTTCATTTCAAAGACTAATCTTAATTGACTATTTAATACAATTACCTTCACTTTGTCTTTACTTACCATTAACATATCATCTATATAAATAAGTAGATAGATCATATCATGACAAGTAATAGCTTAAGTAAACACAACTTCAAACGAGCTCCTTGAATACCTTTGAGACATTATAAACTCAACCTCTTGTACCATTGTGTAGGCAGTTGCTTAAGTCTATATAATGATTTTTGCAACAAATACACATAATCCTCCTTACTTCTAGCAACAAATCCTTCTGGTTAACTTATAAAGATTTCTTTGTTGAGCTATCCATTTTTCACATCTATTTTATCCGATTCCATTTCAAACATAGCCATCTAAGCTAGTAAAGTCTTAATTGAACAATGTCTTGCCACAAGAGAAAGTGCTTCAGTATAATCTATTCCCTCTCTTTGTATAAAGCCTTTCACTATAGCCTTGCCTTGTATCTTATTGCTTCTGCACCAAGTAGTCCATCCTTTACTTTAAAAATTCATTTGCATTTGGCCACCTGTCTACCTTTAGGTTTCTTAGCAAGTAACATGGTATTATTCTTTTTCAATGATTCAAGTTCATTAAGCATATATTTCTTTCTTTCCTTTAGCTACTTTAGGACTTCTTAAAGCTTTAGAATATTTGTCGGTTTTTCAGAATTCACTTTATCAACTATCACTAAAGCGCATGCTATTAAGTTAGTATAGTCATACCTTACAGGTGGCCTAATCTATCTCCTTGCCCTATCATTAATCAGATTATAACCTTATGTCTCTAAACTATTATTCTGACCTTTATCTGATTTTGATAGAAATGGTGATTGATTTGTTTTCTATACCTCAAACTTACCACGAAGAGTTGCTTTGATATCTTTAGAATTAGTTTTTAGTTTTTAACTTAAAGTTTCTTAATCATTGTGCGTAAGACTTTCGAGCATTTAATCTTTACTGAAGACCACATCTCTACTGATGATACATTTATGCTGATCTCTCACCTTACACCATAGTTTATATCCTTTTACTCCATCAAAATAAATTATAAACACCTTTTTGATAGCTTTAGGTTCAAGTTTCCTTTGATTAATGAGAACATAAGCTACAGGTTAAGTGGATGACTAGACCACACTTCTTTTGGTGTTTTTAAATTCAAAGCAGTGGAAGGACTTCTATTGACAAGGAATGATACCATAGTCACAGCTTCTGCCCAGAATTATTTTGACAACTTAGAACTAATAAGCATATATCTCTCATTCTTTATGAGTGTTCTATTTAGCATCTTGGCTAAGCCATTTTGTTGAGGTATATGCCTAACAGTCTTATGTCTTACCAAACCATTTTCTTTGTAAAAATTTGTAGTTTAACCAGTATAATATTCTATCCCGTTGTCTGTCCTTAGTACCTTAACTTTTCTACCTTTTTGCACTTCTATAAGTTAGTTCCAAGTCTTGAAAGTTTTCATAACCCAATCCTTACTTTTCAAGACATAAATCCACATTTTCTTAGAGAAATTATCAATTATAAACATAAAATGCTTCGTACCACCTAAGAAACTTACATGTGTATATCCCCAAAGGTTTGAATGCATATAATCTAAACATTCCTTGGTCTTATACACATATATTATAAACTTCACCTTATATATTTTGCCAAGCACACATTACTTAGTTCTCTAAGTCTTTTCTCACCTATGTGATCCAACCTCAGATGCCAAATTAAAGTTTTATCCTTTCTCTCTTTACTGTATACGACAACCTCTCTATATGTTGTATTTCTTTGTAAGATGTAAAGTCCATTCTTTATTTTCTACCTTATAACTACATCCTAGCCCATCTAGATTGCCGAGTGAGATTATAAATATCTTTTCAACTCAAGTACATACTTCATATTCTAAATTTCTCTACATACACCATCATACCCCTTAATTCTAATGGATTCTATACCTTTGATTTTACATGTACATTACTTTTCGTAAGCACTTTACCCCCATTTGTTATGATTAAAGAGGTAAATAAAGACTTATGTGGACCCATATGAAAAGTACAACCATAATCCATTATCCATTCACCATCTGGGCTATTATCTAAAGCTATAAGCAGAAAACTTTCTTAAAATTCTCTTTTGTAACCACTATTGCATCAGCTAATTCTGTTATGAAGCCTTTGATATCGGCAACCTCTCTTAAAATGGTCCTTTTTGTGGCAGTGAAAACATTTAAGCTTTTTGCCCATAGATCTCAATCTTGAATCTTTCTTACCTTTGTAATCTCTTATGTCAAATCTTTCTCTAAAAACCCGTGCATCTACTAAATCTAAGCTTCTTACTTCTGGCTTCGTGTTCAGTTCCTTTGAATTCGATATAGATTTTCCATGATCAAAAGACATCGAAGTCCTTCTATATTACAAGGTGTCTACAAAGCGCTTATAAGAAAAGGGTAAGAATGTCAAGGCTAACAAAGCTCGATCTTCATCTTCTATCTTGATTTCTATTGTCTCAAGATCAACAAGCTTATTGAACTTATCATGATGGTCTTGAATAGAACCACCTTCATTTAAATGAAAAATATAGAGCTTTTTCTTTAGGTCAAGCTTATTTGCTAATGATTTATGAGTATATCTTGCTTCTAGTCTTTCCCAAATCTCTTTACTTGTTTTCTCCTTTGTAACTTCCTTAACACCTTGTCTGTAAGTGAAAGAACCAACGCACTATAAGCTTTTCTTAATATCTAATTTCTTTCAGTTTCAGTTCAAATGGATGGCATCTTTGATTTATCCTTTAGTGCTTTTTATAAGCCTTCCTGAACCAAGAATGCTTTCATTTTCATCTTCCACAAGTTGAAATTATTCTTCCCTGTAAGCTTCTCAATCACAAATTTTGTTGTACCCATTCAAACCAGCAACTCAACTATGAGTAACATTAAGTATCAAGTTCTTTGAGAATTTTTCATAAACATTTAGAATGGACTTTAAAGAAAAATGAATCAATCAATCAAGAACAAGAACACTACCCCTCAATTTTTCATAATAGTCTCAAAAGAGACTTCTTTTCTATATTTCATTGCAATTTAATTACAATTTATAATTTTGACTCGCCCATTTACAAAGGAAGATTGAACTATCAATCCAACCTTATAACTAACACCACTAATGCTAGACCTCCGTGTACTCTATTAATCCAACCAAATTTTTGTAACTAATCTAGCAACATTTAATTACCTTTAACTACCTAAAAACAGAGTTGACCAACATAGCTACCAGTTCATGCTTCTAGTTTTCAGCTTTTGAACCTTCCAACTCAGCCAAATTTTTTTAGCTAGCCTATTTGATTTTGTGAATTATGAATCACTCTTTACTAGGGATGGCAATTTTTTCCACGGTGTTGGGGCCAAACTGTTTGAGTTGGGGATGAGGACAATTTTTTAGACTCAAATAGGGACCGAGCCGAGGATGAAGATGAGAACCTATCCTTATTTTAAAATAGGGTAGGGAGTGGAGATAGGCTTCTTTTCTCAGCTCGTCCCCATTTCCTCACAAAAATTTTTCTGCTTTTGATTTGGTTAATTACAATTGACTCTATTTTATTTAATAAATAATTCAAAAAAATTATAATTTTTATTTTAATCAATCAAGTCCTTAAAAAAAATTTATACTTTTTTGGTTTAGTCAACTAAATCCTTCAAAAAAAATTTACAGTTTTTCAATTCCATCAATTTTAAAATTATTTAAATTTATTTTCTTAATAAAACATTTCCTGAAATAATCAACAACTAAAAATAATTCAGTAACTTTAGTAATTGGATTTGGAACAATAAATTTTAATAAAATAAAATTAATCGATTGATGTAAAAAAATCAATTTACAATTAATGAATTAATTTATTTTTGGCATAATATTATAAAATTTACAAAATAAAAAATTATCAAAGGTTTTGTTTTTCTTTTCATATTTTTTTTTATTTGCCAAAGAAAATATTCTTCTGCAAATTATTAAGAAAGTAAGAAATATTAAACTCTAAGATTAATTTAATATATTTTCTCTAACTTTTATCAATTCTATTCAAATTAAATCATGATTTTCTATCATGTTTACTTATTTTTAATTTATATAGGTTAATAAAAAAATTGACGTAAATGAAATTTGATATTTTATTCTAATAAAATTGCTATAAACTGAAATATTTATATCAATTGTCTCAATTAAATTGATGAAATTGTCAATTATTTTATTTTAATCAATTATAAAATAAATCAAATATCTATTTTTATTATATTATTTTCAATATGAAATGGTATTTTACATATAAAAAAATTAATTTACTAGTATTGAAAAGACATAAAAAAATTTATTTAGTATTATGAGATTTGATGTAAAATTAAAAATTGATATATATTTTTTAATAATAAATTAAAAAATTGATAATTATAAAGTCTATTTTTATTAAATACTTTAAATATATAATCAATTCAATAAATTTAATATTTTAAAGATTTATATTAAGTTTAATACTATATTAAACTATTATAAAATTGCACTATTATATATTTTATAAATTTTAAATAAATCACTCTCACCTCTCAATGGTCCCCTCACAATCACTCGGTATCTATTATAAGTGAGAATAGTTTTTGTAAATTAGAATTACTTCAAATGATTATTAATAGTATCCATATATAATTTAATTTAGTGAATTATTATTAAATAATATCATTTTGGTAATTAGAACTACTTGGAATGACAAAAGAAAATATTGAGTAATCAAAATCAACCAAAAACAAATTTATTAACATGGATAAACAAGATTCCTAAAATATTGTAATCAATACTAACAAAAAAATTGAAGTAACAAAAATTAAACCTCAAAATCAACAAATAACAAAATTGGACTATAGATTAAAAGGACCGCACATCAACAAAAAATATATAATGATTTGAAATTTAGTGATTAAAAAACAAGTTTTACCTATAACAAATATTGGGCATTTGAGAATAAGTGTTCGAGAATGAATGATTCTATAGTTGTACATAGGTTCGAGAACCATATCAAGAGATTTCGATGATTGAATAGAGTGAGTAATTTCATGATAATAAAAAATTTAGTTCAGAAGATTGAGTGAGTAAAGTTAGTTGAGTGTTTATCAAATTTGGTGTAAGTCAAAAAAATTATTTTATGATCTACAAAAAGACTTCGTATAAAGGCGCTTTGTTGAGGCAATTTTGAGGTATTATTGAAGGACTTTGTGAGTTAAGCTAAGTTATGTATATACGTTTATAAGTTTGCATTTTATTATGTTTTTGTTTATTGATATCTGCATATTATTATATTTTCTATTTCAAAAATTAGTTGAAATTTGTGAAGATTTTTAATTGTTATATAGCAATTTTATGTTCCTTTTTTTACACTTTTCTTGGTTTGTGTATTTATCGTTTGCTAAATTTTGTCTCTTGTCGTGCATTTCAATTTCTGTTAAATTGTTATCATTCTAATATATTTTTGTCTAATCTTTTGTAGATGTCAAACACTAATTCTAGCAATAATAATGGTCATATTATACCTATGGATTTAGACAATCAGCCAAGCAAAGGTTTTATAAAGAAAATAAGTGTAAATACAATAAGATTTGCGGGTGATAAGATTGAAGTAAAGTAAAACTGTAGAGGTGATGTGGGATCAAACTGTAAAGATCTGGCAAGCACCATTGACATATTAGGTTGACAATTAGTACCAATTATTTATGATAATTGACAAAAGGGACCATGTTATATCAAAGATGAATAATGGACATATTTAAAGGTATAATTCAAGTCACCTAATTTTAGGTTGCAATAAGTGTATTTTATGATTTCTTTAACTAAATTTTCATTTTTTATGGCAACAAACATGTTATGTGGTTATTTGCAGGAAAAGACAAGTTCTACATGTCTTAAGGGTAGTACAATTTTAGTAAAAATTTATCACACAAAGACATTAGACTATATTTATGAGAGAACAGTAGTTTGAATAGTTTGTGGTACTATTTTTCTTGATTAAATTTTTAGTATTATTTAGCTCATCACTTTTTATGCATAACAAAGCCCATTAATTTCTATTTGTCTTGAAATATTTGGCTTAATGCATGCATTCTCTTTATTCAATTTCGATTCTACGTAGAGCCTTTTTTGTTGGTAACATTAGTCAATGATTTGAATGAAATGTCTTTTTAAAAAAGAATATTTTTATTTTCAATTATGTATGAATATAAGCCTCTTGAAATGATTGATCTTATATTTTGTATTCTTTAATGTGAAAATTATGGCATTATGGAAATGTCAAATGTGATAATCCTACAACTACAAATGAGCTTTCTTTTATGGTCTAGTTGTTCATGTATGAACATGGTTTGATATGATTTTCTATTCTTCTATGAATATATGCTTGAATGAAGGTAACTTAATGCTAGTCTTAGAAGATATATATCGACATTACATATTTTTTTGAAGTTTAAACTTTTAAGCTAAGTTGAGTCAAGTTCTTGTACTTGTGAGAATGTATGTTACTTCAACAAAAACAAGGCTATGCATTGTCTTCTAGTTTTGATAACGGATGGATGGTGAGCTTTTGTTATGCTAAGATTTTGTTTGAGTAATATTACTCATAAACTAATATCATATAATATAATTAACCAAGTAAAAGAATAATAATCAAAAGTTTGTTGTCTTTGTTGATTGGCTTTTGTACATTTTCTAGTAGGATTTTAGGAGGCTTAATAGATACTATATGATCCCAATTCATATCTTTAGAAAATTCATTCTTCTTTATCTCAACAGAACCCCAAAAGTTGCCCATTCTTTACTTGTGATTATTAACTGATATATATACCTTTCTCATTTCTCCACATTGCTTGACAAATAAACACATACACATAGACACACACAATATTATATATTTTCATATTGATTTGCTTTATCGCCTAACCAATGAATGTTGTCTCATTATCAATAGTAAGTTATAAAACATTATATGCATCCATATGTTATATTGTTTTATAATAACATGTGCTATATCCTTCTTTACATGTGTAGATGAAAAAGATAAACGTCTAAATTATGGTCCATAGAAGCAAAGCATGGAAGAGGGCATGATGAAAGAAATTTGGTGGATTTTCCTTTGAAATGTTTCTTGTAGCAAAAAAGATTGTAAGTAACTATTGTATTTTATATGTCATTTTTCTCTTTTTTTTATTAGTTGGTTAGTTGTTTTGCTTGTTATTATGGTTGTCTGTGGTGATATTATGAACTATAAAGTGAAGTAAGAAAGGGTTGTTTTAAGAAGATGAAAGGAGAAATGATATTCAAGCTCGAGCATTAAGGAAACCTAGTATGACTGACCACTTGTAAGTTGTTAGTAAGATGGTTTTTGCAGGAAGGTATTTTAAGATACCTTATAACAATTCTTTATTTCATCAGGAAAGAAGAAAGTTTGAGGTCAAATTTTTTGAAATGACTAAAAAAATTAAAAAAATTAAAACAATCCATGAACATATGAGCATTAATAGGAAGAGTTCAGAGGGTGTAATTAAAATATGATATCAAAGAAGAAAGTTAGGAAATGATTGGATATAGATGCTAAAAAATCCGTTTGTCAGAATACACTTTTATAATTTATATGCTGTAAAACGTTATACTTACAATTGCTAATATAATGCTTTTAATTGGTTAATAAACAAAGTACCAATATATATAACTTTTGAAAATTAAATCTCAACAAGTGGTATTAGAGCATCGAGTTCTTGAGATTCACGACATCTTCAAAATTTGGCATTAAGAAACTCGTAGTAAAATCTAATTTCAGTTTATAGAAACTCAAGTTACAGGTTTTGCTAATTCACTAAGATTTTGATGATGCATTGGATGAGAAGAATAGTCCAGCAATAATGAATGAGAATGATAAAGGAGATGCACTTCAGAAAATAAGAGTTATAGTTTTTAGTCTTAGAAATGGAGCTCTGAGATTGGTTTCAAAAGAAACCACAATAGCAAGTTGAGTTTATTCATGGAAAAATCACTTGCTAATAAGCTGTTTAGAGAGAGGCAACTTTATAATTTTAAAGTACAACTAAGAATTTCAATGCAAAAACATATTGAAAATTTAACAAAGTTATCTAGGTCTTGAAAGCATTGATAATAAGGTTGATGATAAGGATCAATCATTTATGTTGTTAAGATCTCTGTTTGAGTCATATTAACATTTTGTGAATGCATTGCTTTATAGAAGGGATTCACTCTCAATGAAGGAGGCAAAGGTTGCTTTAAGCTTAAAAAAGTTGCAAAAAATGATGAAAGAGAATCAAGCTTAGGTGAAGTGTTAACAACAAAAGAAATGACCAAAAAGAGAGATTACAAACAGTAATATAGCAGCTTTATGTTAAGATCCAAGAACAAAAGATGTTTCATTGCTATAAAGAGTGTCAATTTTGAAGATATTGTCCAGAAAGAAAAACCAAAGTAAAAGGGAGCCAAAAGAAGTCTAGTAAGGCTATAACGGCATCAAATGCATCTTATGAAGGCCTAAAAGTGTTAATTGTTAATTACATCATATTACAAAACTGAAGGTTAGTGGTTTTTAGACTCTAGATGTTATTTTCACATGTGCCCTAATAGAAAACTTGTTTAATTCATCTTATACTACAAATATGATAGTTTTTAATAGGAAAAAATATGGCTTGTTCTATCATTGCAAATATTTTTTTTAAGAAATAAGGGGTAGACATGACAGAAGTGGTTCTCTCCACTGATGAAACATGGCTCTATCAGAGCACTTTTAGCATTTGTCACATCTCAAGACTTAGAACTTTAGTAAAGGATGTTTAGATAACCTTCTTAGATGGTGATTTGTTTGAGAATATTGTGATGACTTAGCTTGAGAGATTTGTAATTCCCAAGAAGTGTAGGTGCGTTTATGAAGAAGTCACCTCAATGGCCTCAAGAAATCACTAAGGCAATAATACCTAAAGTTTGATAAAGTTATGATCAAGCAAAACTTCATTAGAAGTAAATATGATAGTTGTTTATATTTTAAAATTCTTGGATATGGCATAACAATTCATCTACTCTTATAAGTAGATGACATGTTGATAGCTTGTCCATGCAAGGCTAACTTTAATAAGTTGAAGAAACAATTGAATGAAGCTTTTGAAATAAAAGACTTAAGGCCAGCAATAGAAGGGAGAAAGTAGTATTTTTGTCACAAGAGAATTATATCAAGAGGGTTTTGGAGAAATTTAGGATGAAAAATTTCAACATAGTCATGACACCTCAACAGCTCAATTTAAGCTGTCAAGTTCACAAAGTCTGAAAATAAAAGATGAGCAGAAAGAGATAGAATAAGTGCCTTATGCAAATGTGATTAAAAAGCCTAATATATGTAATGATATGTACAAGACCAAACAATACATATGCTATCAGTGTAGATAGTAGGTTTATGGCTAATCTTAAAGTTAATCATTAGCAAGTTGTTAAGTGATTTCTAAGGTATCTTATATGTACTTCTGAAGTCAGTATAGTGTACAAGACATCTAAAGATGATCAGATGAAGTTGGAAGGATATATTGATGTTGACGTTGCAGGGGTACTCGGATAAGAAAATGTCCATAATAGGTTATATGTTTTCCTTGTGTAATTACACAATCACCTAGAAAGTAACACTTCAAGATGTTATAACTTTATCAACAATAGAAGCAAAGTATATATTGCAACAACAGATGAGATAAATGAAGCATTATGGTTTAAAGGCTTAATAGGAGAACTAAGTCTATGTGGTAGTGTGATAATTAGAGTGTAATTCACTCAAGTAGGAATCCAATACATCATAAAAAGACCAAACATGTTAATGTTAAACTTCATTTCATCAAGGATCAAATTTCTATAAAATTCATAGATTTGGTGAAGATATAAACATATGAAAATCTTGCTGATATATGACAAAGTCATTACGAGGCGTTAAGTTTAATATATGTATAAACTTAGGGGCATTAGTAGCTTATAAGGAAGCTGGTTTAGCAAGAACATGTAGAGGAATAAGAATTAGAAGCAATTTGAAGAACTATGAAGAACAAATGCTTCAAATCAGAAGTTAAGATTGGTTAAAACTCAAGGACTTTTGATCTGAAGTGGGCAACTATATTGATCGAGAACTCGGGAACCCAAGAAGTCAAGGTAGAGTGTCATCCTAACTTAAAAATGATCAAATATGGTATCTGAGAACCTAAGAACCCAAGAATCCAAAAAGCTAAAATAAAGTTGTCATTTTCACTTGAAGAGAATCAAATATGGTATACGAGAAGCCGAGAATTTGAGAATCCAAAAACTTAAGGACTCAAAAACTCTGGGTGAATTTGTTATTCTAACTTCAGAGGGATGAATGACTAATAACTCGAGGACCCACGAACCTAAGAACCCGAGAACTAGAGAATAACCAAACCTGCTTGAATTAAGATTTAGCTAGAATCTAATCAGAGCATTATAAAAATCATGTATTCAAGAGAGAAGAGAGAATGAGAAGGAGAAACAGAATTAAGGTGATTTAAGAGAAGAAAGTCATCTCGTAAAGATTTCATCTTTTACTTCTAATAAAAAGATTTAAATGTTGCTCCGAAGACATAAATAATTTTGTTGAACCACACAAATTCTTATTTGCTCTAATCTTATTTATTATTTCTATGTCTTTATGTTTGTTTTTTATTTAGACTTGATAGAATTTCATCATATCGTAGTCTTGATTTAGTCATATAATGTTAGGAGTTTTCTACAACAAATGCATTAATTTGCTATTAAATGGATTATGAGATACTTAAAATTTCATCAGATTATGGATTAGTGTATAGAAGTCAATGCTCAAAAGGAAAAGCAATGGGATATATAGATGCTAATTTTGTTGGTGATTTTGAGAAAAGAAGGTCAATCACAGGTTATATGTTCACACTTTGTAACAAAAAATTAATGCTACAACTAATTGTGGCATTGTCTTTAACAATAGTTGAGTTCATAATAGTAACAAAAGTAGTGAAAGAGGCAATTTAGTTCAAAAAGATTGTTTGTAAGTTGTAGTTGGTTTAAAAGGCAATAGATGTTCATTATAATAATCAAATTGCTATCTATTTGTCTGATAACCAAATTTTTCAGGAAAATGACCCAAACACATTGATGTGAGACATTATTTTGCTAGAGATAAAATGTCTAAAGATGTTATTAAGCTTGTGAAATTTATATAGATAAAAATCTAACTACTATATTTACAATTATGGTGATTGATTCCAAATTTAGTTTCTAACTGAACTTGGTAAGTGTTGGGAATATACAATACAAACTCAACACAAAAAGATAGTTCATGTTCAAGGTGAAGATCGTTAAGCAGTAACCTCATAACCATTTGAGGGTACACTTAGAATTGTTGATGTCACAGTTGTTAAAGTGGTTGTTTTATAAAAAATAATACTTTTTATATAACTGATACTATCTTAAACTTTAAGAGAGGAATTTGATAATATCTTATTTTTTAGAAAATTAGTTTTGATAGCTGATTAAAATAGCCTCTTGCAATGAGGTTTTCAAATAGCTGATTAAAATAGCCCTTAGTTCCTGATTCATGACATACAAGGCCTTATTCAGCTTTGCAAGCATGCTCTACTTTCTATATCAATGACGTTTAAGTTCTTATTAAGAGGTCTTACTATGTTTTAAATTTCTATTTCAAAATCTAACACATACAACTGATCTAGAATAACAAGCCACTTAGTAATTGAACAAGGTGGAATAATTTGACTTGAAGAAGAGGAGTTATGGCATGGGATTCAAATAACGACTTATAAAGAAACACATTTTTATTGAAATTAACATGTCTTACAACATATAACCTCCATATATATAAAGACATTTGTGCCCTTTGTGAGAATAATTGTATCCTATGAAAATATATTTTGAAGTATGAAATTAAAAATTGTGTACATTTATTGTATTATCTAAAGAAAGAGGAAATATGTGCACCTAAAGGTTCTAAGGAAAATATAATTTAGTTTTACAATGAATAATCTCTCAAATAGTGACAACTAGAGCTCAACAATCGAATAAATAAATATTTATTTTAGGCAAATAGTCCATTATAGTTTTGTTGTTAGGCTTTACAACCCGAAAACCATATAATGGATTCGAAGAACCAAAGGTTAATAAATCTCAAGCTTGCCTTAAGCTAGTAGGATTTAGGTGTATTTCTTTACTAACCCAATTACATAGGATTTTTCTTGGGGTAAAAGACCATTGGTCTTGGCATTTTCTAGAAAGAACAAGATATATGTAACAGTATTAGTTTGTCTGTCAAAATTTAATACTCTTGGTCTTGGCTTATGGATATTTTTTTATTTAAATATTTATTTTATATTATGTACATATACAAGCTTTTATGTATTAATTTTTTTAAATTAAAATATATTTTATAGTAAGATAGTATTTATTGTTTTATTTGAAATACAAATAAGATTTAGCACAACTAAAAGACTGATAGGGATAATGTTTAGATTTGAAAGACATTTATTTTTCTTTTTTTAAGATTTGGTTATAAGTATTAAGTTGTTTATTTTTCCTAATTTAAAATATTTAAAAATTAGTATATAAGTTATTTTAAATGTATTTTAATCAATATATGTTTGAAATGTATATAAGTTAAACTTTTGATAAGATGTAAATAAATTATGTTGTTTGAATAAAAAAAATAGAAACAATATTAATGAAGGCTACGTACACCAACTGCCTAACTTTTAGCATAATATTTAGCACTACAGCATGTTTCAATTTATCTGTTTACTATAACAACCACTTAAAATGTACTATGACTACTATTTCATCAACTTGCTTAAACTATTTATAAGGGCCAAGTGATATCATCATTTATGATAGAGCCATTAATTCTATTTTACCCTAGAAAGTTAAAATATATTTTACATTTATCTCTTAACTATCTTGCACCTTTCCCTTTACCGCTAGCACTACTAGCACTAAGCATGACTATCACCACCATATATATATTCAACTCTATCTTCTCCCTTAGCACTAGGACCTCCACCTGCACAACAACTCCACCAACACTACTCCTTCCATCGCCATAGCCACCATCTGTAACCATCATGTTTGTCTAACTGCACCTCATAGCATTAAAATCTACAATAAATAGACTTGGGGATATCCATATGTAGTGTTAGAGATATATTATTATATGTGCCATTAAAGTATATGATGTAATGAAATTATTTCTGATTTAATAAAATTATTTATTTATATATAGTTTGAATATATACTATGTATTTATAAATTATGTGTTATATGTATTTGGCATGAGATGTATATATAGAAAGATATAAATTTACTAGTTCTTTATAAATAAAAGAATGTTCCCAGTTGTTTATGAGATGGGCATTTTATTTTGTAAAGTTGTAGTTTTTTATTTCTATAGTGAATAATTTATCTTAACCATTAAAATAGATACTTCAAATAGAAAACTAGTGTACATATATTATATGTTGAATAGGACTATGGTAGATTAAGTTCTAGTTTAAGCAAATGTCATTGATCTTAATAAATATAATTTTAATTAGCTTGATTAATCTTAATCATGAGTGAGTTATGAACTTACATTCATATATTATATCCTTTGAGTTATCTAAAGTAAGGCCTAATAATGTATCCAATATCTCAATAATTTGAAATTTTAATTTCATAGATCGTAAGAACATATACTTGAATGATGCTTATCTAAATTG
This sequence comes from Melia azedarach, assembly GCA_028052125.1. NCBI lineage: Eukaryota > Viridiplantae > Streptophyta > Magnoliopsida > Sapindales > Meliaceae > Melia > Melia azedarach. Next base: position 9,271,421 of record CM051394.1, on the reverse strand, counting down.
TTTGTGATACTTGATTAATTAAATCTATGGCTGCAGTTTATTCAATAAATTATTCATTGAAACATAATATTTATTTTAAAATTTTATTTATATATATAGATATATTAAAATGATTACTAGAGCATTCAGTTATTCTAGGCAAATAGGTAATTAAAGAGGTATGATACATTATTTGCGTTTAACTTTCATTATGAGTATCAAATAGATGTCAATTAAGTGATTATTATTATCTTAAGATCAAACCCAAATTTAATATAAAAGAATTTTAATTTAGTATTTAGTATTTTTCCATCACCTAGATATGAAATTCGTGCATCATTTTCTAAAAATCCGCTGCAAATATTTCCAAAATATTGTGTTCATAATATTATTGATTTCTAAAAATGGCATATCTTTCAAATAACCAAAATACTTCGTAAAAAACAAATTTTTAAATTCAAAACTTGTTTATTTTTTTGGTTCCAATATAACGATGAATTATTAGATGAATTTAAAACGTTGTAGTCGTTAAATATTATGTCAAAAAAATTAGGTGGCTAATGGATAATAACCCGATATATCAATTATAATGACTTAATAACTTATTAAAAAATGAAGTAGAATATTTATTTGTTTTAGTTAAGTAATATATAAAGTTGTTTATTTGCTTAATATATAATTGTTTTGGTTTAATCATTTTTCCGCCAACCAAGAATCAAGAAGAAAGATATATGAAAATAAATAAATTATGTTATTAGATTATTTTAAAGTTGTAAAGGTGTAACATTAATTGTAAAAATTAAAATAGTCAATAAAAAACTGAATGGGTTTCATTTTATCACAAAGAAACAAATGAACTAATAAGGATGTTTTTTTTTGGAGAAAAATTATAAGAGCATAAAGACATTTTAAAATTTTATTTCTTTTCATTTAGTGGTTTTTAAATATGAAGTGTAAATATAGTTCAATTTAAGTTATTTTAAAGATATTTATTTTCTAACTTAACACTGAATAATCAATAATTATATCTGAATAAAATAAGTGAAATTTTTTAATTTAACTCTAAAATCTAAAATCTTATAGATTTTTTACTTCAACCCTTACAAAATTTATTTATTTTCTTATATATAGAGTTTATCTTAATTATTTATAATATAGGATAAGTAAAATTATAAATTTTCATATATTTATATTCCAACGTGATGAATAAACTAAAATAAATATGTTATTTAGTATTTATATATTCAACTTTCAAATTCGCTTATGTTTCAGATAAAGAAAAAACAAATAGGCCCTCAAATGTAATTGTCTTATAATTATACTTAAGTTTTGAAAAACAAAACAACCTAAATTATGTAATAGTTTTATAATATTAAAAGAATTAATAATGTAAAAAATCAATGAGAATAGACAGGATAGAAAAACCTAGAGGGATAAGGTCATTTTCTTTCCTAACTTCATAATTCACGAAGTTTTATATAAATACAATTGATTTTTATATTTATATATTCAGATTTCAGATAAAAAAAATGTCTTATAATCGTACTTCAATTTAAAAAAATAATAATCTAAATCATGTAATAGTTTGATAATATTAAAAGAATTAATAGCGAGATGTTAGTAAAAAAAAATCAACGAGAATAGACAGGGTAGAAAAATCTAGACGGATAAAGGTCATTTTCTTTCCTAACTTCATAATTCACAGACCTTTATATAAACGCAACAGCTAATTTTATATTTATATATTCAAATTTCAAATAAAGAAAAAACAAACACTCTCAAAAGTAAATGTTTTATAATTAAACTTAAGTTTTGAAAAACAAGCAATCTAAATCATGTAATAGTTTGCTAATAATATTAAAAGACTTAATAACGAGGTATTAGTAAAAAAATCAATGAGAGAATAGTCATGGTAGAAAAACTAGGGGGTCATTTTCTTGGCTAGCTTCATAACTGATGGAGCTTTATGTGTATATAAACGCGCGCAGTTGATTTTTGTCAACATTGTTTTGGCAGCAGTTACTGTTGCCGAAAACTTTTGCAGTAGAAATTTGTTTTCTGAAAGCAAAGTGATGGATTCAATTCACTATACATAATTCCAAATCATAATTCTCTTTTATGATTTACAGATTGCGATGTGAAAGGGGAAACATGGAGACCCATCTACATTTTTCAATGAGAAAAAAATGTCATGGAAACAGTGATACTTTATGTCGGTACACAGAGTATTTTCTGGCTCAATGATTAATTAAAACTGTTGATAATTTGATCAAGTCAAAATAACTCATTATCAGTTCATCACATTCTATTAATAATATTAAAATAAGATCAAATTAAATCATATGATATCAACTAATTCTCATTTGGAGAAGTCAATATTAGCGGAAAATGTTTTGATTCTCTGAAGAAAGAAATTGAGAAAAAGAGAAAAAAATTCTGCAGGGACTTTGAAGTTTAATGTGTAAAGACAGTACAACAAGTGTTCCCACAATCATACATATGTGGACCTTCTTAGAGCTGTTGGGTATTCTCTTCCTCAGACATTTTCATATCTATCTGTAATATCTTATGTTTTGTATTTCAATCACTCCATCAATTGTACTAATAATAGTAGTAATAAATGATAACATTTAGTTGTATTTTTACTGAATTTCTAATAGATTATTATTTTAATATTTCTATTGGAGCCGTGTCCAATTACTAATGTGGCCTCGAGCCAATTCAAAATCAAGTTAACCCTTTTTAATCCTTTGTTATAATATTTTAAGTAGAATTTTATCAATTTTTTAGTGAAAATAATGTAATTATTTTAATAAAAATAAGAGTATTTACACTATATAATTTTTAAAAAAAAATTCAAACAAGCTCTCCTTTTAAAAAAACTCATTTGGGTTTCCTATAAGAAGATAATGAATTCTCTTAATTTGTGCAAAATATGTAATAATTAATAGTAAATATATTAATATACTAATTAATATACATGGGTAATAAAATAAAGACAACATAATTAATGAAATCAAGATAGATAAACAATAGGGTCTAGGTTTTACACACACACACACACATATATATATACATATATGTATGTATGTATATACGAAGGTATTAATGTAAGATTCCTCCTTGACCTCTCTCGTAATAGCCATAGCATGGGAAAACTAAGATCAAAGACTAAAATAAGAAAGAATTTAATTTAATTAATTTCTGACAAAATTAAAATAGATGCTTCCACAACTTGAAATCTTGAATAAAGAATTCATGAAAACATGTTTGTTTCAAAACCCTAATTCTTGTTACCGAGGAGAGGTTGACATTGATCTGATTACTTAATTAATTATAATAATCACTGCATTAATAATATGATGAAGCCCATAGCTACAGAAAACAAAATTTGTCAGTCTAAGTCTCTTCTATTTCTGTTCTACACATTTTTTTAAATCACAAACATGCACATAAACATATAATTATATGTTTCGTACATTGCTTCCAATGCTGTCGGGAACCCTAGGAAATTAAATTAATTAAACCATTTAATTAATTAATTAACTATTCAATCAATTATATACCTTTTATATATGGAAGTAATTAATGTTATTTGATTTATTAGAATTCTTGGTTTGTAGTGACTGGAAAAGTCAAAGAATTCACTGGATGAGGGGATTCAATATATATATATTTTTAATATTTTAATTTATTTTAATTTTGCATTTTTGATTTATTTTGTGAATGGGTGTGTTTCAAGGAGGTAAGCTCAAATGTCCCTTTTACATGGAGATCCCCATATGGCATCTTGTTGATCTCAAGGTAGGGCTTATGTAATCTACAAGCAAGTTACAGACAATCTGATGAGATACCCTAAGGTTATATAGTTATAATAATATTATTATGCATACAGTCAATGTCAAATCATTAACAATTACTCTTTGTATTTTTGCTTATTATTCATTCCTTTTTCATAATGGAGTAGCAGCACGCATTAATAACACAAAAAGTGTTCCTAATTTTGAATCAATTAATTAAAATATTTAACTGTTAGTGACGCTGATTAATGATATTGTGAGTTTAATTAAGAAGGGCATAGATAGGAGATGATAACAAGAGAAGACATAGAGGATGTTAGCAGGTGAGGAATTGAATTGAATTGAAAATAAAGATTTATGCCTGTTTGAGGAAGCAACAGGGAGCAATGGAGGTGAAGTGATTTTCATTTAATTGATAGGACAAAGTTATTTATTTTACGGACAGAAAGAGGTCACAATTGCCAAGAGGACCAACTTGCATATGAATTCTATCTATCGATCAACCAATTACCAAACAAATTTATAAAGTATCACTCTTTCATGTTTATGCATCAACTGACATTAATTCAAGGTGGACTTGCGAACTTCTAGCATGGAAATTGGAGATAAGAGATAGCACAAAGGGTTTAGATAAAATGGTGAGTACTTGGTATTCAACTTCCAAGATGAATGTTCTATCAAACGCTTAATTAATTATATGTGCACTTTATAAACATTGTTGCAATTGCATAAATATATGCCTTTTATCTTGACATCACTAACATGGTTTGTTAACATTCATTTAGTTTTCTAGAGATTAAGAATTTAAAATTTAATATAGAGTCAAGAAAAAATACCAAAAAGCATATGTATATGTATAACTTCTTTAAGTGTGAACAATGTACAACTTTTAAAAATATATATTTGAAAAAAAATAAACAAATCTAGTATAAAACGATAATAATTAATGTAAAATAGTATTGTTTTACATTACGTTTGAGAATACTTATTTAAATTCGTATTTTAGATGACGAAGATTATATTTGCAAGAGAAAATACTTCTATATATATATCCAATAAATTGTATCTTTTCCTTGAAACATTAGAATGGATTACAAAAAATTCCATCCAAATATTTCAATCATAAGAAATATAATTAAAAGAGAGGAGGTAAACCAATAATGGTAGTTAGCTAATTAGGTTTTCTATTATCATATCAAAACTTCATATACAGTATGGTGCCAAATATTTAAAATTTCATAAGCTCAACAAATCTCACACAAATTTATGGAATTAATATTTTGAAATCATCCATAGAAACGAAACTACAAGGGAAATAGAATAGATTAATTTACAAAAAATAATTGAGGCATCTTAATCAATTATTTATAAATATTTTTATAGAATATAAATTAGGTCACTTAATTTATAGTTATGCTCATAAGATAAAGTTCATAATTGAAATTTCAAATGTATCATTATCTTTATATGAGATATTGAGAATTTTTAATAATTCCATATTCTAAATTAATACCTATCTTTTGAATAGAGAAAATCTTGCTATGTTTGATGTTACTTCCGAAATTAGAAAAAACATAAAGTATGTGCCTATTTTGCATCATAAAAGCTATCTCCATAAATCACATGGTATTTTGGGACCAATATGCAAAAAAAAAATTAAATTACAAAGATTAAATTGTCAATATGACGTTAGGTAAAGTAACTTGTTTTGGGTTACCCAATTATCTTTTTGATGATCTCAAACAAACTTTCACTTGCTGAATTTTATTTTATTTTTTTTGGAATTTTTTTAATTATAGGTTAATTCCAATTCATGATTTAAAAAATCGAGAAACTTATATATTCTTAAAGTTTTGAAATTAAAATATTATTGTAGGCATAGTTAGAGATTTGCCTTACAAACATAAGTAATTTATTATTTTACAAATAAATAAGATCTTTCTACAATTAAATCAAATCTTAGTAGAAATAAATGAAATATATGAATCAACAATTAAATTTCTTTAATATATATAAAAAAATTAAATATTTGTGGGTCTTTTTTTTACGAAAGATTTAACCTCTAACCCTAATTAAATCCCTAAATCGATGCACCAATTAGATAAAATTAACCCTATTAGTGTTGCAAATTATATATACATAAGAGAAAGAGACTTATTGATCATAAACTACCCTTTTGCAAAAAGAGCATTAATCTAAAACCATGCCAACTTTATTTGAAATAATGAATACAAACTACCTTTTAGGAATTGAACTCAAAGGCTATATATCAACAACATGAATATACGGTTAATATGAAGAAGATTGATATTTGATACTAGCATTAGCATAGTTTGGACAACTTTAAGTTAGTTGAGAAATCCAGCCAATTCAAACCCATATTGAGAAATCCGTATATATATGCCATTTCATTTCCATTTTCTTTTTTTTTGGTGGGGGGGAGGTGGGCTGTGGGTGTTGATTGATCAAACTTCAAAAATATTAAACCCTAGATATTGTTCCCCCGTAATATTTGGGCTATATTTGGATCATGTTCCTCTATTGCAAAATGTTTTTTCAATAAGCTTACTTTATCACTCCTTGTAAGGAAATATTTGTGAAGAAATGAGGTTGAGAGTATTAACCAAATTGTCAAAATGAAAATAAATGGTTAAAAAAATTCAAATTGAGATAATTTTTCCTCGTATTATTTAATTAATGTTTACCGACTTTGTAAGCACAATTAATAATATACACATGATAATACCTGCCAGCTAAACATGTCCTTGAAATTACATGCTATGTCTAAAACGTATATAGCTAGCTAGGCTTTATATATATATATATATATAGTCTTTCTTCTGATTTAATCCCACATAACATTTTGTCGATGGTACATTATATGTGATGATCAGTGCTGCTGATGAATAAAGTGAAGCATCATTGAAGGAGGAGGAAGAAGAAGATGATGATGATGTAAATTTACCATTTAAACCTTTGATTTTTCTTGAAGGTAAATTTGACTTTCCATTCCTATGCCCTTAGCTTTCACTTAGGAGGAGGACCATCTATGCAAAGGGTCATGTAATTAAGCTACCAAAAATTTATGTAGCTTGATGAATTTATCGTGAGAATATGAAGATAAAATGAAATGGAAAAAGGTGGGGGCCCAAAGTTAGACAAAGTAAAATGATTTGATGTGTGAGAATTATGGTTTCATCATATCACAATGAGTGGTTGTCGTTGTGGTTTTAAGAAACCCTAGGATGTTGAAAACTGTGAGTAATAATTATTATGTGTATGTAAGAAATTTTGATCATTATTATTATTATTATTTTTTGGGTTTTTTTTGGGTTTTTTTAGATAAAAGATCAAAAGGAAAAAGAAAAAGGGTAATTGAATTTGTTGGATGATTTTAGGGTTTTGTGAAAAGGAGCACCAAGCATAGGTTTCAGTTAAAAGAAGAGGATGTGTGGGTTAGAAAGGTAAGTGTGAGTTGTTGAGGGGAAAATATATGCACACGTTAAAGTTTTTACACTAAAAATTTTGCCTTTTTTTTTCCTTCTTCAAAGAAAAATAAAAGGGAAATTAAACAAAGTGAGAGAGAGAGAGAGAGAGAGAGAGAGAGAGAGAGAGTAGTAAAAAAAGGAATCAAGTCCTCAAACTTATTTACTTTTCTTTCTTTTCTAATCTTTTTTCTTACTTTCTCACCCTAGTACCCTTACCCTACACCACCCACGTCCACAAATAAAGAAACACAAAATACTCTCTCTCTCCCTCTTTATTTCCCCTATAGCCCCCTTCAAGTGTCATTTTCTCACATATACTTCACACAAAAGAAACAACCATTCACTTCATACCTTGTCATTTCTTCTCTCTCTCTTCTCAATCTCAAATCTCTGCAACTACTCCCTTCAAAATTGATCAAATCCCATCTGAAGAAACTACCATAAATCTCACCTGAGAAATCAAAACCCTTTCTTTTCTGTTTTTTTTCCTTTGTTTCAGATCACTCGGAGCATCTGATAATTCATTTCTTTACTCCTGAAACAGCTTGAACTACTGTATCTCTTGTTAGCTTAAAAGAAAGGAGAAAGGGAGAAGAACAAACAGGAGGTGGGAGATAATCAAAAGAAAGGATTACAGGGTTTGTCTTGTGGGTGTTAAAGATGGAGTTATTCCCTGCACAACCGGATTTGTCTTTACAAATCAGCCCACCTAACAGCAAACCATCATCAACATGGAGGAGAGCAGAAGAAGAGATGGATTTGGGATTTTGGAAGAGAGCTTTGGACTCCAGAAACACTATGTCTTCAATGGCGAAACCTGATACTGGTTTTGAACTCTCGTTATCGAACCCAAGGGTTTCAGAGTCCAACTCGAACCAGTTTCATCTCCTCCAAAACAGCAGCAATTGTAATGGCAACGTTTTTCACTCTTTTCAGCAAAACCAGTACCCAGCAGCACACCACCATCAGCACCACCAAAACCAGCTTCATAATCATAACCCAGTACTTTATCATCAACAGCAACAGCAACAGCAAGGGCTAAGCCAAGAACTTGGTTTCTTGAGACCCATAAGAGGAATTCCTGTTTATCAAAACCCTCATCCTCATCATCCTGCATCTCCTTCTTTTCCATTCCCTCATCAGCAGCAGCCTCTGGATTCATCTTTAGCTGCTTCTTCTCCCTCTTTGGTTACTAATAATACCAGCACCTCAAGTTTGAGTTCTTTTCAGTCTCAAGGGTTGATGAGATCGAGATTCATGTCGAGGTTTCCGGCCAAACGCAGCATGAGAGCACCACGGATGCGGTGGACTACAACTCTTCATGCTCGCTTTGTTCATGCTGTCGAGCTATTGGGTGGTCATGAAAGTAAGCTTCATTTTCCTTTCCTTGTTTTATTCACTTTCTTTTCTTTTCTTTTTTTCCTTTTCTTTTCTTATCTTTTCAGATATTTCTTTTCTTACTTCTTTCACAGCAGAAGAGAAGAGAATAGATACATATATATTTATGCAAAAGAATAATTTTACTCATATTCTTTCCTTGGATGAGTTTAGGGGCTACTCCCAAATCAGTTCTTGAGCTAATGGATGTCAAAGATCTCACTTTGGCACATGTTAAATCTCACTTACAGGTACAAAGAAACCCTTCATTCTCTATTAATCTCGCCAAGATTCTCTTCTCTTAAGGATTTGGTTTTCTTTTGTGTAAATTGAAGATATATCTTAAAATAATTACATAAATCTTTACTCTTTGATTTCATCTACATGATCGGTTGGTCCTTCTATATAAGTATTATACTCCTGCAGTGCTAATGAAGCTTATTGTAAGCTCAATTTGAATGTTAACAGCCTACATTACTGGAAGGTGTTAATAGCATAGATTACAAATTCCAATGTTTCCCTGCAGAGAGTCTCTCAAATCCTTAGCACTTCTTTTTCTACTAGATCTGATGGTCCTGCAAGCTAATAAACAGCTTTTTGCTTGGAAGAATGAACCGGCCCAAGTAAAAGAGAAAAAAAAAATGAAATCAATAACAGAGAGAGAGAGAGAGAGAGAGAGAGAGAGAGAGAGAGAGAATATCATCGATTTCAGGAAACAAGTAAGACAAAGCCCAAGAAATTCAAAATGAGTGCGTCGTAGCCAAACCAAGGCAGGATTACACTCAGTCGGGTTATTTTTTCTTTTCCTTTTAGAAAGAAAAAAAAAACATTTTCTCTTACACTGGATATAAGAAGAAAAAAATTTACAAGCAAGTACAAAACACCATCATTTCTCAATGATATCTTCTTCAGATGGGTTTTCCTAACCATACTTCCTTAACCGTGGTTAACTTCATCCATTCATGGTTACCCATCTCTATGCTTGCATTTATATGAGCATAAATGCTTCTTTGTGTAGTTACTTATCTTCTAACTTTTTTACAGTATGTACTTGTCCTCAGTGCACTGTATCAGTTAATGTCCTCTAGTGTACATATATTAGAAAACAGCATGTTGGTCCCTTCTCTTGTTTTCTTCTGCATCTTTTTGTATTGCGTTATAACTTTGTTACTTATTGGTTGAATTAATGAATTATTATCAACTCTGATACAATATTAATTCCCTAATTCAACCTGCAGATGTATCGAACGGTGAAGACCACAGATAGAGCAGCAGCTTCCTCAGGTTTTTACCATCGATTTCTTTTTTTTTCTCTTTTAATTTCTCTCAATTTATTTGATACTTATATTCATTTAAGTAGCTGGGAATGGTTTTATTTGTCTATGCAGGACAATCAGATGCTTTTGAAAATGGATCATCAGGAGATACTTCTGAAGATATGATGTTTGACATTCAACAGCCAAGAAGGCCTGAATTATCTATCCAACAGGGAAGACCAAATGCTCTTCAAGAAAAGGAATATCATGGGCTCTGGAGCAACTCCTCAAGGTGATATATAGTTTGTTCCACTTCATAGAAACTTGCATGCTCATTTCAACCACTACCATGAGTATATATGCTTTTGTTGTTTCATAGGAAACAGAAGAAAAGAAAAAGATGTTCAAAAGCTGCCATTTTCCTAGTTTTTCTTTACCAAATTCCTTGACTTTCTTTAAAGCATAGGGTTTGATTGCTTGATATTGCAATCATATAATAATAAAAGTAAACTTAATTAAGTAATTAAACTTATGAATGCCAAAAAACATAATCATTTTTCCTCATTCAAATTGAAGAAATTAATCTTCTAATAAATTAAGCCATATAGGTTGATATCGGTCATTTACTTTCCTAATATATATAACCGAAATGTTCAAAGCAAAACACAATAATTGATGATTGATTAACTTAATTTTCTAACCCATATGATATATATCCTCTTTATTCTTACTGTTAATCCTTTTGTTCTTGGAGTTTGTTCCTTAAAATATGTTCATGATGTCGATAAGAACTTTCCTTTAAAACATAGCATATATACATATATATGCTTACTTTAAGAAATTAAATTCTATGGAAACAACAGTAGGTAAACATTTTGATCTTACATGTATGAAATCTCTTTCTCTCTCTCTCTCCAGTCACACACACATACAAACATAGTTACATGCAAGAGATCACAAAAAGAGAAAGAAATGATTCATTGCTTTGTTCTGTCTGCCCACAACTGCAAGCATGATGGGGTAATTATATATATATATATATATATATATATATATATATATATATATATACATATATAGATCTCTTGCTCTTGTAGCAGCTAGTGGGTGAAAAGGAAGTAGAAGAAAGAAACCAGCCATTTTCTTATAGCATTCCAAGACAATAAGGGAATCCCAGCTTCTTTGACAAATCCACTTAAAAAATGGAGATATCTCTTTCCTTTGGATTTTGTGGGCTCATATTTAAATGGGACCTACAATTAGAAAACTTAGTTTGAAAGCTTAAACACTGTGATATGGACCCATTATTGGAAATCTATTCTTGATATTAAAGTTAGCTATATACTCTCTGAAACTTCCTTGTGTTTTTGTTGTTATGGAGAAATGGGATATCACATGGGTTTGTGGGTTCAACTTTATTTCAATCAGCATATTATGTAAAGTGATTCAGGAATTATAAACAATAGACAGTAAAAGATAGCTCTTCTTTTTTCCTTTTCTTCTTTCTTTCTTTCTTTCTTTCTTTCTTTCTTTCTTTTTTTCAATTTTTTCAATTTTTTAATTCTTTTATATCTCAGTTTTTGCTTTTCTCATCTTCTCTCTGCATGGCTTCCACTGATAGGAAATATTCTCTTCTTGTGTTGTTTTCTAGCAGGGAAGCTTGGCTGCATGGAAAATCAAAGGATTCTGCTGGAAACCTACCTTCTCTCGAGGTACATTTATTTTGCAATTAATTACCTGTTTGTTTCTCTGAAAATTATTTACACTTTTCAAGTTTGAAATTTTTTAATTAATATGAACGGAATAATTGTAAAAGAGAAGAAAGGTTCTCTGCAACAATTTTTTTTCTTTAGCAAGTACGACAGTAGAAAAACATCCTTTCCCAAAATGACCTCGAGTTTGAATATTTTTACAGTGAGGGACAAATTAAAGCAACGATATTATATTCCTTTTTTCTTCCATTAACCCCATGCACAATATAAACAAACAGAAATATACAAAAGCAAAGTCCTTGCAAAAGCTGATTTATTTATTTAATTGTTTTTTATCAGAAACCGAAGGGACAATTTTGTCACTTTAATATATCCAATTAAATAAAAGTGCTTTTATGAAAGTGCTTTTTTTTTTGCCCTAAAAGAACCACACACCCTCATCGTAAATCTACTTCAAACCTAATCTCTTGACTCATCAAACCCCCAGCTGTTGAGATCTTAATAAATTAATTGTATGCTATACCAATAATGCAGTAGTGCACTACTAAACATACAAATAAATAATTGAAATAAAACAATAATGATATATGAGAAAAAATTAAGGACATCCTGTTGCAGCTTTTTCATGTAGTCTATACCATTGCTTCATTCTGTTTGTGTAATATTAATTTTGTATTTGGAAGCAGGAAATGGATCCGAAATGTTTGAGCTACGAAGGGATATCAGATGTAAGCTCACCGAATGTTACAGGGACGAGCCCCAAGAAGCCGAATCTTGAGTTTACATTGGGGAGGCCACATTGATGAGTTGTTCAATGCCTACAACAATAACGAGAAGAACAAGAACTAGTAGTACTACTCATTTTGAAATGATTATCTTTTTGTTTGCTCATGAGGGGAGCTGGTGAAGAGAGAATCAGGTACCCTCTGAGAAGGAGATCGAGAAAGAAAAAATCAGAGAAAAAGAAAGGGAGAAAAAGAAAAGGAAAAGAAAAAGAGAGAGAGAGGTAAAGTAAGACAAGGAGACAAGAAAGACAGAAAGCAACAAAGGGAGAAAAAAAAAATGATCTCCCTCTTCCTTCCTTCTTCCTTCCTTTCGTTCTTTGCTATCAAGAAGCTGTGGAGATTTAGTGGAAAAAAAAAAGAGAAAAAATATATAATATTCCTACGTAAATATGAAATCTAATTGATTTTGTATGTTTTGAGCTCATCAGAGAGAATGAGAGAGAACTACTACTACTTTAGATAGAGAGTGACCTTTAACTATCTTTAAAAGTATCAAGTGATCCTTGGTAATTGTAATGGAGCACTTTGAATTTATAAAATATTTATATAATTTTCAATTTTAATTACCAAGTTTTTTATTTTATTTTTTTGGGTTTTTTTTTTCTTTTTGTGTTGCTTTATTGCACTTTAATTTGGAGCAAAAGGAAAAAGAGAATATAATGTAAGGAAACAACTAGGAAGTTGTAAAGGCATATACATGCATGCATGCAATTAAAATATTTAAAAATTAAGAAAAAAAGAAGATTGAAATGGAAAGTGAAATTCTTTTATGCCTTAATTAATTCATTCACCTTTAAAAAAATAGAAATTTGTGCTCTTTTTCAAACTCTAATAATTTTGATTGCCCCTGTTAAAAGACTTTTATTCAATACTACTAGAAAAATGATATTATTCTATTGAAATTATATTAGAAAATTGCTACAAAAATTTATAAAGATAATTATAATTGAAAATTGAAATAACAAAAACATTAAACACCCTATTAGAATAACTAAGGAAATAGGATCTAGAGAGTGCAATATTTAATAATGTTTATATATTTAATCTAATAATCTTGAAAAAAAATTAGAAACTTTAATACCTATATAATATTTAAAATCAATAAATTCTAAAAATTATGTAAGATGATATTGATTAACAGATGTTGACATGATGTTTTATGATTGAATTGATATCGTAACTTAAAAATGTTGACTAAAATTGTGTTTAAATCCGTAATTTAAGACTTTCGAGGGAATGTATTAAAAAATAATATTTTAATATTATAAATCAATAATACTATTGAATAATCACAGTGATGAAATGTTAGTTGGCCTATGCCCCTCTCGAGTTAAACAAAACATTAATTCACAATAAATTACATTTTCTTGGCTTCAATTTTAGATTAACAAAAAAAAATGTATTACTTCTAAAAAATAATAATAAATTTTTTTTTTTTGGATAATTTATGTCCATCTTCCAAAAATGAAAGAAACCCATAGCTATTAGAAGATTAAGAGTGAATAAAATCATTTTTTATAGAATAGTATTATGATTTTTAATTTTTATTTCTTAATTTTCATCTCTCAGTACAAAGATAACAATTGATACACTACTACCATTTTACTTAAAATATTAAATTGACTAATAAATAATTTAAGATAAAAAAATTATTAATTTTAGATTTTAAATAACTTTTAGGTCAACTAATAACTTCAATACATTACTAAAACTCCTTTTAACAAATTATCAAATTTTTTTATGTTAAGTTCCACCGAGACCTAATCTTAATGCATGATTAAAATATAAGGGTGTATGTTCGAATCTTACTAAATGCAAGGCTCCTCTTAATATATATGAGACTCTTCTCACTAAGTATGAAGTTTGATCTCGCATCTTTTGTGTACGTATATCTTGGGATAAATCGCAATGTTATATATCTAAATTTTTAAAAGAGCTCTAATTGTAATGTTGGCAGTTATAATAAGAAAAAGAAAAATTCTATGTTAAGAAATGTGTTTTATTTACAAATTATTGATATTATTCAATTGAGTCAAAATTGAAACAATTAAGTACTATTCTTGTAACTCTACTTTTCTTATTGTTGAAAAAATAAAAATTAAAATTAAGAAATAGAAGCCATTTTATTTTGGGAATATGGCACATGACGACAAATGCTTCTGTCAATAATTCTACAAGGTTGATGTCATATTTTATTCATTCCCTCTTCTTTCTTCTCTTGCACCAGTATCAGAAATAATGAGTGGCTGTGAATGGTCCGTATATGCCTTCATGGTATGTAGCTAAATCACACATCAAAATTTTGGAAAAATAATTAATTAATGAGCAGGCTAATATTAAGTTTTTTTTATTTTAAATTTTGTCTTAGTACTTAATTGTTTAAATTTAACTTTTTTAAGTAATTGAATATATTTTATTTTTTTAGTTTAATGGCGATTTTAAAACTATTGAGTAAAACGTCTAAATTTTTTTACTTTTTGATAAAGTGCCTATTTGTAAATAAGTTAAAATTTTTAATATAATATTGAATTTTGAAATTTAAATAAAATTTTTATTCGTGATGAATTAAAATTTAAAAGATATGATAATTAAAATTACTAATTTTTAGATATTTGCATTTAAAAGGAATAAATAAGAAAATATATTAACTAAAATCATTAAAATTTAAATCTTCAAATTTTATATAAAAAAACTGAAAAAAGTAACTAATTTTATCATATTTATCTTTTCATAAAGGCATTTACAAATAGACTATTCACATTTATGTATTTAAGTTTGTTTAAAATTCAAACTAATTCAGAATTGAATAAAAAAAAGGCCACTTTAACAATAAATATTAATATAGAGACCTTGCTTGTTTATTATTATTATTATTTTCAACAAAAATGACTTCTCTAGAGTCCAGAATTTGAACCTCAAGCTCGTGAGCTTACAAATACTGAAAACTAATTAAAAATGAAAAATATACAAAAATAATTCCCCTCAACAAAATTATTCCATCGATAACCATAAAATTCCAAGAGAATGATTGAGAAAAGCAAGCGTAATGCCAGAAAAGTGTAGAGAAGAATTATATATAATATTCTTCTTCTTCTTGTGGAGCGAGATTCCAGCTGCTACAATTTTGTTTTCTTGTCAGATGTTTCCATCTACAAGTACAAATTTTCATGTAAGTAGGGACATATTTATAAATATGGCCTCATAATATTTATGAACTCTCTTGTGCTTATTATTATTATTATTATTATATATATATATATGACCTTATAATAAAATCAATATATGATAAAAATGGGCCAAACTATAAATGAGTTGTGGGTTGGTCATCAATCACTTCTTTTGCACTGTAGATCGACGAAGAAATAACCTAAAAACAAAAATGTCTCTCAATTTAGAAATATATATATTATTTATAAAAGTATCGGTGACTTCATATTTTTATACGTATATTATATTTATTTATAAATCAATACATTTGTACACTTCTAACATTAAAATTAAATCATATATATTAATCGTGATGAATTAATTATGTATTAATTATATGTATCACATTTAATTTTAAATATTAAAAATATTTAAATTTAATAATTTATAAATAATATAAATATACGCATAAAAATATAAAGTTGTCAATTTGTCCTTACATAAAATTATTAATATATATATTATAATTTTTTAAATATAAATTTTAAAAAATTACGTAAATTTAGTATAGAACGATGATATATACATAAATAATATCTTTTTATACTAAATTTATATAAATTTACTCAAATTCGCATTTTAAAATATGTGAGCATACTCAGATTAAAAAATCATTGTCTCTATTATCAATATTAATTAATTTAAATAATATGTTAAAATTATACTCATATTAAAGTTGAAGATTTCATTAAAGAAAAAAATAAAAAAATAGATATATAATTAGACACCTGTGTTGTAGGTGTCAAAATTAAAACTAATAAATAAATAATAAAATATATAATTTAAACAGTAAAGTGGTGGAGTCATATACATATTGTTTGTTTGTTTGTTTTCGGTTTCGTAAAGATAATGAAAAGCAAAAGAAAACCAAACAGAAACCAAATTGAAATCTAAGAAAGAGAGAAGGAAAAACCGAGAAGAAAAAGAAAAGAAAAGAACAAGAGAGAAAAAAGGAAAATAGGCAGAATTATTCATAAAAAATAAATAATATAAAGAAAGATATTGAAAAGTTGAATTGATATTCAAGAATTCTGTGGATAGTGTATTTATGAAATTAAAACAGTTTTATTACTGTAATTGCGATACGTATCAAGATTTGAATCAGTATTAACGGTAAACTGTTGAATTATATATTTTCAGGAACATTACAGTGATACGGAATCCAGAAAATTCTAAATTTTTTAAGGATTGAGCGATTAAGCTGTGAGTGAATATATTTTTAAAATATAAATTTATAATGTGTTTAAATATTATATATATTATAAGTGATATGTTTATTGATAAGTTAGATTTTGTTGTACATTAAGTGACATTTAAATTATGTATGATGTTCAATAATATACGAAAGTAATTGCTTTCTATTTAAGTATTGTTTGTGTTTGTTTAAGTACCTCATATGTACCCATCCCCCAGTATTATATAACAAGGTCCTTGAGACCCATGAAAATATATGTATATGAATGTGACCTCCTCAGACGATGATACGAGGCCGCCAAGTTGAGTATGATTTTTTCCTACTTGGGCGTTGAGATCCCACTAACTATGATATCCCTCAAATATTAGTTGGGTGTTATATGAATTATTTGTAATGTTATGCATTCTTATTATGCAAGTGATGCTCAATTTATGTATAATTTTAATGCGTCTTACAGTGGTTGTATGAAAATATATATTTTTTAAAAATTATGTTCATTCACTGAGCCGCAAGCTTATTACTTTCCCTATTTTTCTTATTTCTCCCCAGCATGCAAGATTTCGTGCAGGGTACAGTTTTGTAAATGAGGTTAAGACCACTCTATGCATACTATATGAAACATTTTAAGTATGTTATGTATCTATATGATTATGTAAATATGTGTACTGAGACATAAAGTCTCAATGGATGACAATAATGAAGGTTTGAGGTCATTTTCTTTATTTATGAGTTTTATTACGTGTTATTTATGAAAATAATAGGTGGCTGATATAAATATTTAGCAGGATTTGTCTCGAACTCCTGAGAGAGATCGAGGCAAGTCCTGTCATATAAGTCCTTCAAGTTTTACATATTAAATTGATCAATTAGAATGATTTCAAAAATGCCCATTAATTAAAATTGTAATTTATTAACAAATGACAACTATGACCCTAACAACCGTAGTTACTTAAAAAAATACCTCTTTAAAACTTTAAAATTTGATAAAACACAATATTTTTTTTAAGAATACAATAATAAAATAAAGAACAATAATAATATTATTATATAATACGTTGATAGTACAATGTCTTTTAATATATTATAGATTTTATAATATATTTTATTTTAGATTGTAATACAATAATAAACATTATGTTATAAATATATTGTCAAATAAATAATTTATAAGTTCGTATTTCGTTTTATTTTATTTGTAATACGTAATTGATATTTTATAGTAATATATTTTTTAATTAAACTAAATAGATTTATATTTAAGTTGTAATATATTATTATCTATTAAATTTTTATATAATATGTTATAATATAATAATAATAGATAATAACTTCCTTGACCTAAACTTTAGAGATTTAAAAGTTATTTCCTCAAATCCCAACTAAAAAAATTTCTAATTAAATTAAACAATCACTTGACAATTGGAATGGAATATTAATAGCTAGGGCAAAAATGGGTAACTTCTTAATTTGGCTTTTATATCTTCAATGGTTAAGTATACTTTTTTGGTTAAGTTTTATTCCTAGCTATAGGTCAAAAGCCAGAAACTTTTTATAAGTGATTGATTGCCTTGCAACTGCTCTTTAGGAGGCAAAAGAGAAATCAATCAAAAGGGCTTATTAGGTGATTATAATTTATTTCTCTTGTGAGAGAAGAAAGTGATTTTGATAAAAAGAAGAAAGAAAGAAAGAACAATTAAAAATAAAGTGGTGTTAAAATCAATGATAAAAAAAAAAGAGAGGGAATAACTTTTGTTTCCTTTAATTTTCATTTGCCTTTATCTTCAACTTAGATAAGGTTTTTCTATAATTGAGTTAGTTGTGTTCATATTAAAGACTTACATGTTTAAATGAACTAAAACTTTTAACAAATAAATAATTATCAAATATTTTTTAAAGTTAAAAATTATCAATTAAATGAAAATATTGATTTGTTGTGAAACGAACAACTTAAAGAATTAAGAATAATATTATACATTCTAAATAATTATTTTAGTTATATTTTAAATGACGTTGTAACTTTCATCAATTGAATGATAAATTTTATAATTTATAAAATAATTAATAAGAATAAAATCATTATTTGATATTGAAGTTAAGAAATAATATAATTTAAAAAATATAATGTTGTTTAAATTTTTTATTTAATATTAAACGATAAATATATTATAAAATTAAAATATTAAATATTAATAAAAAATTAATAAATTTTACTATAATTTAGTATTGATAAATATTTTTCCATCTTTGTTTTTAAATTACAAAAAAAATCATCACGATACTAAATAAAGGAAGATTATTATGAAATGAAATAGAGATTACCTTACCGATGAAAGTGTGTATGCATGAACGAGATGTGTCAGTCAGATCCATATATACAAATCTTAGCTAGCTTGCAAAACATGGAGATAGGAAGCTAGTCAGAAAAGGATGGAAAATATAAAAGTTATTTTCTAGGAAACCAAACAAACTTTACGCAACAAGTGATAAACAGACCAACTGGAAAGTAGAATATTGGGAATTAAAAAATTAGCAAAATGATAGCAAATCAAAGGAAATAAAAAAGTCTATGATTGATTGATTGCTTGCTTGCTTGCATGGTCAAGTGAGATCGTGTGTGTATGTGTATGTGTCTAATTGACATAATATTATTTTTTTTCTTGGAAATATTAAAAAAAAGTTTTGTCAGTCAGCTTGTCAAAGTCATATGGGACAAATAATAAATGAACCATTTAATACGCTACCATTCTCCTTTATAGGAGCGTGTCTTAATAATAGCCTCCTCTCTCTCTCTCTCTCTCTCCATGGGTATAATATATATGAATCGGTAGATAAGACACTTCCTTTGATCTATGCATATTTTCTTCTTAAAATTTGATTAAATATAAATTTTAAAGCTATTAGTAGCCATCCACCAATACTTCAGTGAGAAAATGTTTACTTTCTTTTTCAAAATAAGTTGTCGAGTTCACACAATTCTATCCGAAATTTTTAATAATTTTTTAATGTAATAGTGATAAATTATACATATAATTATGAAATATTAAAATAATATTATTTTTTATTTAAAAATTAAATATAATTTAAATTTAATTAATATATTTATTTTTTAACTTAAATATTTTAATATAAATATTAAATTATTTATTTTTATAAAAATAAAATATAAAATTAATATATTAACATATATGTCATAAAAATTTTATGTTAATATGTTAAATTATTAATATATAAATATTAAATAATAAATTAAAAATATTATTAACAAATAAAATATTTAAATCATTCATATATTTATCCATTCATATTTAAATCAAAATTTTTAATTTAATTATGTTCAAATATTTTTAAAAAATATTCATATATAAATTAAAAAATAAATAACTTTTATACATCTGAATATTTATATTTAGATTTCAATTAAAAAAATAAGCAAGCCCTAAATCTAGCACCCAACAAATTTCAATCTAATATCAATAGATCACTGTATATGTAATTGCATAATGTTGAGTTTTTACAGTAACGTAAAGGTAAATTTTCCTTGAAAAAGAGGGATAGATTTGAGTTGTATGTAATTGCATAATATGGAATTATTACGGTAAATTTTTTTATTGAAGAGAGCTAGATTTGAATATAAATTTGTGCGGACAATTTTTTATTCTCAAAAAGTATTTTATTATTATTTAATTTATGAATTTGTATGATAATAACAATAATTCAGTCGGGGACGATTTAAGTGCAAAATTTTAGGGATCATTTTCGACCCCATTAAATATTTGACTATATAATTAATTTATGAATTTCTACAAAGATAATGATAATTTAGCATACTGTTTTAAAATAATTATGATTAAAAGAGTATTATAATATAATTTAGGCTTTTGTTTGGTTTGTTTTCTACTGATTCCGAAATACTATCTCAGAACAAGTAAAGGGGTTTTAAAAAATAAAGTATTGCAGTAGTTATTGTCAATAAATGAATAAAACATGTAAGTCAATCAATTTTTTATTTTTTGTATTTTTAGATTTAAGTGAAATTATATTATTTTGTTTTAAACAAATAGTGTATTCTTGCTATTTCTATAAATAAAAGAAATTGCTAAATTTATTTTATATGTTGTCAATAAAGATGATTGTGATTTTGCCACGTTTCCAATTAATACTCTCTTCTCTTCCTTCTGCTCTGCACGGTTGCTTTTTAGCAATTATTGCTGTCATCATTACCATCTCCCTCTTCACTTTATTTATTTTTTATTTATTATGAATCAAAGATGCTTTAAAACGACAGAGTAAAGAGAAATTTAATGATATCAGTTTGTTTGTTTGACTCATCTCATGAAAATTCATAGGCCCATTTAATTAATTAATTAATTATTAAATTAATTAAAGTAAAATAAAAGGCTTAGTTCAAGCTAGGTTGTAGCTTTTTCAAGATTATTAATTAAAAATATTGTACATGAAATTTAGTTATAATTATGTCAATCATATTAAATTTTTACTTTTTAAATAATGTCATGTTAAATAAAAATACATAATTCATTCTATAAATACTTTGTTATTTGATATATCTTACGTTAATTTTACTAAATTAGTATGTTTAAATAAAAATATAATTATTTTAGAATAAAATATTTGAAGCCGTAAAAGTTGGAGGAATTTTGGATTTTGAAAGTGTAAATAATTGTATAGTGAAGAAACAATGTGAAAAATAATGTTGGGTGTTGAGTCAATTAATCAATAAAGCAAAAAAGAGAAAGAAAAAAAAAAGAATCTAATGTCTTTTCACCCAAAAGTTAATAATCTAATTTCTAATTTGAGCATTTTCTAAACTATTTCAAAGCAATTTTTGACTAATATTCACCTTGAAGTTGATTATGCCAAATCAAACTCCAAATGTTGTACTTTATCACTTTCTGTCATCCAATTAAAAACTCTAAATTTTTTTCTTTCTAAAAAAAATTTAACATTACAATTTTTTTTAAAAATAGATTATTACTAAGATAATTTTTATTTTTTTATTACATTATAAATTAGTCTGAATTATGAATATAACTGAATTTTTTTAATTTGAATGATTTATTTTTCAATCAACTAAATATTAAGATAAAAAAATAAACAATCCCCAAATTTCTTTTTACATCCATAATATTGTAAACTTCAATCATCTATTAAAACATGGTATTGGTTATTAATATTAATTAATTTATTTAGATATAATTATTATGTAGATGTCCATGAGTATTCATTAATCGATATTAAAAAATATTAATATTTTATAATTTAATTTGAATTAGGTGACTACTATTTTCAGTCAATTTCAACTTACTTTTTTTTACCAAAATTATGTTAAACCTTCTCTAATCTCTATCAATTCTATCCTTATTGTATTCCAACAAAATTTTGACTAAAATTAAAACAATCATATAAAAAAAATGCCTTAATTGTAAATAAATTGCATATTATATTCTTGTTGAAAAATCAAGATCAAGATGTTAGTTGAATTCATGTATAAAATAAGTAAAATTATTCATGTAAATTAATTAATTATCCTAATTAATAATACTAGCTTGACTTTTCAAATTAATTATTTTAAAGCTAAATCACTTTTGAATTGTAAAGTGTTGTTATTCCCCACAACAACAGTAAAACAACATCCATTTTCAAACCCATGACCCCATTACCTATTACTCCTACTTGCACTCATTGTTTTCCTATCTTTCTAAATGTTCGTGATATATAAATTAAAAGCTCTAAATCTCCACGTTCTAGCATCTGAAAGTAACATATTATTAAAACAAAATTAAAATTTAAAGGGAAGGGTCAATTATTTTTTTACATAATTTTTTATATTAATTATAAATTATTAAATCTAAATATATTCAACGATTAAAATTAAAATTATATTTGACCATATAAAATATATAATACATACGTTCATAATTCATGCATATATTAGATATAATTTTAAATGTTGATGTATTAAATTTAACGGTTTATAATTAATATAAAAAATTATATGTCTGTAAAAGTTTACATTTAATTTGATTAAAATCTAATTTTAATTAAAATGAACTACCTCAATACTAATAAAAAAATTTGAATCATGAAATATGCACTTAATTTGGACAAAATTTATTTCAATTAAAGAAAAATTTATCTTCATGTCGCCGTACAAATTCAAACTGCAAATAATTTTTATTCAATTTGAATAAAATTTATTTTAATTTACGGAAAATTTACTTCGACATCATCCCAGAGATTTAAGCTTATTTTCGAATGAGATAAATACTTACTATTATACTAGTACTGAGTAGTTTATAATGTAATGTCGTACGATTCTAATTAAATTATTAATAGTGTTTTATGTATGTGTGTGAGGACGGTGGGATTAGGTTTTGTTTGAAGAGAATGGATACAAGAGGTGTAGCAGTAGAGCATAGCACGGGTAGACGCTAGACGCTGACTGAACATAAAGCTAAAAGCCTTGAGCTACTCAACCTCCATATAGGGAAGAGAGGCCGTACTGTTCTGCTTTCTGCTTCCTGCTTCTGCTTTTCTGATTTCTGCTTCCTGCTTCTCTGCTTCTGTTTCAGACTTAAAAATTCAATTTTCAATATATATATATATATATAGACACATACATACAAACAGCCTCTCTCTCTCTCTATCTCTCTTATCCGGTATGTATCGTCAGACTGTAGCTGCTGCAGGCAGCTACACTGCACCACGCAAATAGTCCTTAAGAATGTCAAAAAATTATTTATTCATCATTACACTATCATTCACTCATTCAGTCGTTCGTTCATTCGTTCATTCATTCATTCTCGGTCCACGTGTCAAAATCATCTAGCCTTGATGTAAATGCCTGGAGACAGTGTCGGCCGTCAGATCTGCCTCCCCTTGATAATAAAGTGACAAACCCTAGTTAGTTTTCACTTTCAAAAACAAAAACAATAAAAGTGTTTCTTCATAAATATTTGCAGTGTTTTGAGTAGCTCGAGAACTTTTGCATGAAAAAGTTAGAAACGTTTTGGGTCCACGTTATGTCATATCTTGACAGCACATCAGGATGCATGGTAATTGCAATGCAATTTGGTATTGTGTATTGGAATTGGTATATTCATGCAACAAAATTAACTTTTGTTTTTGTTTTCTTTCATTCATTGTTGCAGTAAAAGGTAACTTGAATGAATGAAAACATACATACATACATACATACATACATACATACATCAATTTGCATGCATGCCCTTGAGTTTCAAGTTTTTGTTTTTTCATGCCTTCACTTTTGCTACTACTTCCTTGCACACCTCATGTAATAAATATGGCATACCCATGTTTTTGTCTTTAATTAACTCATTAAATTTTGACTTTATACTTTTCCAACTAGTTTTCTCTACTTTATCTCTTAGTTTCTTTTTTTTTAATATTACATATTGCATATACAATATATTAATATTATATTAAAAATTTATCAAAAATAAAATTTTTAATTAAATCTAATCTGTCGTCGTCTAAATATCCGCATTTAATATTTTTTTGAGAAAAAAATAAGTTATACTTTACATTAGACAAATTGAAATTTGGTACAATTTAGTGAATTTTAGTTCTTAATTTCTACGCACCACTCAAGTATAAATTTGTTTACATTTATATTATGATTTATTAACAAATTTTCATGATTATTTCAATTCAATAATTCTCTTTACATCCCAAAAAAGAAAAATAAATTTGGTAAAAATTAATTGTTTGTAATCTTCACTATGCTAAAGCACCAAATTGGAAATGCATTATTATGTACCAAAACAAATTTGTTTATTCCATTTTCGGCAAATGGTTACGTATTTGTTAGGTAACATCAATGTTGTTTGATATCATTAATTTGGAATATATGTCTAGTCCACGTTGAAGTTGCCATCTCTTAATGAAATTTGTCCAAATTCTCTCAATTTGTTTGGTGTTTTCAACATCGTCACTCGTATATTCATTCATTAAAATCTAAAAGATGAGCGAATTTTACAATCAGTAATTTTAAAAATACAAATTAATAAGATAGTATTAT
This sequence comes from Melia azedarach, assembly GCA_028052125.1. Classification (NCBI taxonomy): domain Eukaryota; kingdom Viridiplantae; phylum Streptophyta; class Magnoliopsida; order Sapindales; family Meliaceae; genus Melia; species Melia azedarach. Next base: position 9,246,563 of record CM051394.1, on the reverse strand, counting down.
TGTCACGTGATCACATTTTATAAAAAAATCCAAACTTATTAAAAATTTTAATTTTAAGTTTAGTTTATACTTGTTAAAAATAAGCATAAATTTTTTTAAAATTTCAATTTAAATAATGTGGTGTAGTATTTATCAGGTAAATGATAAATTTTATAATTTGTAAAAAATTCTATTTTATCACGTATTTGATAAATATCTCATTATTTAATTAAAATTTTAAAAATAAATATATAAATTTAAGTGATATATTTATTTTTATAAAAACATATTAATCTATTATTTTTATGAATCCACATTGATTGAAAATTAGTATGCAAGTATAAATGCCCTCTTTCAAATTATATAAATATAAATAATTTTACGTATTAAAAAAATAATACTTTTACAGAAAAAAGTTTACATATATAGAATTCTTTTACAAAAATTTATTAATTATATAATTATTATGAATATTTTTAATAAAAAATTATTTAATTAATTATTTTAACAACTAAAATGAGAAAAAAATTAGTTTGATAAGTTGAAAAATCGTCCTAAACAGACACTTAATATTTAATTGAGTTAGAATTATTGTTTTGCTTTTGCATTACCAGCAATATCCATAAAAATCACAGAAAAAATTTTAAATTAATATCCAATGATATGCATAATAAAAAAATAAATAAAAATAAATTGACCAAATATAAAAAGACAAAATTAAAAAAAATATATATGTTAAGAGGAAACTAACAAATTCTCAAAACCATTCTCTCTATCATCCTTACAACACAACGCATTGTAAGGCGAGATTCTCGCGGGAGCCAACGGCATCATTCTTTTTTATTTTATTTTATTTTTTAAAAAAATAAAAATTAATGAGAGAATATTTGGTAGATAGGAAGAAGGAGAAGAAGAACAAAGAGCATATAGAGGGAGTTAAAAATTTTATCCCTTCACACGTGTCAAACGAAGTGACACATCAAAATAGAAGGGGAAAAGGAGGAAGGATGAAGGGAAGGGTCTGTTTCTTTCTCCTCTTGTTTCTTGTTTTGTAAGGGATACGGTCAAAGACATACGGTGATTGTCAGAACCAATGGGAGGTCTAGAGGAGCGCTATAATCAAGGCAAATCATTTTGTAATCCATTGCTTTATGATTGACGCCTCGCTGACAGAGCTGTCAGCGTAGCAGCTGCAGAGATTAGCACAGGCTTTTGTCGTTTCAAACAAATATATTTTTTATCCGGGTAGACGGGCAGCACCGGGCAAGAGAGAGAAACAAAAAATGTTTATGTGGATCGAGGAGTGGAAGAAGGAGAAATGAAAGCGGGTGATGGAGACCATACCTTCGACCCTCCTGTCCCTTGAGGGCAGTCCTGTCTTTGTCTGCCCGGCATTCAAGACGGGCTACTTTGATTTCCTTCTCTCTCTCTCTCTATATACATTTTTCTTCTTCTTTTTTTTTTTTAAATAAAATAAATTATATATATATATATATATATAAAATTAAGAATCTCTTTTTGAAAAGGTTTGAGTTTCGAGGTCTTGAATTCTTAGTACCGGGCCAAAGTCTTGGTGGCCGAATGATAGCTTTTACAGCTAGTCCAAATCTAGGCCCCATTTTGGGTTAAAATTGATTAATTATACTTTGACAAAAAGGCCTAACCAAATCTTTCCCCAACCCAATGTACTTTTTGTCACTAAGAGGTCCAACAAAAGCCCATCAACTCAACCTACCAATAATGCTTAAAATTATGTACTATCTTCTAGAAAATACATTAGCAATCCAACTAATTATTTTTTAAAAAAAACGAAAAATATAAATAAATATGAATCAAATAATGATGTGAGCTAATCTCCTCTCTTGATTAATTACTTTTAATATCTCATTTTAAGAGATTGTATCGGTTAAAAAAATCTTAAAGAGTTTCTTTAAGTTTGTCTGGCACTCAAATTTTGAATTATGTAATTTTTTTTTTTGAGGAATATAATATGCATATTCAAGATATTTTATTCAATAAAAAGAAAAGAACAAAAGTGTGGCTTTTGACTAGTGGCATAAATTACTTTCGAGTCCCCAAATTTGTATAAAATTTTAAATTAAGATATAATTTTTTTATTTATATTAAATAGGTTTTTATTTTTTATACTAAGTTATAATTCAATATTATAAATATAATTTGGTCACTTGAATAAAAATGGAGATTTATTTAAAGTAAATGAATAAACTATAATTTTACTTCTAAAAAATAAAAATTTAGAGATTGTTGATTGCATTTTCAAACATGCTTTTAAAATTAATTACAATTATTTTTTTAAAAATAACCCGTTACTCTTTTTATTTTTCATAAAAAATAATTTTTATAGAAAAAATTTTAACAGTAACCAATTCTTAAATTCTATTTTTTTAAATAACCACTATTTAAAATGTGTTTAAAAAATGATCAACTCAAAATTTTTTGAACTAAATACCTTATAATTTTTTTAAAAAATGATCAATTTTTAATTTTTTTTATGATCGAAACTTTATTGTAATCAAAAGTATACTTTTAATTACGAATTTTGTTTTCGATTTATTTATATTCGAAAGTGTACTTTGTACTCGAGAGTACACTTTTAAGTAAGGATATTTTAATTTAAAAAAAATTTAATTAGTTATTTTTGAAATATATTTTAAATAATAATTATTTAAAAAAATTGAATCGGTCTAATTTTTCATTTTTATAATTTTAAAAATCACTATTTAAAAAAATTACCAAACGCGGTATACAAATTATGAGATAATTACTGAATTTGTGAGAGCTAAGTAATTTCAACTAAAAATTGATGTTTCAACACGGTTGGTGGTTGGGAACATTCTAATAAGTAATAACAAATGGTTTTGATTATTATTAGTGGACGTAATTATAATGTCAGAAAAGAGAAGAGAGGGGCAGTGATACTGACTCATAATACTCTTATTTTAATATTATTATTCATAATATTATTATTCATAATATTATTATTTTATCCCAAAGTCTGAAATGAATCATTCATTCATAATTACTAGCTTTTAATGTACAGGTGTGATGGGATGATGTGACGTATGGGGAAACATTTTATCTATGATATGGGGACACTACTACACAAGTATTGAGACATTACACCATGTGGACCACCCATTTTTTATTTTATTTTATTATTTATTTCATTTCATTTTAATTTAATTTAATTAGTTCAGCTTTACATAAAGAGCCTTTTCAAAAGCCTAAAAATTTTCATCTCATATGTGTGCACTTTGTTTTTTTGAAAAAGCTTTTCAAATCTTACCAACTTTATTTTTCAAAGTAAACTAAAGATTTTTTTCATCAGTAATTGTTTTGCTTTTCTTTTTTCCGCGTATTTTATTTTAAAAAAAAATGACTTGTATATCTTTAATATTTGAATAAATATATATTTCAATTTTATTATTTTTAAAATTATTTATGTAAATTATCGTTCGTTGAAAAATTATTTAAAATTAATACGACCGAAATATTTGGATAAAAATTGTTTTAAATTAATTATACATTAGTATTAATAGTTATATTTGATTTTAACTATTAATATTGAAATTTTTATGCATAATTTAGATGATTTGAGATATATTTAACGCTTTCTGATTATTTAGGCGCAGTTGAACATATTTGACGCTATTAAATTATCTCAATTCAATTGAATTCAAGTCGCAATAGATAATAAAGATATAGTGTTTTACTATTCTTATTTTCGTTCAAAATTTTTTAACAAAATAATTAATATTAATATTATTTAAATTTAGATTTCGAAGTCAAATAATTTTATAGATAAGATGTTATAGTCAAGATGGTGTAATCAAATCATGTCTCACTCTATATATATATTTTTTTGAAGTTCTCAAAATTAATAAACTTGGCATCTATTTTGGCATATTTACATATTAATACAGAATTATTTTTAAATAATTTAAACTTTTGAATAAATTAATTTTTCTAACTATAAAACTACAAAATCCCGAGGACAAAATGAGTATCACTAAATGAACCCACAAATTGGGCTAGTTCACCCCTCAAAGTCGGTGAATCTGTTAATTCCCATATACGGCATTGGGCTTCCACCACATGTGGATCGCTGGCCCAACAACATGTAAAACGAAAACGAAATGAATAAATTAAATGGAGGGGCTTTGATTTTTAATCCTGGCTTGATAAATATAATGACGATTTTGTTCTCGCTCTTTATTCATATTTTCAAGGAATTTGTACTGTGCTCTTTTTACGTTCAAATGTTTGAAAGTAATTTTGTTATTGTATTTGTAGGTTACCTTTTAAAATTTTAGAAAACGAATATATATTCATACTTTCAGTCTATGCCAAGAATCTATAAGGTTTAGGAAAAGTTTAATAAAAGTAATTTCGGAAAGTCCTATAAATTTTTAATGATATATAAATACTTCATAAATTTAACAATTATTTAAAATAAATGTTATATTTCCTTTTAAAAAAAAACTTAAAAATTATTTTTAAATTCAAATTTTGGTCTCCATCCCCAACCCAACGAGCTGAATCCTCGTACTTATGAAATTTTTACCATCTTTAACTACAGCCTCAAATTATTCGACTCTTTAATATATTGTTGGTTAATAACTAGTAGTCTCTAATATTTTCAATATTTTTATCCATCACAAAGATCCATATTTGATAATCAAATTTAATAATGAGAACAATAATGAATGTCAAAACAATTCTCACCAAAAATTAATAATCTATGAAATTTTTTTGCTAAAAACTTATCAATAATTTAATCATTCATAAAGCAATTATGTATGTTATAGTTGACACCTTCTTATGCACATTCCAATTCATTAAGTAATCATATAACCTATTACATATCACCTTAGATGGGTGTGGATATGGCACATATATAACCTATTTATGCATATACACTAACAATATAATTAAAATAATATTTATAAAATTTAAATAAATTAGATGAAATTGTTTAGAATGTTATCTTATAATTAGGAGTGATAATTCGGATAAACGAATTGTATTTGGATTAACACAAATATAATTTATTTATTATTTGTCTTAACGTGAATACAATTCCTCTATTATTCGTGTCAAAAATTTAAATATAAAACGACTTACTTATTTAGACACGTTTATTTGTTTAAATATAATTATTCATTTAAGATATAGTTGTTTATTTAAGGTATGATTATTCATTTAAACGTAATTATTTGGTTAAGACACGGTTATTCATTTAAACACGATTAAAGTTATATAGTTGTGACATATATGAGTTATCAACATTAAGGTCCTTAAGATATTAAACAATACTATATTTTTTTAAAAATCATATATATATGTGATAATTAGATCCCTAACATTAAAGAACTATTTGGTAATCATAAACTAATATTATATTATTTTTTTAAAATATACTTATTTAGACACGATTATTTATTTAATTAGTTATGTCTTAAACAAATAAATAAGTTAAGAGGATCGAACAAGAATAAACATGATTATTAATCATTCAACACGAATACAACATGATTATTATTTGTGTCAATTTTTTTAACTCCGAATCTGTTTAATTACATTATAGTCATGTCAGATACTTGTGTCGTATCCTAAATTACTATCCTTATAATAAACTCTATAAAACTCATAAACTATAAATAAAATGAGTCACAATAACCATATAATCATTTTTTTTTTCGATTGGAAAACTCTCCAACAAACTCATTATTTTCGCCTTCTCAACATAATATAGCTTCAAAATTTCTTTCTTAACGGTGTTTATACTAATTGAATCAATTGACGTCTGAAGTAGCTTTATCAACACAGAGAGTCTCACATATTCATTGTAGATTCGTATAATAGAACTATGCCAAATAAATTAAAAAAATGTAGAAAAAATAAAAGGTCTTAGATGTATAGTTGTTAGAAAGTAATTTGTGAATCTACGTAATGATTATTATTTGACACCTTTAGATAATATTAATGCGTTTTCAATAATTTATGTTTGCGTATAAGATTGAATGTATGACAATTAGAAAATAACTAGGAAGAAGCTAAATTTATAATTGGACTATAATTTGATAAAAAGTGAATCATAATTAAAATAGAAAAGTTAGTCCTCCTTATCTATAAAGATATTATATTCTATCAATTAGGATTATCTCAATAACTTTATATTAAAGACAAATTAAATAAATAGGCCTACAGAAAGAGATCATTTTTCTTTCATCACCGCTTTTAAAGATTCCAAAGTTAGGGATTAATATACACGTTATGAAATTATTATATATGAATAAATGTGAGAAAATTATATTTAATTTCTTGGGAATATCTTTAAGAAAAAGTAATTTAGACCCACGATTTCAAAAATACTTATGTGGAATTCTATTTATTAGTATATATATATTTTAATTTGAATGGTTTAACTATTGTATGTTACAATTTCATTAATGCATATTTGAACTAAAATTCAAAGTGAACGTTAACTTATAAATAATGCATGTCACATTCAAGGAAAGGCACACCAAAATTATTATTGCATTTATATTTAGTATGCTACCTAATATATTTACATTATTTATATAATTTTACATTAATCTATTAATATTAGCAAAAGATTTAGTTATTACATTGGAGAGCAATATTGATATTTGATTGTTAATGAATTTTATATATAGTTACATAATAAAATAAGTATATGTTTAGTTTAACTTTTTTATTTGCCAAAATTGTTTTTTCAATGTTAATTTTTTTAATTAAATTTTGAATTTTTGGCAGTAAGGGTTTTTGAGTTTTTTTAAAAAACTAAATTATTTAAGATACCTTAGTTTTATTTTAAAGATTTTAGGTTATTTTCTTATTAATATTGTCTTAAATACTTATCTATTAAAATAATTATATAATTTTTTAAAAAATTTATTTATGATAACTAAATAATTAATAATTTTTTTATTAAACACTCTATTTATATAAGCTCTACCTATAAATCATCTATTTTGAAAAGTATATTTTAAAAATTATATCAAACTAACCCTAAGTGTATATATTTGCAAATTCTATAATAAAAAGTAAGTAGAATATATTAAATCATCTATTTATTTAATGGTATATTATAATGAAAAGTACATTAATAAGATTGTAAAGATTATATTGTTAAGGTAAAGGACTTGTAAGTTCCTAAGATTTGGTCTTTTAAACTGAGTAGCCTCAATGGTTTTAAAAATACTCATAAAAATTTTAATTTATTTTAAAAAGATAAATATATCCCTACACAATAATAGTTATTTATTGAAAGTAACTATTAAACTTTTAAAATTTGACAAAATATAATATATTTATGTAAAATACATTAATAAATTAAATAAATAATATTATTTTATAACATTTTAATACTATAATTAATGAATATTTAATTTCTAATACGTAAGTAACATTGGATTGTTAATATATTGTAAAATAAAATAAATTTATATTTTGCTTATATTATATGCATAACTATTTAATTATCCGTATGTCATAAAATAAGACTTGTCATTTTTATATTTAATTTTAATTAAGAGTTTAAAAATAATTTTCTTATAACTACAATTAAATAAGGATATGTTCATTATTTTAAAATAATTATGACTTTTATAAATATTTTTTGAAATCATTGGGGCTAATCAATTTAATAGGCCAAATCTTAGAGGCCTATGAGCCATTATCTCATATTATAATTATTAAACCACCATTTAATATAAAGGTTTAAACTTGCAGGTAACTAAAAAAATTATATTTAGAAGTCCCTTTTTAGTTTTATCGTAATTGTATTCGTTTTAAATTCAAAATTTTGTTCTAATTATCTTAAAGACATTTTTAATTAATTTAAAAGTTTTAAATCTATAATGATTATATCATCATTTTTTTAACTTTTAAATTATTTTCTTTTTAACATTTATTTCATCCCTTTTAACTCTAACGTTTGTTTTCTCTTTTCATTGCTCACTTTCCTTTTCTTTTTGTAATTTAGTTTTATAGTATGTAACTTGAATTTTGCATAATGCTCGATATGAAATCTATCTTTGTTTTGTATTTTATCGAACCAAAGTTAACAATTTCTTTTATAATTAAATAAAGACATCGGGTAGAATGAAGCCAGTACACATCCAATATATTGTCTTTTCTCACCATTTTTTTTTGGTTTAAAAAAAAAGTAAATAAGACTCCACACCAATAAAATCTCTATAGAATATTTAGAATGTTTGCAAATTCTATTGAATAGCTAATTAAATTTAATTGAATTTTTTATAAAAGGATATTTTAATTTTAGGTCTATTAAGTTTATTTTATAAAAATAGATGCATCTCATATATTTAATATTTTAATTACATATTGGTAAAGAGTCATGAAATACTTTATGGAAAAAATTACCATTTTCTCCGGCCATTAAAATTAACAATATATTTACAAAATAAAAGAGGTAGGTCGCACTCTACTAAAAAGGTAAGAATTCCAATCAATTGGCCAAATTGAACTATACTACTATATTTTTCAATATTAATATATATAATATCTGCAAATATTTATGTTAAATGCAATTAATTAGGAGTTGGCAAAATTAGATTCAGTTTGATTTTTTTAAAAATCAAATTGAATCGAATTAAACTGAACCAATTTGGTTTAGTTTCTACGTTGGTTTCAGCTCCACGCTTAATTTTTGAGATATTTTCCTATAAACCTCTAAATTAAATGTGACAGGACCCGTCTCGACCCCTCTTGAGAGTCCGAGATAAATCCTGCTAAATATTTATAGTAAGTACCTGTCATTCTCATAAACATCTCATAATAACACTCATAAATAAAGTAAATGGCCTCAGGCTTTTATTATTAACATACATTGAGACTCCATGTCTTTTCACACATATATACATATTCACATACACACATGATATGTTCAAAATGTTTCATGCAGTATGCGTAGAGTGGTTTCAACCTCATTTACAAAATTGCACCCTACACGAAATCCTGCGTAACCTGGGGAGAAATGGGAAAAATAGGGAAAGGAATGAGCTTGCGGATCAGTGAGTGGACATGGTTTTTACAGAAAATATATTTTCATACAACCATTGTACGACATCTTAAAATCGTACATAATTTAAGCAAAACTTACACACTAAGAATGTATATAATTGCAAACAGTTCATACAGCACCCAACTAATACCCGGGGATATCATGCTTGGCGGGATCCCAACGCTCAAGCGGAAAAAAATCATACTCAACTCGGCGGTCTCATATCATTGCCCGGGGAGCTCACATTCATATACATATATTTTCATGGGTCCCAAGGACCTTACTATATAATATTGGGGAATGAGTACTTGTGGGGTGCTTCAAATAAACACAATCAATATTCAAACAGAAAACAATCACTTTCATGCAATCACTGAACATTACGCATAATTTAAATACTACGTAACATACAACGCAATCTAACTCATTAATAAACAGCTTGATTATGCTATATTAAATATTTAAACATAATATAAATTCATAATATTTTAAAAATATATTTACTCACAGCTCAATCGCTCAATCTCAGAAAATTTCGGGGTCCCCTGGGTTTTTTTTATTACCGCACTGCTCCCTAAAAACACATAATTCAATAATTTACTGTTAAAACTAATCCACAACCTGATACGTATCACAATTACAATAATAAAACTACTTTAATTCCATAAATACATTGTCCACAAAGTTTCTGGACATAACTTCCCAATACCGTTTCCTGCATAATTCTTTTTTCCTATGAATGATTTCCATTTATCTTTTTCCTTTTTTTTTCTTTTCCTTTCCTTGCCTCTCTTCCTATCGAATTAAATTTGCTTCTGTTTGATTTTTTTTTCAATTTGACTTTTGAAAACGAAAACAAAACATGTATATATATATATATATACACACACACACACACACACACACCGCCTTACCGCTTAAATTATTATTATATTATTTAATTATTATTATTTTTCAATTGACACCTAATTGCTTAGGTGTCTCAATTTTTCCCTCTTATAAGAATTTCGTCCTCGAAATTCATGTACCTGTTTGAAATAAATACGGATATCGAACTCGCATCTGATCCTCACGCTCTCATGTTACCTTGTCAACATTGTGATTCCTCCATAAAACCTTGACTAACGGGATTATCTTGTTACATAATTGCTGCTCTCTAAAGTCCAGTATTTGAACAGCTTCTTCTTCATAAGTCAAATTTTCTTCCAATTGTGCTGGCTGCGAGTCTAGAATATGAGAAGCATCAGGAACATATTTTCTTAACATAGAGACATGAAAAACATTATGAATGCGTGATAATTCTGGTGGTAGAGTTAATCTGTAAGCCACTTGACCAATCTTTTCAATAATCTCAAATGGACCCATATATTGAGGGCTCAGCTTTCCACGCTTCCCAAATCGAAGTATACCCTTCCAAGGAGAAACTCGTAAGAAAACATAATCACCCACAGCGAACTTCAATTGTCTTATGCGTTTATCTGTATAGCTTTTCTGTCTATCTTGGGCTGTTTTTAATCTGTCCGTGATAACTGAAATCTTCTCATTAGTATCTTGGACAATTTCTGGACCTAACAACCTCTTCTCTCCAACCTCATCCCAACAAATAGGTGTTTTGCATTTTCTACCATACAAGGCTTCATATGGTGCCATCTGGATACTAGACTGATAACTATTGTTATAAGCAAATTCCATCAGTGATAAGTGTGCATTCCAATTACCTTTAAATTGTATTACAAATGCTCGAAGCATATCTTCTAATCTGAATGGTTGTTTCTGATTGCCCATCAGTTTGAGGGTGAAAAGTTGTACTGAAATTAAGTTTAGTCCCCATAGCTTTCTGTAAACTAGGCCAAAATCTGGAAGTGAATCTAGGATCCTTGTTAGATACAATGGATACTGGTGCCCCGTGTAATCTTACTATCTCATCTACATATAAACTAGCCATTTTCTCCATTGAATAGGTATTCTTAAAAGGTAGAAAATGAGCAGACTTTATAAGTCGATCAATAATTACCCAAACACTATCATGACTGCATTGAGTACGTGGAAGGCCCATAATAAAATTCATCGTAATGTATTCCCATTTCCACTTAGGAATTGGAAGTGGCTGAGAAAGTCCAGCAGGTTTATGATGTTCAGCTTTAATCTGTTGATAAATTAAACAATGAGATACAAACTCTGCAATCTCCCTTTTCATACCTTGCCACCAATAATGCTCTCTCAGAGTACGATACATCTTTGTACTTCCAGGATGCATGGCATAAGCTGAACTGTGTGCTTCTTCTAAAATCTGCTTCTTCAATTCTAAATCATTTGGTACACATGTCTGTTGCCCATAACTAAGGTATCATTGTCTCTTAATGAAAAATCAGTCTGTAAATCATTCTTCACTTCTTTCTTTAACTTAACTATATTTGGGTCTCCATTTTGCATTTCTCGGATCTGATCAATCAGTACTGGTCTGACTTAAAAATGATGCCCTACTGCTAAATCAACTCCGAGTGATCTTAAATCAATCAATAATGGAAGACTCATTACCTTCATGTGAGCAATAGAGCTTGAAGACTTTCTACTGAGTGCATCTGCTACTACATTTGCTTTACCTGGATGATAGTCAATGGTACAATCATAGTCTTTGATCAGCTCAATCCATCTCCGTTGTCTAAGATTCAATTCTTTATGAGTAAACAGGTACTTCAAGCTTTTGTGATCTGTATAAATCTCACAAGTGGCCCCATATAAATAATGTCTCCAAATCTTTAATGTAAACACTACAGCGGCAAGTTCTAAATCATGGGTAGGATAGTTCAACTAATGTTTCTTGAGTTGTCGGGAAGCATAAGCAATTACTTTACCATGTTGCATTAATATACACCCCAATCCTTGTCTGGATGCATCACTGTAAACTACAAATTCCTCAATATCAGATGGAAGTGTAAGAATAGGTGCAGAAGTCAATCTCTTCTTAAGTTCTTGAAAACTCTGTTCACAATCATCAGTCCACTTAAATTTCGCATTTTTCCTAGTTAGCTTAGTTAATGGCCTAGCAATTCTATAGAAAGCTTTAACAAACCGTCGATAATATCCAGCTAGCCCAAGAAAACTTCTGACCTTTGTCACATTAGTAGGTCGTTCCCAATTAACTACTGCCTCCACCTTCTGAGGGTCTACATAAATACCATTGGCTGAAATCATATGGCCAAGGAATGTAACTCTATTAAGCCAAAATTGACATTTACTGAATTTTGCATAAAGTTGTTTATCCCTGAATGTCTGTAGAATAACTCTCAGATATTGTGCATGTTCTTCTTTGCTCTGTGAATATACTAGAATATCATCAATAAACACAATGACAAACTGATCTAAATAAGAATGAAACACACGGTTCAAAAGATCCATAAAAATTGCTGGGGCATTTGTCAACCCAAACGACATCACAAAAAATTCGTAGTTTCCATAACGGGTTCTGAAGGCAATTTTAGACACATTTGAATCTCTAATCTTCAATTGGTGATAACCTGATCGCAAATCTATCTTTGAGAAAACTCTAACACCCTGTAACTGGTCAAATAAGTCATCAATACGCAGAAGTAAATACTTATTACGTATGGTGACTATATTCAATTGTCTGTAGTCTATACACAATCTCATAGTTTCATATTTCTTCTTCACAAACAACACTGGTGCTCCATAAGGAGAAATATTCGGTCTGATGAAACCTTTATCTACTAGTTCTTGTAACTGAATTTTTAACTCTTTCAATTCTGATGGAGCCATTCTGTAAGGTGCCATGGAAATAGGTGTTATTCCCGGAATCAAATCAATAGTGAACTCAACTTCTTTATCTGGTGGTAACCTAGTCAAATTCTCCGGAAACACATATGAGAATTCATTCACTACAGGTATATCTTCAAGTTTTACATGAATAGCTTGAGTGTCAATAACATAAGCTAAGTAAGCAGGGTAACCTTTTCTCAACAATTTTCTGGCAGAAACAGCTGATATCACACATGATGGGAGAATTCGTCTTTCCCCACAGAAAACAATATTTGGTTCATTTAGTCTTCTAAATGTTACTTCTTTCCGAAAACAATTAACTGTAGCACGATAATTCACTAGCTAGTCCATTCCCAATATAGCACCAAAGTTACGAATATTCAAAGGAATTAAATCTGCTTTCAAGTTAGAACTACCTACCCTGATAACATATCCCTGTAATACATTCTCAGCCAATAATGAATCTTCAAGTGGCGTGGCTACCATTAAGCTATAATCTAATGGACTCAATTCTTTATCCGCATGTATGACAAATGTATAAGATATGAAGGAATGCGTAGAACCAGGGTCTATCAAAATATGAGCATCTTGACCAAAAATAGTTAACATACTTGTAACAACATCTGGAGTGGCCTATGCCTCTTGCTCTATCAAGGCAAATACACATGCCTGTATATGAGGGTGACCTAATTGTCTTCTCTGTCTATCATCAGTTCTCACGGCACTAGGTTGTACTACACTGACAGGTGTGGGTTTTATTGTTTGTGGTCTCTATGGTCTCATCATCTGACTACCTCTGCCCTGAAAGTGTTGTGGCGCTGTACCCTATACTGCACTACTTATGCTCTGTGCTAAAGCAAGACAGTCTCTCTTGATATGCCTAGGCTATCCACAATGATAGCAAAATACTATACTCGCCAAACACTGTCCATCATGGTATCTCCCACAAGCCATACAAGTGAAACATCTACCTATGCTAGTTCACTACCCTGTTGACGACTCCCATAATACTGAGCTATATTACTCTGACCATATCCTCGTCCTTGTCCTTTAGACATCTCAGGATATGGTTGGTATTGCTGTCTTTTCGAATATCCTCTCTGTTTAACTTCTTTCCTTGATATCCAACTACTGCTGGCTCCAGCAATTTACTGATCTTGGCTTTGATTGTATTTAGGTGGTTCAGTCCTTGGAATATCCGCTTAACACTGCTCAACTCTCAGCTCAGTCTCAACTAAATTGCGATATTGTGTATACCTCGACCCAGCTACAGATTTCCTAATTTCATTTCGCAAACTTGCTTCAAACTATTTACATTTATCCATCTCATCTCGTATCACGTCAGGAGCAAACCTTAACAACTCTGTTAATTTGTTTTCATAATCTTCTACAGTCATCGACCCTTGAGTCAACATCAAGAATTTATTCCTCTTTGTATCTTGATAGATAGATGAGAAATATTTATTATTAAATTCCCTTCGAAAATTGGCCTAAGTAATAGCTTCATATCCTCCATATCTATTTAAAATAGATGTCCATTAGTAATATGCTCTACCCCGAAGCAAAAATGATGCAAAGTTTACCTTCTACTGATCTGTACATCCCATTACCTAGAATATTCTTTCAACTGTAGTAAACCAGGACTTTGCATTTATTGGATCACCAATCCCTTCGAATTCTGCCGCACCCAGATTACGAAAATGTTCGATAGTGTTCTCCATTCCTGTATCAGGATTTGCTTGAGGTTGATACATATGTATAGGTGGTACAAAATCAGCTCCTCCTTCTCTTGATACTTCCCTTTCTTCCTCCTCAATTAGAGATAAATTCATATCAACGACAAGTCTCGTACTGGATTGACCACTCATATGCATACTAACATTAGTTTCAATTAAACTATTAAATGATGTATGCAACATGCATATGCCACACAATAGTCTACATAATCAAAACCTCGCTCTGATACCAAACTAACAGGACTTGCCTTAGCCCTTCTCGAGAGTCCGAGACAAATCCTACTAAATATTTATAGTAAATACTTGTTATTCTCATAAACATCTCATAATAACACTCATAAATAAAGTAAATGGCTTCAGGCTTTCATCATTAACATACATTGAGACTCCATATCTCTTTACACATATATACATATTCACATACATACATGATATGTTCAAAATGTTTCATGCAGCATGCGTAGAGTGGCCTGAACCTCATTTACAAAACTACACCCTGCACCAAATCCTGCGTGACCTGGGGAGAAATGGAAAAAATAGGAAAAGGAATGAGCTTGCGGTTCAGTGAGTGCACATGATTTTTAAAGAAAATACATTTTCATACAACCACTATACGACATCTTAAAATCGTACATAATTTAAGCATCAGTTACACACTAAGAATGCATATCATTGCAAACAGTTCATACAACACTCAACTAGTACCCGAGGATATCATGCTTGGCGGGATCCCAACGCCCAAGCGGAAAAAAATCACACTCAACTCGACGGCCTCGTATCATCATCCGGGAAGCTCACACTCATATACATATATTTTCATGGGTCCTAAGGACCTTACTATATAATATTGGGGAATGAGTACTTGTAGGGTGCTTCAAACAAACACAATCAATATTCAAACAGAAAACAATCACTTTCATGCAATCACTGAACATTACGCATAATTTAAATACTGCGTAACATACAATGCAATCTAACTCATTAATAAACAGCTCGATCATGCTATATTAAATATTTAAACATAATATAAATTCATAATATTTTAAAAATATATTTACTCACAGCTTAATTGCTCAATCCCTAGAAATTTCGGGGTGCCCTGGGTTTTTTTCACCACCACACTGCTCCCTAAAAATATATAATTTAATAGTTTACCGTTAAAACTATTCCAAAACCTGATACGTATCACAAATACAACAATAAAACTACTTTAATTTCATAAATACACTATCCACAAAGTTCCTGAACATCAATTCAACTTCCCAATATCTTTTCCTACACAATTCATTTTTCTTACAAATGATTTCCGTTTATCTTTTTCCTTTTTCCCTTTTTTTTTTACTTTCTTTTCCTCTCTTCTTATCGAATTCAATTTGCTTTTGTTTGATTTCCTTTTCAATTTGACTTCTGAAAACGAAAACAAAACATGTATATATATATATATATATACACACCACCTCACCGCTTAAATTATTATTATATTTTTTAATTATTATTATTTAATTATTTTTTTTTCAATTGACAACTAATTGCTTAGGTGTCTCAAAATGCAAATTAAAAAAAAAATTTTAAATTTATAATAATTTTTCTTATTTTCATATAAATTTATGTAAATAATTATAAAGTTTTTTACTTATTTATAATTTTAATAACACTTAGGAGCTTATATAAAATTTTATATTTTATCCTAATTGATTTTCGGTTCGGGTTCGATTTTAATCAAATTTGAACCTAACCGATTAATTTATAACATAATAGAACCGAACTTATTTTTAAAATCAAATCGAACCGAATTGAACAATTCGATTCGGTTCGCTTCAGTTGGGCAATTTTGTCCAGGCCTACAACCAACCCTATATATATTTAATAAATTAATTTCAGTTTGTAAATTATATTAATTTTTTAATGTGACAAAATAACTGTTATTTTAATTTTATGCAATTGTTTTACAAAATTATTATCAATTTAATGCCACATATTTATATTTTATTTTTTTATTATAAAATAATTATTTTTATACAGTTTTTTTAAAAAATCGCAATTAGTTGTAAAAATAGTTATTATTATAAATATTATTTTTTATTTGTAATTTTTATTAATCAATTTTATATTCAATTTTTTATTGTTACAGAATAATAATAATTATTATGTTTATGAAATTTTTCTGCAAAATAATTTCTAGTTTAATGTTTCAAAAAATATGTATTTCTGTTTATAATTTTTGTAAAATGATTTGGTTATTTAATTAGAATACAAGTTTTATCTTTTAAAGCTTGTATAAAATGATTATGATTTTACTATTACAAAATAATTATTATTTTTATTTTTATTCAATTATTTAAAAAAAATGTATTAGTTTAATAAAAAATTAATATATATATATATATATATAATCATTAAATATTAATTGAGCTTGGTGGTATAACCTTTGCACTCTCACTAAAGGGAAGGGGGGTTTGAATCTTAATAATTTTTTTTTTTACATAAATATTAGTTTTGACCTGACCTAGGGACTCGAATCTTAGTAATTTATATTTTTAGTATGGATATTAGCTTTGATCCAACCTAGACCGGTTAAATTTGAATTCAAATTCATAGGGTGAAATAGTAATTTAACGTCGATAACAGGCTTGTTAAATTTGAATTCAAATTCGAATTCAAAAGGTAAAATAATAATTTAACAAAACTTATATTAAAAATAACGACAATAAGGAGGGTTATGGGGTTTTTCACTCCAACATGAAGGGAATGAGCATATGCGGATTCTACTGGGGTTCATGGTAATTTTTCCATACTTTATTATCAATTAACTAGCTATAGTTATAGTAGAATGTTTGCTATTTTTTTTGTAATCAACATAGAATTTGCATGTGCTTGTTTTTTTTTTTTTACGAATATAATTACTTATTGTTCTAAATGTGTTATATGCAGAAAGAAATCTTTGTAGAAAAGCTAGTTAAAGAAGTTGTTGAGGAAATCTAATATTTGAGGAACTTAATTAGAGATAGGAATGGATATCGTTTTTATAAATATCCATCCGTATCCAATCATGATGGATAGAATATGGTAATTGGAAAAAAAAAAGATATAGTAAAGGTGTCTAATATCCATATAGGATATGGATAAGATATTGATATTTTGAAATATTTTGACCCAAATATCTACATAAGATATTTGATTTATTGTAATTTTTTAATATTGTTAGAATTATATATTTTTAAGACGTTAATATGATATTAAATTTTTATTTAATTGTTAACATGGTATATTAATTTATAGAACATTAAAAAAAATTAGCTTGCTTGACACCTCGTTAAGATTAAGTCTTCCTTACTTGAAGAAAGTGGCACAGAAAGTGGCTTTAAACTTGTTCATTTGATTAAGCAAATATGTAATGGCAACATGTATGTGAGACATGTGGCCCTAGCAACCAGGGGTGTTAGTTGTCTTTGCTTGTATATAGAGTACCTAGTGAGAGTGCTTGAGATCATCAATTGATCAAGTGAGGATCAAGTGAGTTGAGTGAATTTCTAGCACAACAAGAGTTGTAACATTTGTAATCTTCTCTTAGAGAAATAGAAAATTTGAAGAGAGATTTCCCCTCGTAAAATTGTGCAAGTGTGTTGTGTTTATTTGGTGTGTAGAAAATTCAGAGTGTTGAACCTCTATTGCGGAAGAGAGAATTTGCTGACTGAAGCAATTCGGCGCAAGCGCAGGGTTGCCGCATTCATACAAAGTCCCATTGACAGTTGTGCTAGAGATTCACTCAACTTACTTGATCTTCACTTGATCAATTGATGATCTCTAGCACTCTCACTAGGTACTTTACATACAAGCAAAGACAACCAACACTCCTGGTTGCTAGAGCCATATGTCTCATATACATGCTGCCATCACCCCTTGTGCTTAGTTAAATGAACAAGTCTAAGGCCACTTTGTGTGCCACTTTCCTCAAGCCAAGGAACCACTCCACTAAGTCACCTTGACTTAGTCTTTGCTTGACACCTCGTCAAGATTAAGTCTTCCTTGCTTGAAAGCCAACAAGTGTACCCCGTTTGAGGCCTCACCGAAAACCTCGCTACTGCCTTAAGTCTTCTAACTCAAGGCCTGCATCCGTATTCACCCGCAATATCCATTTTTGCCACCCATTGTATAGCCCAGCTACTACGCAGTTACTGCCTGTACCATTCTCGCTTGCCTTTACTTTTCGGGTTTGATGGGTGCATGCTCGCTATTCTGGTTGTTCAGCTAATGTTCCCACAACACTAAGCTATCTTCGAATGTCCTCCGACACTCTAACATCGAGTATGTTGCGCGCCACAAGTTTAAGGGTCTAACAAATCACCCCCACCAGAAGAGCCCGACGTCCTCGTTGGAAGGGTGTCCAAGTACGCCTTAACTTCTTTCTCGAATTGTCACAAAGTGACATCTCGCTCCTAACTAGCATTCGCTTTACTGCCATTCTTCCACTGAACCAAGTAGTTCGTCCGTCGATCCTTTTTGCTCTGCCCCATCGTTCGGTGATCAAGGATCTTCTCTGTTTTCTTATCAAATTGCTTACGAATCACAGGAGGAGTCCTCTTGGCTTGATAGCGCCCACTATCAACTAAGTCTTCGTGGAAGTGTTTAAGAAAACTCACATGAAATGTGGGGTGAACCTTCAGCCGTTCGGTAGCTTCAACCGGTATGCTACTCTCCCAACTCTCTTGATAACCTCAAAGGGTCCATCATACTTCGGTATCAACCCTCGGTGCACGATTTTGCTACTAATCTTCTTCCATATTTATGGTGTGAGATTAAGTAGCACTTTGTCGCCCACGTCAAACTCTAACGGTTTCTTTCCAGCATCTGCATATTTCTTCATTCGTCAAGACACTTTGGCCAAACTATCCGTCTCTTGTGCCAATAACTCTTGCTTGTTTCGCACAAACCTATATGATACTGGGCACTTCCCTCCGTTAGATTGTTACCTCGTGTGAAGTAAGCGACTATTGTCCCATGACTAATTCCGCTAGACTCATTCCTGTTGTCGAGGAACTATGTATGTTGTAGTAAAACTGAGCCACGTTGAGTAAATCCACCCAATTTGTTTGGTTGGCTGTCACATAATGTGGCAAATACTCCTCGAGTAATGCGTTCATGCTCTCCGTTTGCCCATCGGCTTGAGGATGGTTGGCCATCGAAAACTTCAACTCAGTCTCTATCAAGTTGAACAGTGTTGTCCAAAATCGACTCGTGAAGCGAGCATCTCTATCACTCACGATATCTTTTGAAATCCTAAAGTATTTCATCACATGCTTATAAAACAACTCTGCTACTATGTCTGTTGTACATGTGTGAGGTACGGGAATAAATACCGCATATTTGGTGAAACTGTCTACAATAACCAACACTGCTTTCTGCCCATTCGCCTTTGCCATACCTGAGATGATCTCCACTTCTCTGTCTTATCTAATTGACACACGAGACAAGTCTTGACATACAAGCGTATGTCTTCTTCCATTTTTGGCCAGTAATAGGCATGTTCCAAGAGTGTCATCATTCATTCGACCCCTAGATGCTCGGCACATTGAGGGCCATGTGTCTCTCGCAATAGTATGCGTCTAAGTTTCCCGCCACTCGGAACATATAGCCTTCCTCCCCGTGCATAAATCAGTCCATCCTCGAGCCAAAATCTTGATACGAGCCCTTCCTTAATCTCATCTTGAAGTCGGCAATATGTGGAATCACTCTCGACATGCTGCCATACCTTATCAATGAAGTCTGAAACCACCGAGGTTAGGGCTGCCACATAGCCCTCGACTTCCTTTCAATTGAGAGCATTCGCAACCATGTTTTACCTCTCTGGCTTGTGTACCCATTTGAAGTCGAACTCAGTAAGAAACTTCTGCCATCTTGCTTGTTTCAGGGACAACTTCTTCTGTGAGCGAAAATATGTATTCGCGACATTATCTGTAACTACCGTGAATAGCATCCCAAAGAGATAATGCTGCCAAGTTGCCAAGCAATGCATTATCGCCGTCATCTCCTTCTCATGGGTTGAATATCGCTGCTCAGCATCCTTTAACTTTTGAATTTCAAAAGCTATCGGGTGCCCTTCTTGCACTAGCATGCCACCTATTTTCTTGTCCGACACATCCGTATAAACTTCGAAAGGTTTGCTAAAATCTGGTAGCTTGAGCACGGGCTCGGAAGCTATTGCACCTTTGATGTTGTCGAATGCATGTTGGCCTGCCTCGATCCATTGCCACTTTCAATCTTTCTGCAACAAGTCTATGAGTGCGCTAACTCTCTTGGAGTAGCCCTCGATAAATGTTCTGTAATAGTTAGCCAAACCAAGAAAAGATCGGAGTACGAGTACTTTTTTAGGTTCGATCCAGTCAAGAATAGCCTTGACCTTCCTCTCGTCCATGCGAATCTTACCACTGCTCACCCAATGGCTGAAAAATAACACTTCCCGCCTACAAAATTTGCATTTCTCCTTCTTGACATACAGCTTGTGTTCTCGTAACCTCGTGGACACACGTCTTAAGTGCTCGATATGATCTCTGAAATTTTTATTATACACTACAATGTCGTCTAAATAGACAGCCACAAACTCATCCAAAAACTTGTAAAGGACATCATTCATGAGATTACAAAAGGTAGCGGGTGCATTAGTAAGTTCGAATGGCATAACTAGAAACTCATATGAACCATGCCTTGTTACACATGTCGTTTTTTGTCTCGTCACCTTTAGCAATCCTCACTTGCCAATATCCCGCTCTCAAGTCGAGTTTTGTAAAGTAGCAAGCATTGCCTAACCAGTGGAACAAATCAGCAACGTTAGGGACGGGGTATTTGTTCTTCATAGTGACCTTGTTGGGTGCGCGATAATCTACGTACATTCACAGTGATCTGTCTTGCTTCTTTTGGAATAGCACCAGTGTGCCAAAAAGAGCCTTCGAGGGTTGAATGTACCCTACATCCAATAACTCATCGAGTTGCCTCTGCAACTCCGCCAACTCGAATGGCGACATTTGGTAAGGAACCTGTGCAGGGGGTCTCGCGCCAGGTTCTATCTCAATGTGATGATCGATAGCATGTCTAGGGGGTAACTCTTTCGGGAGTTCAGGAGGCATGAGATCCACAAACTCATCGAATATTGCAGCATACTCGTCAGACACCTCCACAATCTGGTCCAGCTTGATTTCTATAAGCGTTGCAAGGTATGATATCTCCCACTTCTGGAGCCCCTTGTTAAATTGAATGGCGAATTGTAATGATTGCCCTGATCTATCATTCTCTAAAAACTCGCAAAGTACGAGCTGTGGAGTCTTTTTTGTAATCAATAGACTCCGCATTTATGGCATCACATATGCCATGGCGCCTACAAGAAATTAAATCCCCAAAATTAAGTCGTAATCTTCGAGAGGTAAAATTGAGAAACGTACCTTGTCTTTTCAATCTCCGACTCTCAAAGAGCTTATGGCTATCCCCTGCACAACTATATCCGACGAATTTACGGCCTGCACAGCACACGACATTCCCTCGATATTCAATCCCAAGCGCTGCACCTTTCGTGCTGCAAAGAAGTTGTTTGTCTAGCCCATGTCTATCATTGCCCGAATCTTGAGACCGTTCATAAGCATGCTTGTGTACATGAGACCTTGATAACACTCGTCAATCCGTAATACATTACAACGTTGCTGTTGCAAAGGATTGAGCTTCAAAACGCACTTTTCCGCCTTCGAATTTTCTTCTTCAGCAACCATTGCATTCAACTTGCCGCACTTAAGGCATTCTCTCGTCCTATGGGGACCGTCGCAAATGAAGCACGCCAAGCCCTTCTTTTCTTGCCTTGGTATCAGAGCTCGGTTAGGCTCATTCTATTTTCTACATTTCTTATTTTCTGCATAAAGATGTCCGGAGAAACATTGAAGGAAAGGGTAGTGCAACTGAAAAAAGTTGTTGGTTCCATGCCAGCTCATGCGAGTCCATTAGTGATACAATCAAAGATCAACGCTTCCAAAATAACTAGCATTCGGCAAGAGTTGAATGATTTCACCAATTTATACGCAAAAAAGCTTAACGCTACAATGGAAGATGTGGTATCGTTGGCGGGAGTACTAAAGGAGCATTAATAATATCAAGGGTGAGGTCGAGTTGCTTAAGCAGGCATTAGGCAACACCTCTACACATGCGGAGATAAGTCCCTCGAAGATTAAGGTGCCGGAACCTAAGGGTTTTAGTGGCTCACGCAACGCAAAGAAGTTGGAGAATTTCCTTTGGGATATGAAACAATACTTTAAGGCAACGAGGATACTCGTAGTGGAGCAAGTTACGATCACAAGCATGCATCTAGAGGGAGATGCAAAGTTGTGGTGGCGTACTCAACTCTAAAAAGATGCGGAAATGCAGCGCACTACCGTTGATTTATGAGATTCACTTAAACGGGAATTGAAGGCGCAGTTCCTTCCTTGCAATGCGGGGTGGCTTACGAGAAAAATTTTGAAGAGACTCAAGCACACGGATTTTGTGCGTGAGTATGTGAATGCATTCAATTCTTTGATGCTCAACATCAAGACCATGTTAGATGAAGACAAGCTTTTCAATTTCATTTCCTGATTGCAGCCATGGGTACAAACGGAACTACAAAGGCAAGCGGTGAGAGACTTGCCTACTGCAATCGCAGCGGCAGATAGCTTGGTAGACTATAAATTCGGAATCACTTCCGAATAAAAAAGAAGTGATGAGTAGAAGAAAAAGGCGAGTTTTTCGAAGTATGAGGGTCGAAAGAAAGAAGGAGAATCAAGCCGAGTCAGAGGACATTCGAGGATAGCTTAGTGTTATGGGAACACTAACTGAACAACCAGAATAGCGGGCATGCACCCATCAAACCCAAAAAGCATAGGCAAGCGGGAATGGTACACGCAGCAACTGTGCAATGGGTGGCGAAAATGGACATTGCAGATGAATACGGATGCGAGCCGTGAGTTAGAAGACTTAAGGCAGTAGCGGGGGTATTCAGTGAGGCCTTAAACGGGGTATACTTGTTGGCTTTCAAGTAAGGAAGACTTAGTTTTGACGAGGTGTCAAGCAAGGACTAAGTCAAGGTGACTGACTAGTTACACATCAAACAACAATTATATTTTGACGGGGGAGTGTCCAAACACCAAGGTTAGCTTTGATCTTTCCTGGCCTTCTGTATGGACTGAATAATAAAGACATTCATCCTTAATTTTAGATACATACATTACACATATAAATATCAAACAAATAAAATATATTACGATTCTTTAAGGAACAAAACGAACATGTAGAATTTCATCCTTGATCGCTAATGCTAGTGCATCGGCACAAAGGAGAATACCTTCACATGGCTTTAAGAGCCATTGTTTCATGGTACTATTAACATCATAACCCTCTAATGTTATTTATGGGAAATGTCTCTCTCTCTATTGCTTCAAGTATTACAAAAGGGTCGCGTGCCTAATTCAAGAAAAGAGCATAAAGTCACAATATGATCAATACAAAATGAATAAAATGGTTAACTTAACAAAATTACAAAAAAAATATGAACAATATAAACAAAATATTATAATTGAAATTATTGAAATATATTGCAAACACGAATATGGCAAACCAAACACTAGAAAGTAACTTATTAAAGATATTCCATATCAACATAACCTTAAAAGGTAAGACTTAGCAAATATAGTGACTTAACAAAATTACAAAAATAATAAGTGCTCGTTCGAGGTGTTGAGATAGAGAGAGTTTCTTTGTTCAAGTTTTTGCCTGTACTTGATAGAATTATATTGGAGCTATCAATGAACAAATATAAATGCTTAGGTACCTGCTTCCAAACAAACTCTATATTGAGGTAGAAAAGTTATTGTGACTCAAAACATAATATGTGTATGTTCAATTGATATTGTATGCAAATTTGTATACATGAGTTGGGAATGAACAATTTGTATAATAACTAGCTAGAAAGAAAATAGATTTATATGGCTTAAGAAAAGTATAAAGTATAAATATTTATAGATTATTTTGGATAGTATACATAATTTAATTTTTATAGCATTAAGTTTGATTGAATTAATTTTAAATAAGAAAAAATTATCTTATTGATTTTGGTTTTTCAAATATGCTTATATTTCAATTGTCATACTATGGAGAACTTTATCATTTGCATGACTATAAAGGAAGAGGTAGGCAATCAATCAATCCTATAAAATTAATGAGCGATGTTTTCACGGGTTAAAGGCTCAATTTAAGAAATTACCCTATTATAAAACAAAGATTTATTCTTAGTGCATGTTGTAGTTTACACAATTTTATCATAATATAATCAAGAAATGACAAAATTTTAACAAAAATCTAATTGAAGACCTTGAGGTGGTTAATGAAGAAAGGTTAAGAGTGAGACAAGATGCAGTTGATAGTATTTTGAGTTAAGAAATTATTAGTTAAATGAGTATAGTTAAAGATCATATTACTGGAGCAATATTGTTGAATTATGTTTAGTAAAAGATCATATTAGTTTTAGAAAAATATTGATATTTTACTTTGTTCAAGTAAAATTATTTCAATGTTTTTATCAATCATCACGTAATAATTTACTTTTCTTATATATCTTTTAAAAAATAAAATTATATTTTTATTGTATCATTTTGTATGAATATATTTTAAATGTTAGTTTGAAGTAATTAATATTAACGAAGGATCCTTGTTTGTATTATTATCTTTTATATTTTATCTTTTTAATTGCAAAATAATTTTTAGAAATTACATCAAACACATCTGGAACGTTAAAAACACAATTAATGTTTTTTTGTTGTATCAAAAATTTCTAAAACAAATTTTGAATTACAAATCAAACAAATCCTAAATTTTTCTTTTTATTTTTGTTTTTTAGTGAGCATCAACGTACGATTATTAAAAAAAAAATTGTTCATTCGTACTAAAATTTAAAAAATAATCATTGTGTATTTATTAGGTGTAAATCCATCGCATTAATTTGATTTTGACCATATTCAGTGTAATATATGAATCTTGATCAAGAACCCCGAGGTACGAACGCAATGTATGATTCCATAATCTTTCCAACTATCTATATATTGTCAACGAAAGACTTAAAAATATTACTCAACTAACATATAGAACTAACATATAGTGTCATGGATACTTATTTGTGTATCACTCATCTTTATACTTGTCTTTTTGGCTTCCATCGTTCGTAAGATCATTCCACGATCAACACCCTCAGATTTTAAAATCATTTTATGCTTTATATTTGTACCTAACTAATCAAAATATCATTTAAAATTATTCTTTATAGCATCAAATACAAAGCCATGGTCCAAACT
Organism: Melia azedarach; assembly: GCA_028052125.1. Classification (NCBI taxonomy): domain Eukaryota; kingdom Viridiplantae; phylum Streptophyta; class Magnoliopsida; order Sapindales; family Meliaceae; genus Melia; species Melia azedarach. Next base: position 9,220,644 of record CM051394.1, on the reverse strand, counting down.
AAAAACGATGAATTCATATTTGAGCATCCTACCATTTCAATGCATACATTCACTATGACCACCATCATATATTTACCTTGATCAGCCATCTAACTACATTGTTAGCTCTATTTTGAAGTATGCTAATGAAGTTATTCTTTATTAATGAGAAAAACCTATTCAAGATATAACTGATTATTAAACTTGTTATGCTTGAACCAATTGCAGTAGCAGGTTGTAAAGATGAAAGTACACTGGGCAACCTAAAAGGGTGAGTGAATTGGGTTTTCAAAAATTTTAAAAATTAAATATGTGTAACCTACATTTAATTTCAAGTAATGTAAATTTCTTAAGTACAAAATAATAAATTCAATGCACTATCAATGTAAATATACTACAATTTATAATTCCAGTGTGTGTGACTAAATGTGTGAAACAATAATAAAAATATAAATTAAATTTGTAAAAGAGTAGAGAAATCAAACACTTGATTTTTACATGGTTCGACAAATTCCGGCCTACATCCACACCTCCAAGTCAACTCGCTTGAGGATTTCACTATTATGCCTTCAAATCTAAGGCAAGCAAATACAACTTTAAGTGGACTTTTGAGTGCCACTCAAACCTTACATCAAGAGGACTTCATGGGTGCCTTTCCAACCCTTACAACTAAGTAACTTATGGTGTCACTCAAACATTTCCACCAAGTGTGTTTCTCTCATACTCAAACTTACAATTATAATGAAAGTATCTTTGATAAAAATCAAGGATTTACAAATACTCTTTTCAAAGAAATATACAAATGAAATCTAGAGTGTGTAATTGAATAAAGGGTAATCTTCAATTTACTCCCAACTATTATTGACAAACATCAATCTACCCCCAATTTTACCAAAAGTCATCATTCCACCCCCAAATTATTCTAAATAATTAAAAGGGTTAAATTATAATTTTCTAAATTTAAATTAATATAAATATCTTTTTCCTTCTCTCCTCTTCTCCCTCCTCTTACTTTCTTTTCTTCTTCACTTTGTACTTTTTTTTTCTCTCCCGGTTCATGGTGGCTGCCACGAGCAGCCTTCAATGGTTGTCTGTAGCAACCATTGTGGTTGCTTATGGCAGCCACGACTGGCTACTTGCAGTAGCCACAAATGGCTGCCTGCAACAGCCATGGAAGAAAAAAGAAAATAAATAAAAAATAGAGAAAAAATATTTTTGAATTTGATAAATGTATAATCGTAGATTTATAAATAAATTATAGTCAATGGTTATATTTAATGGTCAAACTTAACGTTTGGGGGTAGAGTGAAGACTTTTGATAAATTTGAGGACGAATTGATATTTATCAATAATAGTTGGGAGTAAATTGAAGATTACCCTTTAATAAATATAATTTATAAACATAAGCTCAAAATCTTTGTATGTACTCATAAAATATTTTTCCAAATTTTCAAGATGTGCAAAAATTGATTTCAAATGAATTTTTACTAGTATTTATATTAAAAAAATAAAATATTACCATTTATAGTCATTACTAGTCGTTTACAACTGTTAGGACTAAACTTTGAAAAACTTGCATTGTAATCCATTTTTTAAGTTTTGAAAATCTTATATTTTAGTCCAGTCACTTTTTTTCCGCCATTTGAATTCAAATTTAAAAATATGGTTGTTGGTATCATTTAACGATTTACTGTGTACTGATTCGGTTTGGTTTGATTAAACCAAACAGTGAATTAAGATGTTTGACTTTTCATAAGATTTTAAAATCTTGCATATAGGTTCTTTGCAAAATGGTCCCTATCATTTCAAAATAAAATTTTCATAAAAATATAATTTTATTTCTAAGAGAAAAATATTTTGTGAAAAATATTTTTTTAAAAGATATTATTGAAAAATATATTTTTTAAAATATAATTTTAATGCAATTTAAGAAAAATATATTTTTGAACTTATTAGTGCAAATCGTGATTAATTCAAAGACACGTTACAAATAATAAATCACCTATTGCATCATCTTTAATTTTTCAAGATTACTCTTTAATTTTCTCTTAGAGCTTTTAATTTTACTCTTGATGAATATCTTGATTACGGATATTCTTTTGATCTTTAATTTGACAATTTTGTTCCAAATATTCATATATAAAATATCACAAATATTACTACAAGAAGAATTTGATTAATCAATAATATTAATATTTGTTATCATCAGAACAATAGGTCATGAAACTTAAGGCTAACAAAAGAATCATTGCAAACTAGAGTCACTCTAACCAGAGGTACTTCCTCGTTGAAATCAATAGCACAAGTAGATGCTATCTGCCAATTTCAGCTATATCTTTGATCTTTCCCTTCTTTATGGAATAAATAATAAGGATCTATCCTGTAAGTTTAGATATATAAATATAAAGCAAATAAAATATATTATGATTTAAACGAAATTCAAGGAACAAAGCAAACATATAGAATGTTGTCCCTGGTAGCTAATGCCAATACCTTCACAGGACTTCAAGAGCTCATGTTTCATGGTATCATTGAAATCATAACTCTTTAATGTCATATAAGGAAATGTTTTTCTCTTTATTGCTTCAATGATTACATAAGGGTTAAGCCCCTAATTCAAGAAAAGATCATAAAGTCATAACATGATCAATATAGAAATGGATAAAATGATTAATTTAACAAAATTATAAAAAAAATATGAACAATATAGACCAACCACTGTGATTGAAATTATTGAAACATATTATAAATACAAATATGGCAAGCCAAACATTAGAAAGCAACTGAATGAAGACATTGCATATCAATAACAAAAACTTAAAGGTAAGATTTAGCAAATACAGTGACTTAACGAAATTACAAAAAAATAGGTGCTTGTTCGAGATGCTTTTTTATGCTCTTGCTTGTACTTAGTAGAATTATATTGGTCCTATTGATGAATGGGCATTAATGCTTAGGTACCTGCTTTGAAGCAAACTCTATATGGAGATAAAAAAGTTATTATGACTCAAAACATAATACGTACATATTTATTTAGGAAGAAAGTATATTATATGGCTTAAGAAAAGTATGAAGTATAAATATTTAAAGATTATTTTATATGGTACTATAGGTAATTTATTTTTAATGACATCAAAGTTAATTATATTAATTTTACACAAGAAAAAAATTATCTTATTGATTATGATTATTCAAATTTGCCTAAATTTTAGTTCTCTTATTGTGAAGAACGTTATCATTTGCATGATTGTAAAAGATGAGGTAGGCAACCAACTGATCCTATAGAATTATTGAGTAATGTTTTTGTGTGTTAAAGGCTCAATTTTTTTATTCTTACATTATTAAAAAATTAACCTAAGGTACTTTAAACAATTTTATCATAATAAAATCATAGAATAAATTTTTTCTTAAACAAATATTTAATTGAAGATCTTGATGTGGTAAATGGAGAAAGTTTAGGAGTGAGACAATATGCGTTGATATTTATTTGAGTTAAGAAATTATTAGTTAAATGATTATAATTAGAGATCATATAGCTGGATTATGTGTATGTAAAACTATTTTGGTGTTTATATCGATGAATACTTAATAATTTATTTTTCTTGTATATCTTTTTTAAGAAATAAAATCAGATTTGTATTATATCATTTTGTATAAATATATTTTAAATATTAGTTTGAAGTAATCAATAACAACAAAAGATTCTTGTTTGCATTATTATTTTTATATTTTATCAAATATATTTTTACAATTTTTTTAAATTAAAAAAATCCTTAAAAATTATCTCAAACATATTTCGAATAAAAAAATATAATTTTCTAAAATAAATTTTAAATTGCAAATCATACAGATCCTAAATTTTAATTGTCGAGTGAGTATCAACATAAATTTATTAAAAATTCTTGTTCATTCATGTATTTATTAGGTGTAAATACATCACATTGCGTTGATTTTGACCAAAAGCATATTCACTGGGCCATAGCCCAAAGGCATGTGAAGCCCTGCCCATAACTACAAAATCCTGATACAAGAAACGGTTTCTTATCCTATATCCGTTTCTGTTTCACCAAATCAAAGGAAGACAATGGCAACTGCTTCTGCTTCTGCTTCTGCTTCTTCTACTTACCTTCGCTTTATCTCCCAGAACCTCGTAAACAAGTCTAAAACCCAAGAATTCTCCCTCTCAAAGTACTCTTTTTCAACTTTTAAGCCAATTTTCATCTCCATTTCACATTCATGTATTCCACTACGTGGCTATAAATCAACCACTGTGGTGCCAACCAAAAGACGCCTCTCTTGCAACAGCAGTCTTTCCTCAATACCTGCTAACACCAGCCAGTACGAGGTACTTCTCCAAACCAAGAAAAACAAAATTTGAATTATAACTTTATCAGTTGATGCTGTTTTTTGAGTGCTTTTTCTGTGAAAAATAATGCAGTTTTCAGATGGGTCTTCTGAGATTGAATTAAGATTACAACTGGGCGAGCAAGTTATTCAGAGTTCCAAAGATATAATTGTTGATGCAGATGGCACTTCTTTAACTGTTAGAGTAAAGCGGTCTGGTTCTTTCCTCACACTTATAGAGACTAACCAGCTGTTTGATAAAATAAAGCCTGCCGAAACAATATGGTTTGTAAATGTTATCCACATTCGTCTCTTCTAGTGAGTTTAGGTTCTAGTTCTAGGAACTTATTATTAGATGGAGGTTGCTGTTTTGAACAGGTATATAGATGATGACCAACTGGTTATTAACTTGAAGAAGCAGGACCCAGAGTTGAAATGGCCTGATGTTGTGGAGTCATGGGAGTCCCTGGCAGCAGGGTCTATGCAACTACTTAAAGGAACATCCATCTATCTTGTTGGGGATTCAACTGAAATTAATGAGAAAGTAGCTCGCGAACTTGCAGTTGGTCTTGGGTACTCATTTATCTTCCTGAACCTATATTGCTATGTTATTGATTGAAGTCTTATTAGATGGTTGGCACTAGTTCCCTTCTAAGTTAATCTCTGTCAATCTAAGTAGTATCACTTTGTGAAACTATTTGTGGTGCCCAAGTAGTCGCTAATACTAGCGCTGAATTAGTTATTCTTCTCAAGCTTCTACAGTTCCTATTTGTAGTGTTTCAAGACCTTTGTATCCATTTTAGCTTTATCTCATTAGCTAATAAAGTAACATCCCTGCTAGTTGTTCATAGTAAACTATCACATAAATGTACAATTATATAAATGGATAAGTTATTGATTGCAAGACCTAATTCCTATACACATGATACTTGCTTTCGTGTTTGAATTTTATTAATGCCTATTTACTTATTTCTCTTTTCCTCCTGAACTATTTTGTTTTTAAGGTACACGCCTCTAAGTACAAAAGAGTTGCTGGAAACATTTGCCAAGCAAACCATTGATTCATGTAAGTTCAAATATATTCACTCTGGTAACAAAGTCATCGAAGTTATTCTCCGTCTCCCTTAACCTAAGGATTCTCTTCTTATGGTCACAGTCAATATCTCAATTTTCTCTCTCTAGCTTGAATATTTGTGCAAAGAAATATATGCTGTAGGAATTCATCAATATATAATACTATATAAAACGTCTGGTGCCAAATTTTCATTCCAAAAGACTGTAACTGTATTAAAAATAAGAAAGATGCAAAAATGTTATGCTATGAAGTCAATGTAGTTAAATCCCTAGATATCCAAAAAATGAGTATGTATATTTCATTTTGATAATACATGGTTGTGTTCTTTGTGGATATTTGTCTTTATCTGTGCATTAGCAGCATATGATTAATAGAAGAAGACTTGATAATCTTATTACAGTATTGTCAGCTCCTCTCCACTAAAGTGCCTTCTTTTTATTGTCAAAATTGATGTAAATCTTCTGCGCTTCAATAATTGAAAGTATTATTATCCTTCCTACAGTTGTCATGCATGTTTTATTAGCCCAACATTCTACTTAATAAAGCATAAAAGCTTTACATGCTCTAAAACAACTCATATCCATTTATGACAAAAGAAAAACATCCCGCCGTATACCTAAAGTGATATATATTACACATCTTGCAGCGAATTAACAAGTTAGTCAATTCCAGGGATGCTTGCTGAAGGCTCAGACTCTGTAGCCAAAGGAGAATGTGCTTTATTGGAAAGCCTAAGTAGGTATGATTTATGGCTTGAATAGTTTAGTTATTCTGATGTTTTCGTTCTAAGTGAATCATAAAATTTAGAAAGAGAGGGAAAATAAAAAATGAAATAAAGAAACGGTTTCTTGGGTTTGAATTTTGGTTGGTCTCGCAGCCATGTTCGAGCTGTTGTTGCAACATTAGGAGGGCAGCAGGGTGCTGCTGCAAGGGCTGACAAATGGCAGCATCTTTATGGAGGATTCACTGTCTGGCTATCACAGACTGAAGCCTTGGGTAAACTGTTTTTGGTTTTTGTTCTTCACTTCACTTTAGATTAGTAACTCCTATTAGTATCTTATCTGTTTATAAGTTGTTTCCAGTTTTCTTGAACCAATGAATACACAAGTTACGGCTCAGAATCCTCCTTTTCATAAAAAACCTTTTAACAGAAACAAGGAAAGAATCATAATGGTAATCACAACAAAGCAACAGAAGTGCTTATTAACCGGGCAATGCTGAGCTTCTGCCTCCATCATAAACTAACAAAGGTTTAAGTTTTCTGTTTTAAGTAATCTGGACATGTTCAGGTAATTTGCTCATTTATATATATTTGAAGCATAGAAGACATTCTTGACATATTTAAAATTCGATATTTAAAATTATATGCCAGAGTTTATATGTGAGGATTTTTCATGCTGTCCAATGACACCATTGTTGTAAGTTGCCATATGCATAAAAAATTCACATGGTCCATCATGTGGGGATTGCAGACTTATCTTTTCAAGAAGTTGAGAAACTATTGAATTGCTTTGATCAAATACTCCAATAATTTCAAGATAGGGTTAATAGTCTGGAAGTTGCAGTTATACGCATGAGCATATAGGAGACTAACAATGGTATAGAAGTTCCTATTTGAATCGTGTGATTTCACTGCTAGTATAGTTGACTAAAATTAGGTGAGAGGAAAAGAAAGTGGGGAGACCATCATGAGTTCCCAAATCAGATTTCCATATCTAGTTTGATAATCAGCAAACCTACAACCATACTGGTTTCACCAAGAGTACACAGATTATTTTACATGATTGCTTTGCTAAAAAATAAAGAATATATATTGGCCATGTATAGCAAGTGGCAAAGTAACTTAAAGAGTAAATGCAAAATGCTTATGCCTTTCTTTTTATTTCAAATGCTTAAAAGAGGCTCCATTTTGTCATTGGTTTTTAAACAACTGTGCAAATCCAGTTATGCTGCTTAATATTTGGATCTTAAACACAATATTGGGAGTTTACCTACATGCTTAAGCTTTTAATTAAATCATAACTCGGCATTATATTAGAGAAACTTTTGGTTTGGTGTTTGAATTTTCCCACCTGATTGTATTAGTATTTGTATCTACATTAGTATCTATATGTGCTTTCATTTTTGTTTGGGCATGATTCACATGAAAGGAGCTAGTAGCTTAATACTATTGATAAACCTGATCTTCAAGTTTCAGGACCAAATGAAATCAAACAGCTTTCTTGATTGTTTATATTTTTTTACATCTCAATCTGAATTTGATAAGCTATTCAATGCAGATGAGAATTCGGCCAAGGAGGAGGCCAAAAGGCATGTTCAAGACGGTAACATAGGTTATTCAAATGCAGATGTGGTTGTCAAGCTGCAGGGCTGGGATGTAGATCATGCTAAAAGTGTTGCTCAGGCATCCTTGAGTGCCCTGAAACAGTTAATTCTATCAGACAAGAAACTTCCAGGTACTTTACTCATACCTACTTCACCCATTTGCTTATGTTTGACATATAACTCAGAGTTTGCGAAAGTGATGCATTTGCATGTTTGTCACGGATGTTTGTCATGCCATACAAGAAACCGATTCAGTATCAGAAGCATACAAGAATACGTTAAATGAGAACCAACCATTTAATGGACACTTATCACAAGAAGCACATACAGTTTACTTGGATATAGAAGCTAACCTGGACCCTACATTGATCTCTGAAAAATAGTCTTTCTACAGATTGCTTCTCTACTTTGCTTATCTGTACATTTGAATTTGAAATGTTATTATATCAAAGTCTCCTCCATCTGTTCAGATTGTCATAGATTATTACGTGGGAAACAAATAAAACAAATAAAAGAAAGGAAGGTCTCTGTGACATTCGTATGAAATTAGAGATAATCATACATGACACTACTTTGTGAATGTTTCTGAGATCATAGTGCCATCGACTTTCTCTCAATATGATAGCACTCGGTGCAATAAACCCCAACGAACCTCAAAAGGAGTATGAAATAAGAGATCAAATAGACAAACACAATGTAACACTAGATTTAGTCGGAAATGAGGCAGTTATAGTAAGAGGAAATTTCGATATCAATCAATTATAAAGCATTGAACAAAAATAAGGTACTTCAACACGGATGTATCGGCGTTCCAATGAAGGTGTCATGTGTGAAAGAGACAGGGAAACAGTCAGATCATTTGCTCTTACATATTCTCTTTTTCTTTGATTATCGATGCAATCTGTTTCCAGTGTATTTCCAATCTCCACTGCTTCTGTAGTGTATATATGCCATGGTCTAGGATGCAAGGATACACTGCTTGCTAATGGTTCTGAAACTTTGTGTGTTGTGTTGTGAAGGTAAGAAGAGCCTCTATATAAGGTTAGGGTGTCGTGGTGATTGGCCAAACATCAAGCCTCCTGGCTGGGATCCATCAACTGGAGCCGACGCCTCTCCCAGTACAGTTTCAGAATTTAAGAATACATCTTAAATTGTACCTGAAAATAACAGATTAATAGAGAAATTGAATCTTCAGAAATTATTGATTGGTAATTATCTATCAAGCACAGATTCAAAGGCAGTTCTTGACGTATCCCACCCTTGCTGACTGCCACCATTGCCCAATGTAGTAATTAAGTATGAACAAATGTTTAGCCAATAGGAAATGATCTTTTCCTCAGAATCGTTGAATTGAGTCAATCCTAACCATTAAAAGAGTATACGAATTACAAAACATGTGTAAGAATTACAAAACATGTGTAAAAATACGAGACGACCTGAAAACTTTGGATGGATGTACAAGAACAAAGCTTCAGTCATTTTCATGGAATCCGAGCTATGATGACTCTCTTTAATCAAGTCCGTTGCTCGAGCCTGAATCTTTTGTGTGTATGAGAATACCCTCAGAATCACAAATTTGCATCAACAAAAAAGTAGGATTCAACAGGCTTGCGGCAGGGAACAGCGCTACTAAAGAGGCTAGGTAGACTAAAATATATATTAAAATACAAAGATTTAAATACCCAATTTCCACATACAAGGCATGGAAATGCCATATAGGTTTTTCATCATCCACGTCTGACGGCAGTTGCTGTAAATACCGAGTTCCAGTTCAACAAGTCACATTTACTCTTAAACTTGACAAAAATATAAAAAGCAAAAAAGAACAAAGAACAAAAAACAAAAGTTAAAAAAAAAAAGAAAAGAAAAGAAGATTATTACTACTAGAATTCCCAAAATAGCTAAAACACCTAATGTCCTTGAAACAGATCCATTACAAATATTCACAACTTCATGTCGACACATTTCTACCAAACAGAGCAACAAGACAGCGCAGCAAACAGCACAGCAGTTCATATTCCAATAGGCCGTCCCAAGGTCAGCTGGAGTTCAGGCGATCCTTCCATATTCTGCTTCATGACTTCCACTTCCCGCTTGGATGGTATCTGCACATACCCAGTGAAATTTGTATTAAGAAAATTTATGCATTCCCAAACAGTAACGCCCCCAAAATATATGTAGGCCAAGTGTGCATTTAACCACTTCTCAAGAAAAGGTAGATCTGCACTAAAAAGAGAATGAACACACACAAAAAAAAATGCTTTCTTTTCCTTCCCAATATGTCAGCTAACCCCATTTAATACACGGAGGAACAAAAAATTAGGAGAGCACATCAAGTTATGTGTTCTCAGCCCTTGCCTTGTACCCAGAAGAAAAAATTTATATAGGGAAGCAATATGTTTTGGCTCAGAAGCCAAATACAGAGGCATACTGCAGTCAGAATGGGTCCAATAAAAAAAAAGCATTCAGGAATAATTTTCTTCCCTGAAGGCACTGCATTCAGATCTCCAAACAATGGTGATATAATTTGACCATTGTTAAAGCTTCACGGTTAAAATGTTTGCTAGTTCTATCAATATTCTATTTGAGCTACATAAAAAGCTTAGTCTAGATTATGACAAGGACATGCAAAACTTAAGCAATATAGCCAAAAGAAAGGGTCACAGAACGTGAAAAAGCGAACAAAACTGGAAGGGAGGTGCTAGTCTTGCCTGTAATTGATCTTAAAAGATCTACATCCACCAGACCATCTTTCAAAATGAACAGCCTACTCAATACCAATCATATTTCACACTCTAGCAGCCAATGTTATATATTATCAACAGCAACACTGATAGAGATGCATTTGAGATTTTAAGGAATCAAGATCCTTTTTATAAGTTGACACATCATGGTCTGGATATCTGAGTTTAACTATAATTTGGTGATTGTCTTCATTCAAGTCTTGTAATTGTTCCTCTTCTCAGCCTCAGCATTGTTGAATGAAGATGTTGTACCATTACTTTTTCTGAGAAGTCCTGAGCAGTTAAGTCGCAAGGGTCAAAGCAACTTTCAGCGTCTCCTCATTATATTGATAAGAACAGATTCTATTGACACTGGTGATTTGTTCATATTAAGAACATTACCTTTTTTTTTCCCCCAATGTTATCAGATATCACACCCATAAAAGAACCCTCCACAAAGTTTACCAACAGGAAAATTGAAATATTGAAGCCAGGACCAGTCAAAAGAATTCACGTATCACCAAAGTAGTAGCGTGGTCAATCATACCTTGCATTGAAGAGCTGTTATCGTAGACCTCAATAGAACATCTCCCACTATCAATCTCAACTTTTTGACAAAATCATCCCTACTTATCTTCTTGGCCTGACAATAATGAAAGAGGGAGAGGACAGGATTGATGCATTTGAAACGCTTCAATGAAGCACTAATATGGCAACAAGAAATATAGCTGGACATACCCTGAATAATTCATAATGATTGGTAATTTGTTCCATATCTGCAGAAGGAACTTTATTAGAGATGGCAGCAAACAACATTGGAAAAGGCATCCAAGGGGATTTAGGAGCCCTTGGAGTGCTTGAACTCGAACTAGGAGCCTTTCCCTCAGAACCTCCATGATCTGAAACTGGATGACTTGCATCAACCTAGAAGATAACAGAAGGTTAGCAAGCACTTAATGCAACTAGCAATCTCTATTAACAGTAAAATGCCTGCAAAAGAAAAAAATTATTAACATGATCTGCTCCAAGATTGCTAAATAATATAGATAAAAACACTGCACCTAAGCCTTCAAGTAGAGGCCCCTATGAACAATTTCTTATTCATATTTCTCCAATTAGTTTTTCTTTATCAATCCCTTCACTGTATAATCCTATTTATTATTATTCTTCTAGCACTACCTCAGAGACAATAAAGACTAAAGGTTATAGATGTGGGTTCAAATCTTCAATAACAAAGTCTTAAATGCTCCAGTATCTGATATTACTGCTAAAAATTTTATTTATATAAATGTTTTGAACATTGTAACACAAAATTTCATTATTCTTAAAACGACTTTTTCTACTGATCAGCTCACCAAAAACTAGCATCATTCTATGCCCTGCAGTATGCAATCCGCTGTCATGTTGACAAAAATCACACCACCATTAGTTTAGAAGGCAGACAGATGAACTAAAACAAACCCCTCAAACATCAGTGCCACTAAAACCCACAGCTGTTCTTGATAATCCAAACACAATGGATACATTGCATAGTGATATGTCTCATACAATTAGCAGTTATCTAAATAATAGTAGATGCCTTATAAATTGCATGTCCCAAGACAAGTGGCAAAATCATACTTCACACTTGCTTTTGGATTTTTCAGTAGTTCCTTTTGGCCTCGCCAACTAACTTGAGTCATCTAAATGTGAAGACCAGAGAATAAGGCCAAATCAGGCCCCAAACCACCAGCTAAATGCTGCCTAGGCCGTTATCCACAGGTCCAACATACTTGTAACCAAATTGACACTTTCTAACAAATTAATAAAAAGGATCGAAATTTATATCTAAAGATCCAAATTGTAATCGTGATTCTTCCTCATTATTTCACTTTTGATCATCACTCCAAATAACAATTTAAGAAAACATTCAAAAGATCAATACTGAATAAACTAACACACACAAACATAAAGCGTGATATACATATTCAGGACACTCACAAAATCAGCAGAGGATTCTAATCGCCAGTTGCCCTGAAGCCCTTGTGACGATGTAGTAAGGGCTGAACCAGCACGCTGACTCTCACTTCCAACCAGATGCCCTGCAGAAACAATATCAAGTGCTAGTGCTCAAGTACAAAAAATATTTGAACCAAATTCCTGATATTCATCCAGCATCGGCAGAATATACAGTCAAACTAAATCATTTAAACAATAGTAGGATAATAATTGATCTCTTAGATGTTAAAAGCCCAACCAAATAGGAGATATCTCCACAAATCATGAATCAAGCCTTTATCTTAACAACTTTTAACTGTTGACGTCCAAGACCGAGAAATTGGATGGTTTGAAGTGGACTTGCTGATTCCAACCGTCAAAATTACTAACCATGTAGCATCCAGGATATGAGCAATTGTTCATTGAACACAATCATACAATGTTCAAGCATAGAAATTCAATTTTCAGGTTAGGAAATGAAATCCAAAAGTAGAGAAAAAGATTTCTATAGGAATAATATTCACCTTCAGCATTGGAAGAAACTTTGAAATTAACAACAAATTCCGGAAAAATATGGGTATTCATATTCATATTCCAGACTATGTAATGTCTTGGATTTTGAAGATCATCCACTCCACTATCAAAATCCTCAGTGCTGGGATGAAATTGGTTAGTTCCAGGGGACAGAGGCTCCATATTACCCATTATTACACGGCAAAATAACATGTATCGTACTCCATTTTCGTCAACATCACAATAACTTGCACTGTAAGCAAATCCAAAGTTCAATCAATTTTTTGTAGGAATCCAAAATTAAATATCACAGGAAGAGATGTGTAGGGCATGAATATTATAATACAAATTACAGGAATAAAGAAAATATCAATAAACATTTTTTTATCACTCAGCCCATCCAATAGAGAGAAGGAAGATAAAACATGTGGCAAATAACCTCTCTTCAAAGACAAAATTACCTGGCAACTAACAAGTGCAACATAAAATTGCAAAAGAAAAAAAAATGATATACCTTATGTCGATAGGATAATAACAAGGATATACTATAAAGAGAATCTCATGATAGAAAATGCAATAATCATATGAATTAAGCATTGTCAATAAGTTAATAATGTATCCAGGACTTAACAGTCCATAATCTTATTACATTCAGCATTATAAATTTAAAAAAGTACATAACTGATAGTGTGGATTAAAATGGCCTTACCAGTTTTAGAATTATCAGAGAGACGACAAAAAAAGAAATAGCCAATTTACTAAATCCACAAATAAACTATATGACAACTATAAACTAGTCATTCAACTTTACCATCTTCCACTCAAGTGCTTGAGAATATTCCTAATGACTAAAAATCTTTTACCTCCTTCAAAACAAACATCTTAACCATATGTTCCAGATAGACCACACTGGCCTAAGGCACAACCCTCTCATTCACTTCCAATCCTTTTGCCCTCTCAAATTCAATTCATTTATTTTAAAAGAGTATCAATCCCAAGATATGTCATTTTTCGCTTTAGACAGTTTAAATCATTCTAGTAATAAACTGCAATATTTGCATACATATTCACGTAAAAAAGATTTGATTAAATATAAAAGAATAATCAAACCCTGTCATACCGACAAATGAAAGGTCCAGATACATATTAATTGATAGAATAGAGATTAAAAGTCAAACCTGGTGTCAGGGAAGGCAGTGAGATGGACACCACTGCCATATGTGGACTTAGTTGTGTAAGTTCCACAGTGCCCAAGCCCATACATCATAATTGTAGATAGTGCTCCTTTTGAAGTTGCTAGCCAAGCATATCGAACATTTGCATCTCCACGACACTTTTTTGTGATTTCAAGCTGCTTCTCAAAAAGCTCAAATCTAGCTAGCATTGAAGCACCGGAACAGTGCTGTATATCAAGGATGTCTACACCAGCAAAAGGGCTCATACCCTTGAGAAAAATATTCCACACAGTATCAGAATCCAACTTTTCATCAACAATTCTGTTCTTGATAACTGGACCAGTTTTAATATTTTGATTTTCTTCACTTGTTTCATCTGATTTTGCTTCAGGTTTCCGATTGCAACTATCCTCAACTTCCACAACATATTGGTTGCCAGCAGATTTTGAAGCAATTTGAATCTGCTTGATAAAAGCATTCGACTCCCCACTACATTCCTTCAACTTGGACTGATCCACTCCAGCTATGTCAATTTCAAGCTGCAGCTTGATTTCATGGGGCCCACAAGCCTCCCTGACCGTCGGTTCAGGATCTTTCCCACCTTCAATTTGGCAGTCATATGATTCATCACTGTCAGTGTAAATTTCTGGGAAGAAACAAGAACCTGCTTCGTCAATCCAAGCAATTGGCACTTGTGCACCTGTTGTTTATTTTATAGGAAATAAAGAATCTGATTAGTACGGAAGGGAGTAAAATACCAAAGTGAAACAGAGGTCCACAAGGACAACCAAAACATCCCTCTAACAGTTAACTATTGACTATGTAAACAACCAACACGTTTATTGCGCAATCAGCATATAATTCCCAAAATTTACAGAAAAGTGAGAGGACTGCCAATCAATAAAATTAACCCAAGATCCCTTCCAGTTGTAATTAATGAAGATAGAAATGCACCTGTTTTCAAGTCCAATTGAATCATGTGCAAAAAATCAAGCACAAAACTACAACCATCTAACTCAAACTCAACAGCTGCCTTCTTTACTTCGAGATCTTTCCTCATAGCCGCAATAATATGCTTAGGAAAATCAGACCATTCACCATTCTCGTAATACATGAGACGTTGTGGAATCCCAGTTTTTGTAAAATTAGAATAACAACGGAGTAAGGATCTTCTAAAATGGCGCCCACTCACAACTTTGCTCTGACATCCATTTAACTTTCTTCGCTTTCCAAGCTTTTGGATCGACGAATTCAAGCTGGGCCACTGCGAGAACACAGTGTGGGAAGCTCCAGCAAGATACGATGCATACCGAGCTGCTCGCTTTCTCTTTAGTCCGAGCACAACTTTACGACTAGTACTATCCAATACCTTTGCGATCTTCGCATCCATTTTTATCTCTACCTACTAGATCAATCCCTATCAAAAACGTTAAAACCAAGGGTTCAAATATAGAGATATACAAATACCCTAATCTACCCTTCCACTTGACTCAGATAAATAGTGCCATCGAAGTAAATTGGTAAACCCTGCACGATAGAAACTAGTTAGGATACCTGAGATAACAGATCAAATTATACTTTATAGACGAGAATTTGTAAAATGAAGATGCAGGACTTATGGATCCACAAAACAACATGTCACAACAAAAACACTTCAAAAATTACAGAGATGATAGAACAGAACCTAATAAAGGATTTTTGACATCCTACATCAAGTTTATGTCTCCATCAAAGATAGACCTTCAAAGCCCATGACAAGAACTATCACAGTAGAATAAGTGGAAACATCCAAATTATATACTAATAATGAAATGCTAGTACAGATCTCTCAACCATGCACTAAAATGTGGTAGCAAAAAGGCTAGAGTTATCACATAATTCTTCCAAAACGTAATAATAATCTTCATTTAACAACTTATTGACATAACAAGGTAACAACAACAACAATGAAATGCACACTGTTCTTTCTCCTTAAGAAATTATCAAGAGAAATTAGACATATCCAAATATAAGAAACTTTTCCTATATTTTCCTGTGCAGCTCATTGTATCATGACAAGAAGAAAATGCAAAATATGGCAAAATATAGCATTTTAGAACCAATTTTATCATAATTAGGTAATTTGAAGCTTTTTATGGGCAAATATGTGACAAACTGTAGAAAGAATACGGGCCAGTGCATGATTCCTTTCCATCAGAGCTTTTGGAAAGTTTTAAAAAATAGTGTAAAACATGTGGAATGGTATGGCACCATCTGTTATTGATATCTAAAGGACAAAATAAATAAAGATTAAAGAGAATAGTAGAGCTGCAAAATGGAATGGTGCTTTAGACTTCATAAATGGGTTCCTTTCTACACATCTGTGCAAGCAAATAATTTCTTTTTTAAGAAGTGTATAGATACAAATTAAAAAATACAATAAGAATCATAAAAAAAAACATGCAATCATCTTTAAATGACATAAAGTTAGTATACTATCTAACACATAAAAACCTGCACTCCACCAGACTAAAATTATTAGAGTCTACCAGCAAGAGGGCACTAAAACCGTCAACTCAAGTAGCACATACAATGCAGTGAACATTTATAGCATCACTCACATCAACAAAAGATTGCAAAGTCCACTCAAGAAATATGGCAAGCAATTAAATGAATACATTGAGTAAGAATAGCACATACCTAGCACCACAGTTAGCATTCATTCTGTACATGTTCCTCTTCATTTTTAAGATGGCAACTGAATTCACAGAAGAATAGCCACTCCCTTATTTATCTACAACGAGGAATAGCAATGCTCCTATAACATTAAATAAAAAATTATAGAAAACTCATATTTATAACCCAAAAAGGAAGTATACTTCCCAGTGGTAAGTATACACACTCAAAAATATTTTCCTAGTTTTATAGGAAAAAAAAAGAACAACACAGAAATCTTGTTGATTGCAGTGAAATATACACGCAAGGAATTCAGGCAATCGGTACATAAAATTTTATCAATATTCAAGGCCATCAAACAGTTAAACCATCATGTGTCTAATTGGTAAGTTTTAAGCAGAAAAAAAAAATTTCCCCCTTTTGCAACTGAAGCTAAATAAATTAAACATCTTCAACATCAGTTGCATAATATGTAATTACAAGTCAAAATTAGTCTAAAATTAGCAATCAAAAGCAACATAAATAACAAAATTAAAAGATAATAATTTCTTCTCACAGATCCTAGCAAGAATTGCAAAATAACATCATAAAATCATACTAGCCAGCAAACAAAAACCTTATCAATTTCTTAATTTTTCAAAAATTGTAGTTGACCCATGTAACTTATGAATTAGCAAAAATAAACTTGAAAATTGCACACATCTTGAAGATATCAACATCAATTGACAATAATCCCCAAGCCAAAACCCTAGTTAATATTGGTCAAACAACTATCCACAAAAAAATTTAAAATCCAAAATTCAACGCCTATGAATAAACGTAATTAACTCAAAAATTAGACCAAAGTCGCTAATTTTTCACCAAAACAAAAAAGATCGTAACAAATTCAACCCCAAGAACTCATATCAGCCTAAATCGACTCCGATCTGATAGATTATCCACTCAAATCAAAACTTCAAAAAATAAACAACCATACACGCATCCATAAATGAAAAAATACAACAAAAACACCATGAAAACCTAAAATCTACAACTTAAAAAACATTAGAACAACAAAAACGAGAAAATAAAATCCATAAAATTCTCCCAGAATACAAAAAATAAAAAGATATAATTACCTGTGAACATAAAAACCAGTTTGGTGCGGGTTAATTTTCATGAGAGAGGGTTTTTTATTTTAATTTTTATTTTCAATTTTCAATTTCTAATTCTTTAAGAGAGAGAGAAAGAGAGATTGAAAACCCTAACTCGTGAAAACAAAGAGGAACGGCGGCATGGATACGACGCCGTTAGTGATAAAAAAAAAAAAAAAAAAAACCCAAAGAGGCCTTGACTTGGAACGGTGTGTGTAATCTAAGTCGGCGGTTTCTCTCTCTTTCTCTCTCCCCTCTTAGTTTTTCCTTTGGCTGTCTTTTTTCCTTGGACGAAAAGCAAGACTGCAAACGAAGAATTAGCCTTTCTAAGGGGACACGATAACATCACCCAGCACCTGTGTTTTAAATTCCTCACCCGCTTTGATTGATAAGGTTGACTTGAAGATTATTGGCGTGGGAAAGAGATGTGATTGGCTATTTGGCTATGACGTGGACAGGTAATCAGGTGACGACGTGGGGTTCTTTGGTTTTTTTATTTGGGGATTGCGACTACGGAATTAGTGAGGATAATTACTCGAGGGTAGTTTGGGAATTTTAAATGAATTGTTTTATTCTCTGAATGAAAATTCATTTTAACCTAATAAAATACTCTCTACACCTAAAATAAAATAATTGGAAATGGAATCCCTTGGAAAATAGATTACATGTACATTTAAATAATTATTATAATTATTTTTATAGTAATTAATTTAATCATCCCATAATATATTAAATTGTTTTTATTATCACGAGTATTTTTATGATTATTAATTTAAAATTAAATATGTGTATGACAAAATTTTATTAAACGAATAAGTAAGGTAATATGTTATTTTACCAAATATATTTTTTAGTATAAATTTTAATAATGATTTTTATTAAAAGATCATTAAAATAATTTACATTAAAAAAATGAACTCATATTATTTTTAAAATATTATCATTTAATAAATTTTATGAATTAATTAAATAAGTTGTATAAAATATTTTTGTTTAAAAAATCTTTAAAATATACAAATGTAATTAAACAAGTTAATTATAATTTCAAATGTCAAATTTTTTATTATAATTTTTAATCTAAATGTTAAAATACTAATATTATATTAATTGTGTACCATATTTGTAAATTATAAATCTAATTTTTTTTAAATATATCAATAAATATAAAGTTTAAAAATTAGCATAAATGCATTTTTAGTAGTTTAAAAATTGAGGATTAACTTGTAAGATATACGTACATATGTTAGTTCGACTAGTAACATCTTTTGGAATGATACAAGAGATAGGCCTGTTTAAATCCTACTCGCATCGAGTTGGAGAAGATTTGAGTTTTTTTACCCTGAAATAACACCAACGATATAAACTCTCTATCCAAATTACTATATATAATTAACGTGGTATGATAGTATATCAGCGAACAAAAATAGAAAATTAATGAAAATAAAAAAGTATACCATGTGAAAATGATGTAATAATTTCACATCAATTTATATTATACAATGTAATAGTTATATAATATAGTCGTTATATTTTGAATTATTTAAAATATAATTAAGTGATCAATTTAAAGTAAAGATGGCCTATAAATTATATAAAAAAAAATTCATTTTTCATAAATGTATTGTATACTAATAATGATGAGTTGTTAGAGAAGAAGAAGTGGGGCCAAATGAGAAAAGAAGATGATAAACTTGAGAAAGTTGTTTCACAACATGAATGTAATCTATAGATGTACTATAATTCATATGAAAGCAAGTGGACCCAGTGGAAAGAAGAGCCTTTGGTTCTATTATGCTATACAATTGCAAGGAACTTTTTCTTTTGAGAGAGAATGTTGGTGGGCCCAAGTTAAATATTTATTTTTATTTTTTATTTTACAAACACAAAACTACTAAGAAAGGATATCTTACACAAGAATCATATTATAATTGTTTTCTTTTTTTAACTATTGTTATAAAATATTAAAAAAGTTTTTACTTTCGTAAGTTAATAAATTTAATTTAAAAATTAAAAAAAGTCAGTTGTATGGTATAATAATTGTATTGTAGTTTTGTTGTATGATTGTATAGAAAGTTTTAATGTGTAACATAAATTTTAAAAATATAAATAAATAAACAAGTCGTTACGTTATGATTATTATTCCAAAAATATCAATATCAATATCAATATCAATGAGATGGTTTGCTTGTTATCGTGATATTTGTGATGGATTTTGACAATATTTTATAATTAAATATTATTTAATAATATAATATATAATGTTATTATGCTAACATTGAATGTTGTTGATAGATTATTATTAATATATAGATATATTGTAAATAATTAAAAATAATAATATTATGATTGATTTTAAATAATTATCTTCAATTTTAATTCAAGTAACATAATTATTTTTTTCCATGTAAATAAGATGTTGAAAGAGTAAAAGTAATAAATATGATCTTATATAAGAAAATAAATATTTTTATTAATAAATTAATTTGAATATTTTTAGATATGTCAAGATAATATTTAATATTGAGTGCTGACTTGTAACTTACATCTTTGGTATATTTTTTTAAATAAATTTTTTAGAATAAATATTTTTACGAAGAAAATTTTATAAGCAAAGATTTTTTATTTGAATGTATAAATAAAATTTTATTAATTATTTAGTTATTACAAATATCTTTTAATAAAAAATGTGCAATTATTTTAATAGATAATTTTTTTAAAAAATTATATTAATAAAATATAATATAAAATTATTAAAATAAAATATGGGTATTTAAAATAATTTCACATTTTTTATAATCAAATTGATCTTATATACGTGCTTGAAATTGCTGTTGCAGCTGCACAACCACTAAAGCATTCTGCGTGACAGTAACACACTACCAAAAGTTTTAACCATCCATTATCTTTGGTCTTGCAATAGTAGATATAATTTTTTTTTAATAATTGAGATGAATAAAAAGATTAAAAGGGGAAAGAATGTGAAATAGAGGAGAAGAACGAACAAAAAAAAGGAAAAAAAAATTTATTTGTCTTTTTAATAAAAATATTAGTTCGATATAAAAAATAGTAAAACGGGGTATTTAGAGATTACAACGGTATTTTTACTAGTTATATTTTTAATTATTAAATAAAACATAACAAGACTAGTTTATCCTTTTCACAGTTAAATTTAATAGCGGTTACGAACGATTTAGAGTTATATTGAATATTTTTACTAGTGTTGGCTTTGAATTGATTATTGTCAAAATATCTTGGAGGTTATATAAAATTATTCCGATATTTAAATATTTAATATGATTATTATGATATATTTTAAAAAATAATATTTGTTCTTAAAATAACAAGGAAGAATTATGATATTTTTGAAATTTATTTTTTAATAAAATATTATTTAATAAAATAAATAATTAAAAAAGACGACAATTATAACAACATCTAGTGTGAGAGTTATTTTTATTGTTCTTATTTTATTTATATATAATTCTAATCAATAATAGAGATGTAGTTATTTTATAGCATTGAGTGCTAAAATGTAAAACTATTTGTATGTGAATTATTTGGATTTGACATCTCCAATGTGCTAAACATGATTTGGGCCCTTATGATTTAAAGGTTTTGGGATGCACCACAAAGTATGTTTGGTACAGTGTCTTGAATTGAATCAATAATATATTATGAATTGAATTAATATAATATTATATGATGTTTGATGGAGTATATGATAAAAAATTAATATTGTTTTAGTTTTAGCCAATATTTGTCACCATAGGCCAAAACTATTGATCATTAAAATATTGAAATCTATCACCATCGATCAAAATAATGAGAGTTAGAAAATTTAATCTCTTATAAATTGTGGTTAAACAATGAAATAGAAGTGTATATCACTATCACCATTAGGTAAAGCAACCGGTGAGAAAGAGAATGGCAATAATAATGTATGACAGTGATAGTGCACCTCTAATCGATCATTATTGATCGATGGACAAAATTTCTAACTATTTCAAAAATTATGTGTAACATATTGCATCCAAAACCAAAAAATATCTATCTTCTTTGGACATACAATCCGTCATAAATTTATTTTTAAATTTTATAATTTAAAACGCGTGTACTTAATTAGGAGAAGTTAGAGTTATAATTTAGTTCAGTCACTTTTTCGCTAGTGATGTGTGGTGTGATAATTTTTAATTCTTTTAACCTTATTTTCTTGTGAAATGATTAATACAATATAACAAAAATTTATAAGGCCAATATAGTAAAATAATAATATATTACAAATTATAAGACCTGCCGAATCATGTTAAACTCATGTACTTTCCATTTGTAACATTTTTATAAACCTCACATAATAGAATTTATGAATAATGTAAATGGTTTCAAGCCTTCATCATCAATATACATTGAGGCTCCTCGCCTTTTAAATATATATATGTTATCTTTATTATTTTTACATATATACACAAGTATCTGTCTAGTAGATATATATGTATATATACATGATAATATATATACATGACATGCTCAAAATATTTTTATGTAACATACAATATGTAAAAAGTGGTCTCAATAAAATTTATTAAAACTGCATCCTGTATGAAATCTTGTATGATTTAGAGAGAAATAAGAAAAATAGGAAAAAGAATGAACTTGTGACTTAGTTAGTAGATATAAGTTAAAAGAAAATATTTTTCATGCATTAGTATAAACTATCATTAAACCATGCATAAACAAAATGTCAATTACATAATGAGAATACATATCATCACAAGAAATTTAGATTTGCACCCAATTAGTACTAAGGGAAAATACTCATACTTGATAAAAATAACATCGCTCAATTAGAGAAATCATGTTCAACTCAACGACCTTGTATTATTGCCTGTCAGTTAAAATATTATTAAAGAAGCTACAAGGGAGAGTGAGGATTTTTTGCAAACTCAATATTCGCATTTATTTTAGACAAGTGCATGAATTTCGGGGACAAAATTCTTATAAAGGAGAAGTATTAAAGTTGTAAAACGAGTGTTAAAAAAAAAAATAATAACAAAAAAAATTGAGCGGGTGTCTCTTCTTCTAATTTGAGGCGGTGTCTATTATAAATATCATATTTTAATTTGTAAAGCAAGATTGATAGCAAACTAAATAGAAGCAATTAAGGTCCCAAAGAGAGAAAAGAAGAAAAGAGAGAAAGGTAAAGAGAAATAGAGAGAGAGATAAAAGCTAAGAAGAATAAAGGAGAAGGAAATGATAAAAAGAGGAAAAAAGAAAAATAGTAAGAAAGACTTTGTAGAGAAAAGGAAATATCTAAGAAAATATATTAGAAAGTTGAATTGGTATCCAAAAATTTAATGGATGGTGTATTTATTAAATTAGAATAATTTTATTTTTGTATTTGTAATACATATTAAGTTTTGAATAAGTTTAGCACTAAACTATTTGAATCTTGTATTTCAGGGAGCATTATAGTGGCAAAAAACTTAGGAAACCCGAAATTTCAAAGATTGAGTGACTGGGCTGTGAATGAATACTTTTAAAATATTATGTATTTGTAATATATTTTAAATATTAATCATATCACGATTGATTTGTATATTAATGTATTTATTTGTATTGCATTAAAAGTGACATTTAAATTATATATGATATCCAGTGATAGTGTAAAAGTAATTGTTATTTATTTAAATATTGTTTGTGATTGTTTAAAACACTCAATATGTACCTATCCCCCAATAATAAGATTAAGGTTTTCATGACTCATAGAAATATATGTATATAACATGAATATGAATTATGTTTTCCTCGAGCAATGACATGAGACCGTTGAGTTGAGTATGATTTTTTTACTTGGGCAACGGTATTTTTTCCAAACATGATTATTTTCTCGAGTATTAATAGGGTGTAAATTTCAATTGTTTGTGATGATATATATTCTCATTATGTAATTGATATATTATTTATGTAGGATTTAATGATATTTTACAATAATGCACAAAAATATTTTTTTTATTACTTAGATCCACTTATTGAGTCGTAAGATTATTGTTTTTCCTATTTTTCCTATTTCTCTCTAGGTTATGTTGAATTTCATGCAATATGCAATTTTAGTAAATGAGATTAAAATCATTCTACGTATATTGCATAAAAATATTTTGAGTATATATATATATATATATATATATATATATATATATATATATATATAGATAATGTATATATATTTGATGAGGCACAAAGCCTCAATGTATATTGATGATGGAGGTTTGAAGCCATTGACAGTATTAATAAATTATGTGAAGTTTATAAAAAGGTTATAGGTGAAAAGTACAAGTCTCAAGTAATATTCGTCTTAGACTCCGAAGAAGGTTTGACAAGATTCTATAAACAAAACATCCACATATTTAATCGTGAACTCATTCTGATATCAAATATAATAGTTTGGACTTAAAATTAAGTAAACACATGGGATCGATACAATAAAATAGTACATTAAGCCAACATATGAGAGTACCATTATATTACAAAATATCCACACATCAAATCATGAACTTGCTCTGATATCAAAAGTAATAGATTGAACCCAAAACCAAATAAATATTATCATAATAGTTTTATTTTTAGTTTTACAATTCAAAATACACTTAGTCAATTAAGAGAATTTAAATATTACAATTTAACTCAATCACTTTTTTGCTAACTACATGTAATGTAATTATGATTGATGAATTACTGTAGATGATTGACATGAATTTTAAAAATACAAATAATGAATTTAGCTATGGATGATGAATGGTGAATTAATATTAATTTTTAATTATAAATCAAAATAATTTTTAATAAAACGTACAAATAGTATGATTATTGCAACTTCTTCCAAATCATCTTTTGTGAATAAATAAATTATATATATATTTTTAATTTTATCATATTAAATAATATTTTAAATTATATAAACTTTTAGGCTATGACGACATATATACATACGATTATCAAGTACTAACCCACTAGAGCTTTACTACATTCCAAAATAAAATATTTCAAATTTTAAATTACCCCCTTCCATTTTTTTATTTATATTTTGAGCGAATATTTGCAATATATTGATCATTTTGAAAATAGTAGAGAAAAAGGAAGTGAAAAGTTTAGGACATTCATTCTTCCGTTTGAAGAGAAAAGAAATAGGGAAGGAAACGAAGTTATGGGAGGACTTAGTCCTAGTCAAAGCTTTTGACGAAGCCATGTCTAGTTACAAGGTATACTCTCGTCTTCCTTTTATTCATATTCATAATCAGGCTTGGAGTGAAAGCGAATCGTTTAATCTTAATTCTAATTTCTGTTGTTGCTATATTTGAGATTATATTGCTGTATAAAATGATCTTTTGGGTTTGTAGATAAACTTGTTGTTGCTTCTATTATTCAGAAACTGTGCAAACAATTAAGAATCATCGATAATTCCATTGAGGAAAAGAGAGCCATTGGCAGTGGTGAAGTAAATGGCTCTACTTGCAATAATGATATTTGTGAGCCTGAAAGGTTTGCATTTTTAATTTCTTTGAAGCTGTATATGATTTATTTGCTATAAACATGATGCTTGAATTGTTATTATGAATATACTGATAGTGAATGTTGAGTAAAGGCAGTAAGTGGCATAAGGTAAGGCTTTGTTTCAAATGTTGATTTGGGTTTTTGGCGATGGATTAATCGGAACATAAGTTCTGAAATAGTAACCCGCTGTATTGCAGTTGTGCTCTTATGTTTTTTGGTTATTGAGTTATAATTTTCTACTTCAAATTTTGAATGAAAGTTTGTTTGTGCTGCTTAGGGTTAGAGAGGCAGAAGATATCAACATTGTTGAATTGAGTACTAAAAATGAAACAAGATAGGCTAAAAACCCCACTCATGTTAAAGAGGATACTGATGTAGATTCATATGTGGCTGAACCCTATATTGATTCTTCAAATGGTATGGCTATGCAAGAAGCAATTGAAGGCTATTCATATTCAAAAGGTGCTGAAGATTATAATTAGTTACTTAACCAGTACTATGAGCTTGAAGATAAGAAGCAATAGATTTTGCAGCAGCTTCATCAGTTTAGTAGTTTGAATTATCAATTTTCTGGTGAAGGTTGCACTTCTGGTGCTCAGTGGGGTGCCTTTACTACTCAGGAACATCCAACCTTTGCAAGTCAAGCATCTTATCCTACTGTTGTTTGTTCATGTTGCCTGTATGGTTGTCAATTTTTGGTCACTCCATGCACAACTTATCCTAATTGTTCCATGGATGGTACATGCATTGGTAAAACTTGTACTGATACTAATGCAGTCGCGATCTCTCAAAAGCCACATTCTCTTGTCAATGTTGACATTGTTAAAACGGCGATGGGAGCTGTAGAAAGAGCAATGGCTTCCATTAAAACAAAAGCTTCTGCTAATCCTTATATAATTGAAGATAAGTTTGGTTTGTAGATGAATACAATTGATTATTTGAGAGTCCTTTTGGCCCAAATAAAAAATAAAAAAAAATTTAGATTCTTATTTGCCAGGCAATGATGTGCTGGGAAATGGCTAAGAGTTAAAATCTTTTATTCAACATTGTGTCAGCTACATTTCTGTGCCGATAAAAATTGACCAGTTAGGATGACCCTAAATCACTTCATTTAGTTCTTGGATTATCTAAATGCTGTTTATATATTTAAATTGGACATTTATTAGTAAGGCTGTTAATATAATCTTGTTGTCTGTGTGTGTACTAACATTGAGATTATAACAATCTTTCTGTACAACATTTTTGCATCTTTTTCTTACTACATTTTTGCTAAAACTTTTTGTTGTTCTGGTTTAATATTTGTGCATATATCTCAAGTGTCCAATAAAGACAAATATATTAATGTCTTACTGTATGATGTTCTCATGGATTGTAGATGCAGACAAAAAGAAAGAGAATGAAGAGGAAATAACTCAAAGTGTTAGCTCTGAAACAAATCTCACTGTTGTTCTAAACACTTGGTATTCTGCAAGCTTTTATACTGGCAAGTAAGTAATTTTTCATGTTATTACTATTCATATTCTTAAATTTATTGCTTTCTTTAAATGATTATTGTTGATCAGTTAAACTTCTATGCTCAATAGCAACTAGCAACAGATCAAACTCCATGTTTATAAGAGGCTTCACCATACCAACCATTGAACACATATAATTCAACTCTAAAATAATTTTAAAAAAAATCACCATCAAGGTTTCTCATATTGCCGTTCAAAGGAAGGTAATTCATGATTGAAAATCAAAACTAGAAGTCTCTCCATTGATCCTAGCTTCTTTCTATGCATTACCTTGATAAATTTTTAATTTGTTACTTCTGAATTTTTTGAATCAACTTTGCATCAATTAATATTTATTTCCATGGATTCATTAAAACTCGGGATTAAAAATGCACATATGTTCAAACTCACTTAAGCCCTCTATTATATCCCTGTTTATTTTGTGAATTATACAGTACATAATTTCTAATAAGGATTCAATCAGTTAAAATGAAAACACTTTTCCTCATTTCTGAAGCATAAATTTTGAAGACACAAGAGAAAAGAAAAAATAACTACTTCCAAAATAAAAAACAACAGATTTTTGGATAAGCAAAAAGGTTCAAAAGCACCAATCATGACCATATACAACAAATTTCATTAGAAAAAAAAAAATCAAACATTACAAAAAGTCATGAAAAATTGAAACTTGAAATTTAATTAAATGCAACCAGAAGCAACATAAAATTGTTCTATTTAGACTAAAAAAGTATTTAGTTTTCTTTTAAATTATTATTATTATTACATTCAAAGGTATACAATGTACTTTAAATATAAACAAGTTTCTACTCTTACAAAAAGCAAAAATTTAAAACATGTTTTTAAAATTAAAAGTCCTTTTAGTCAATGGAAAAGACAAACCAATTAAGCTTAAATACAATTACAATTATATTGATACATGAAAATTAACCTTAGAGCCGAGCTTAAACCCCAAGCCAACATGACGCAATTTTGATCAAGTAATTTATAAAAAAAGTATAAGTAGACCTAAACCATTTTTTAAGGGTTTAAGTTCTAGGTTATGGAGTGAAAGGTACGCATATGCCGAAGTCTGTCCAAATCAACATAATAACCTAGGTTTAGCCTAATTGAAAAAATTCAGACTCAAAAGATTTATTATGTGATTAGGATAATATATAAGGAATACAAAAAACCAAAATTTTAGAGTCCATTTTTAGGTCTAAAATCTTATTTTAATTAACTTTGGATTAATTAAAATAAATATTTTTTTACAAACAAGATTAATTAAAATATGTATTTTATCACAAATCTAAGTTTTTGAAGATCTTTTTAATATGAATAAATTTTATTAATTTCATGCCTAGTTAAAAGCTTGTCTTAGAACATAACTTGCATTAAAATGAGATTATATGAAGTTAGTTATATCTCACTGTGATTCTATATCACATACTATACAATGGGCATTATTTCACCTTTAAATAGAGAGTTTTGGCTTTCACTAAGTTAACGTCTTTAAGAGCACATCTCTAAAATAATATCTTTTTTCTTCCCAACAATACTAGTAATCCTTACTTTTTGATCATCCTTTGTCATTGAAACTGACCTTAAGCTTAAATATGTTAATCTAGTTACTTTCAGGCTATAAGAACACCTTTTCCATAACCTTAAATATGTAAAGTAAACAAATATATTGAATATCATCGTGAAAAAGTTCATTCAATATTAATCCAATTTTGTAGTAATCCTGATATACCCTTAGAACCATTATGTTCTTTTGCATTAGTATTGAGATTATCTTACACTCACACACCATAGACTCATAACTTACTTCTTATGTCTTAACAAATGTCTCCAGTCAAACCATTCAGTCCCATAAGATTGCAATATCACAACTCTTGAACCACCAAGTATGATCCAAGAGATGTGGTGGGCCTTATTCTCTGCAACTTAAAAAGGGTGTGAAATCTCAATTTGGATCTAAAAGTCTAACTGTATTAAAACCCATTGGGAGCGATTTAAGGCATACTCAAGTGATCAACTAATCACTACTCTATGTGGATTTAGTAAATTTCTTCCAAAATAATTTTATTTATTCTTTAAAAATATTTTTTAATGAAATTTAAATGTATTTATTGTGGCTTTAAAAATTAATAGAACTTTTTATTATGTAACTTTATATATTAATATACATACACAGTAGAATTTGTGAATTTGTTTAAAGTTCAAAACTTTTTATTTTCTTCCGATGACTTAATTTATAGAAGTAAATTAATATAATTAGAGCATTGAAGTTGCACTAAAATCTTTAATGCAAATGTTATTTATGGATTAATAAAAGGACATATTTTCAAAATAATGTTTAAATACATATTTTTCTACAAATCTTTTTAAAAACTATTCAAATCATTCAAAAGCCACGAAAAATATGTCGATGATAGAATGAAGGAATTTTCTGTTGTTCGAGAAATAACATATCATGGTTTTAGTAGATGTTGTACAAGACATTTAAAATTAATCCTTCAGAATTTGTCATAAAGATAAAAACCAAGTATTTGGGATGCACACAACTTATGATAGTAGATATCATAACTAAACTGGACTTTCAAGAATTTATATTGACCAACAGTCCTTATATGGCCAGTCGGAGAGGATATTATCCACTTTATATTACCTTCGATAGTGTAGACAGTGCAAAACTGTAATACTCCGGATTTGTCATATTAATGAAATATATGTGTGTAAATATATCTTCAATATAGTATGTGAAGATATAATATTTGGGAATTTTTAAGATGAATATATTTATTTTTGGAGAAATTATTTAATTAGGATGAATATGTTATATTATGAATAAGAATGGAGGTATTTGAAAATATGAATATTTTTGTGGTGAAAAATAGGAAAAGAAGATTGAATGAGGGTTTAATTGATAAAGAAATAAAAAATTATTACTCTTGGCTTTGTTTAATTCGTGGGAATGAAGTGGAGAAAGTGGAGGGGAACATGGAGGAGACAAGGCAAGAAGTAGGGGAGAAAGGAAAATCAAATGTTAAAATATATATATATATATATTATAATATTAATAATGTTAGTTCGTTTATAAGGTTTGTTATTTCATATTTTGATGTAACGATAAGAGAGAGAAAAGAAAGGAAAGAAAGAAAAAGACGGAGAAGAAGAAGAGAAGAAGGAGAAGAAGAAGAAAGGAAGAAAAAGGAAAGAAAGAAAGGAAATGGTCAGTTAGAATTTATATTTTGTAATGAATTAGATTTTAATTTGTTAAAATGTGTATATATACGTATATACGTATATATGTATATATATATATATACATATATAAATAAGTTTATAATTTTGTTATTATTATTAGATGATTAATGATTATTATTGTTAAATTTATTTAAGGAGAAATTTTGAGAGAAGTAGAAAAATCAGTAAAAATCTAAAGATTGAGATACAGTATTTAAGTAGGTGTTTACGTACAATTGGTTAATTTTAGTTTTAAAACTAAAAAGTAGGGTGTTTTGTTATAAATTACTTTTGGTGATTATTTATAAAATTGAATTTACAGATTAAATGAATATTTATGGAAATTTGATATTAAATTTGATTTAATTGGTCAAATTATTATTTATGAAATTTGATAATTTGTTTAATTTAAGGATTACTTGAATATTTATGAAAATGTATGATTTGTTACGCGTTATTAAATTAAAAATTTTCTTGGTCAAGTTAAATAATATTTTTGTGGATATTATTATTTTTGAGAAAAACGTGAAATATATGTTGTATTTATGTAAATGAATGATTTTAAGGAAAATGTTATGTTTATGAGAATTTGTAAAAGTTGTTTTGAATATAAATAAAATTGATATAATTTGGAAATGGAGATGAGATGGCCATGGATGTTGGTAGTACCGGTGACTTTGGATGTGATTTCAGTCCTACGGTGAAAGCCCGTAAAGATGAAATCTGGGTGACAGTCCCTGGGAATAGTACCCCTAAAATACGTTGGATATGGATGACGGTCCCTGGGAATAATGCCCCAAAAGCACGTATGGCCAGTTATGGGCGGCGGTTCCTGGGAATAATGCCCCAAAACTACACATGGAATGAATTAATTGAAATTTAGTAAAATAAAGGAAATAAATGAGCTTAAGTTATTTTTGTGGAGGTTGAATTTTGAGATATCATTTTGATATTTTACCAAAATTATGGTCGGGAATTTGAAAAGTATTTTATGGTGACGATAAATGAATAAAGTGTTTTTAATTGTTTTATTTATGTTGTTTTGGAATATCTTCTGGATATTTTGTTATATGAAATTAAATGAAGTGAAATATGAATATTTGCTTATTTTTCAAAAAGCTGCCGTTGTATGTGAATATCTACTGGGCATTAGCTCACCCTTACTTTTTAGGTGTTAGGTAATACTTGAGGTAGGATGTATAAAGAACAACGGATTACTCGAGGAGAATGATATTGTTGTATTTTGAAATTTGTAAGTTTGTATGAATATATATGTAGTTGTGTAATTATACATGTATAATCGTACTTATATTGTATTGTTTTAGTACGATCGTATAAATAGTATTTTGAGTAATAAGGATTCGATGTTGGTTGTAACATTTGAGATATGTAAGGAAATAATTGATTGACGTGAGTTCAAAATTTGGAGTATTTAGTAAGTATTAAAAAAATTGAAGATTTTTAAATGATATAACAATTGGTATCAGAGTGTTATATTCCTTGAGGTAAGATTTAGAATTTACTAGTTTTCGAATAAATATTTCCTAACATCCTAATTCGGTATTACTTTAGTGTATGTCGGGTCAGGGTCGTTACAAAAACAAACAAGGAAAAAAGTTTCAAATCATGTTTCACCCTATAGAATTCCTACAATGCCAACTCAGTTCAAGTCTTCTAGTGCAAACAATCAAGTGAATGATGTTTCTGCATTGAGAACTCAGTTCTAATGCAACAGTCAGTTCGAGTACGTTGAACAAGGGTTTGCAAATCAATACTCCCAACAAAGTTAAGTTCCACCGATGCCTCCAAACCTCCATCATCGACCCGTAAATCTTTTTAATGATACGCCCTCGTTAATGGAGGTGATTCTCTTCTCCACAACAACGCTATACATCAAAATGATTATCATGATACTGAGGTAGACATTAATGGCCTTGACATCTCTTAAGCGTGCGAATATGTAAGAAATATTGTTGAGGAAGATAGTGAGCCAATGGAAGTTGGTTGTAATAGTCTCGCTCAGAAGAGTTGTTTAATGGCAGATCCATCATTTAGAAATAAATTTATTCAGTGGCTGCCTTTGGTTGCACTGTCTGTAATTATGCCAAGTGATACATTCTCGGATACTGGATCAAGTGATGTGTGCGTTGGGCAGATATTTAATACAAAGCAAGCACTTCGAGACAAATTGGGTTTATTTGCGTTGAAAAATCATTTTCAGTTCAAGGTTTACAAATCAACCACAAATCAGTTTGAGGCCAAGTGTCTTGTTCAGGGCTGTCAATGGCGAATTCATACCACAAAGAATAATCACGATACGTACTTTCAAGTGACAAAAATGAACTCGGTTTATAGTTGTCAAAATTAAGAGTTGCAAGATGGTCATCACCAAGCAAGCACGCGTCTAATTGGAGCACTAATCAAGAATAAGTTCACATATTACAATTGAAGTTACATTCCCTAGAATATTCGTGATGACGTACAGACTAATTATAAGGTACAACTATCATACATAAAGTTATGGTGCAGTAAAGAACACGTCTTGAAGCTTGTGTTTGGCGATCCTTTAGAGTCATTCAAGAGACTTCTCTTACACTGTCAAGTATTGACCAAAAAAAACCCAAGACAGTGACATCAATTGAAAAAAATATCGATGATCACTTCTTGTACTTCTTTATGTCGTTTGGACAATGTATTCCGAGATTTTGCACCATAATTCACCGATTATTGTCATTGATGGAACATTCTTGAAGGGTACGTACCATGTGTCGTTATTTATAAGTTGCCTCACTAGATGGAAATGACAAAATTTATCCCGTAACATTTGGTGTTGTTGATTCTGAGAATGACGCCTTATGGAAATGGTTTTTCATAAAATTACAGGAAGCTATTGGCTTGATTGAGAATTTGGTTTTAATATCCGATCAACACACTAGCATTGAGAAGAGAATTACTACTTTGTTCCACGATGCGTTCCACAAATTTTATTCTTACCATATTTTCGTGAATGTGAAGGCTAAGTATAAAATATAAGCCTAAAAGACAGAGACTTACCATTTGATAAAAGAATAAGAATAATAAGAAAAATTAAATTTTTTTTTACTATTTTCATACAATAACAATCATCACTTTTTATTTTTCAACAAAAGTAAAAAATTAAAAAAAATAGTAAATGCACAATAATTATAAGGAAAAATTACAATTATCCCCTTCTTAGATTCAAACTTATCGCATTTCCCTCCAATTAGAAGAAAATACTAAAACATTTCTTTGCTGTTAAAACGATAACAGATGAAATTGATTTTTTAGAACAATTTGGACTTATTACTATGAGAGAGGAAAGCTGGGAGACAAAACTGACTTCATTTAACTAATATGTGATAAAAAGATAAAAAATAATATCTTATTAGAAAATGTGTTAAAAAAAATACATAAATATTAAATTCATATTTAATTTTTCTCTATTAATTTTTTATAAATTAATTTTAATTTTGTAACATTAAAAAAATTATTAGTTTAATTTTATTTACTTTTTATTTTGTAATATTAAAATATTATCGGTTTAATTTTACAATTTGTTAATGTTACTATAATAATTGATTTTATACAAAATTATTATCGATTTTATACAAAAATTTTATTAATTTTGTCTTATAAAATAAATATTTTTTCCTATAGTCATTATTAATTTTATACATTTTCTTTGTTGCTAAACAAAACCCACAGCCACCCAAATTCAACCATAAACATTACAATTTATAAAAAAAATTATGGAAAAAATATTTATAATTATATCTCTAATTACAATTAATTCACATAGTAAATAATCTAATAGAAATAAATTCTATTTAAATTTCTCCCTCAAATTTCCATACTTGTTCCAAAAGAATTTTAATTCTTCATACTGCACAGCTTTATCTTTCTCCATCAAAATTTTTTTCCAAGAAAATAGAAGCAAAATTGAAAAAATAGAGGAATTATCTCAAATGTAAATCAAAAAATTAACTTTGCCCTTTTTTAATTTTTTTCAGATCCCACATACATTTACAATCAAGGATTGCCAGAAAGTGCAAAAGAAAACATTTAAAAAAAATACAACCATACAAAGAAATTTAAAAAAAAATGCACCACCATGCCTAAAGCCCATCATCCTTAATTCTTTCTCAACTCTACCCAAGTTGCCGATCTCATAAATTGTTGAACCCCTTTGTCATTCACCTGAATCCAGTGTTTTCTTATCAAATAACAAAACGTTTTTTTCCTTTGTGTTCATCCCAAGAAGGTAGTTTTTTTTGTACTTTTGTCCTTCTAAATTCAAAATTGAGAAGAAGACAAAAGGGTTTTTATGATTATTGGATTAAATGAGTCGAATTTAGGAGTTGATTTTTGTTTGGGATTTTAGCTTGCAATTAATCCCAATTGAAAAACTTGTTTGGTAAGAAAGAAAGTAGTGACAAAAAAAAAAAAAGTGGAGAAAGGAAGTAATCCGGGTTAGGCTCGGCAAAAATTCGACCTGGAGTCGGGTTTATTTTTTATATATTTAATTCAGTCCAGATCCGAATTTAATAAAATCGGTTCGAATCAAAACTAAGTCTCTTTATTATTAAATTTAATATAAATAATAATATTGAATTACTCAAGTTAAAATTTTTATCAAAAATTTTTCACCCATATTTAAAATTCATCAAAATAGTAATATTTCCTACCATATTTAACATTCATGACAATAATAATATTGAGTTTCTTACTAGAAAATATTTTTTAATGATATCTATTAACTAATTCTCTTTATTATTAAATTTAATGTATGTAATAATATTGAATTACTTACTCAAGTTAAAATTTTTATTAAGGAATTTTCATTCATATTTAAAATACTTCTCATTATATAATTTGTTTTGTCTTCATTTTTACAAGATAATGAAGAAGCAATTTGAATTATTTGAAATAAATTATGATAATATTGTTTTTATGTAATATAATTTATGTAAGTTTTATTTTTGATTTCATAAATTTAATTTTGGTGTTTATATTTTTATTTTGTTGATGAAATAAGAATGAAAGAGCTTAATGCATTTGGGCTTGAAATTAATAAAAACTAAATTAGTAACAAATGATGGGTAAATTTAGTAAATTCATGGGTTTGAACATTAAATAGTGGGTGAATTTAGTTAAGAATATAGGTTGATAATTTTAATATCCATTAACTTGATATTAAATAATAGTCAACTGAAGTCAAACGGGCCAATAGACTGAGTCAATAATTTATTTTGAAAAAAAGCCCGTACCTAATCCGGCCCTATTTTGATAAGAATAAGAATGGGCCAGACATGAGTATATTTGGCCCAATTCAGGACGAGCATAGGGATTGAGATTCCCGACCCTTATCCGGCCCATTGTCACCTCTACTAGCAAGGAAGGTTCTTATTAAATTTTTTAAACTTTTTCTCTATTGGTGATTTCTACAAATCTTAGAAAAAATATGTAAAAATATTTGTACAAAATATTTAATATATTTTAATATTATTTTTCAGGAAAAAAAATTATAAATGATATAATAATTAAGTGTCATAAATATGATTAAGCTTCATAAATTTGTAATATAAACATTTTGTTTTTAAAATATACACATTGTTCAAAACATTCAATAAGGAGCTTACAATATAGAAACAAACTGGCCATATATGTGAAAAGTCCAAAGTTTAAGAGTGCTTATGAAAATTTCCTAGTTGCAAACAAGTAGATTGAAATGACGATATTACCCCAAGACGTTAGGGCGTGACCGCGTGTTGAAGTAAAACAGGGTCCTTGATCGGTCGTTGGTGTTTGTTTCAATTTGGTGTTAGGAGTGGAAAAAGAAGGAGGAAACTGCAAATGGCGAGATCTTCAGGCAAAGATGCTCAAGCTCTTTTCCATTCCCTTCGCTCTGCTTATGCTGCTACTCCCACAAATCTCAAGGTCTTTCTCTATTTACACAAACGGGCGGACAGTCGTTTTGTTATGTATCGTTTGAAAATCATTATATTAACATATGATTTCCCCTTTTTTTGGTTGAATTTGGTTGCAGGTCATCGATCTGTACGTGGGTTTCGCGGTCTTTACTGCGGTAATTCAGGTGGGTTCTTTTGCAATGTTATTCTGAATTTTTGGCTATTCGGATCTGCTGTATTACTAGAACAATAAAAGTTGAATGAGAAATGTTGGTTTATGTACATTTGATCGTGTTAGTTATAGTGATTGTGGCCCAGAATTAAGAATTTTATTGTTTAAATCTTAATGATCTTCTGTGATTGTGTACATTCTTTTGTTTTGGGTTAAAATGTTTGAATATTGTGTTATGAATTCGTTTAGTTTTGTGAGAAATGAAGATTTACTTGGGTTTGTTTTGGGTGTGTGGGAATTGGGATATTATAAATTGTGAGCAACTAAATGAGTAAATGTCAAGTATGAGTGAAGAAACGGGTGCTAAAGTCAGATCTTAAATAAAAGCTGATGTTCAAGTAGAGCATGCCAATCCCAAACCTAGCTTTTTGATTCCATTTTTGTTGCCTATTTTATGAATTTATGAGCAGATAAAATGGTAGGTGCTGTAGGTGGGTAATAGGACTTAGAAAATGCAAATCTCATTCGTTCTCTTAATATGGGGGGGAGGGGGGGTTTAAACTTAAAAGTATTCAATTACTGGTTTGTGCTTCTCCAGAAACATGATTTGCGGATACACAAAACCTTTCTTTACTTCTCTTTAAACTCTTTCAGATACTAGTACTACCAAAATTTTTTTTGGCACTATTTTTGTTTTCATGGAACTGCTTTTGTATGCTCTAGTAAACACATTATCTGATCTTAAAAGTGCAAAATTTAATTTCTCATTTTTTTCAGAAAACATTTTCTCAAGGATAATTTTGCAAAAAGATTACTGAACAGGCCTTTAAGTTATGAAATTATCTTTTGAAGTTTTCTCTATTGTCAAAGAGCATACTAGATTATGCCATGGAATTGGCATTCAAACTTTTCTAGTTTTTCTAGGCTTTCCTGATTTACTTCTGGTATATGTATATATATATTTGTATGGTGCTCAACATTCATGTGATTGCCCCTTTTTAATTAATTAATCAATGGTTATTTCATGAAAAAGGATTACTGGAATCAGGGGGCTAACCACCTGATATGTATCTGAGCCAATATAGTTACTTTTTTCCTTTATCTTTTTGAAAAGTGGTGTTATCAATTTTTGGCTAACATTAACTCTTGATGCATATGTTGTGCTGTGTCATTCATTACCTGACAGCTTGTTTGTCCTAATTGGCTAACCTAACGAGGCTTTCCAACTGTCTAGTGTTTTCTTTGGTTGGATGAAGTTGAGACAGTTGTCTCTGCAAATGCCATGGAACTTTATAGTTCGTGCATTTGACAATAATTAAACAATCAGTTTCTATCAATGGGCGGAAAAGAGTTTTCGCATTTACTTTTTGATTACTCGTTTTAGTTTTGCTGCCGACATACTCTTATTTGTATGCACTGGTGGAGACTCCTCCATTACTTTACTCTTTTTGCTGGAAAAGACTTCTCTTGTATTTGTTGACATCATGAAAGCATTCCAAAAACTTAAATTAATGCATTCTTCTGCACCTTCTTTTTGGCTACTCTAAACGATGCATCCTACTATCTGGATATGGGAGGATAAATCAACTTTGCTGATTTCATTTTAGTGTATGTTCTTTTCTTTCCTGTATTACAAATAATTTATCATGGAAGCATGCACAGCACGACACAGATACATATAAAGGGTCATAGCATTTTTACCAATTCAAGTTTAATTTTAAATTTGATTTGAACATTAATACTGAGTGTTGTGGCAGTGTTTATAAACACTAAAAGTAACTTGAGCTTTGAGTTCTAGATTGAGGAAGAAGAATGAGAAGGAGAAATTCACAAAGATCATTCTTTATGACACCCTGTTTATAGCTTGTTCACTGTTTTTCTGTTTGTGATATTTGCTATTCAATGCATTTTATCCTGTTTTCTACGAATGTAATTTTATTTGTCCCGCTTTGAGACACTCTTCTAAATATTGCAAAAGAAGTTTTTATGCAACTTGCTAGCTAATTAATTGTGCAGTTCTGACATTTTATGCTTCTGCCTTTTGACTGATTACAGGTGGTTTACATGGCTATTGTTGGATCCTTTCCTTTCAACTCATTTCTTTCTGGAGTGCTTTCTTGCATTGGGACAGCTGTCCTTGCTGGTAAGTTGATTATGCCATGACAGTTTTGCTAGGAGAAATCCCTGTTATCACATAGAGATGTCACATTTTGTGACTGTTATTTTGACTGCAGTTTGTCTACGCATTCAAGTGAACAAAGACAACAAGGAATTCAAGGTAATCTTTATTCTGTACATTGTCTTGTGATCCACTGGTTGCTGATACTATATAGAAATAAAATTTTGATTAGGCATTCCAAGTGCAATTGGTTTGTCGAATTCAATATTTTGGATCTCTGTTATACACTTTTTCTTCACTCTCTTCCATGCTTTTCCTTTGACTGTCCTCAAGAAGTATAGGGAAGTGAAAAGTGGAGGGTTTTTGTTATAAAAGTGAATTACTTTCTTTTATTGATTTCTGTTTTGATGGTTTTATTTATGAATAGTTGATATTTTGTCCATCAAATTGCAGGATTTAGCACCAGAGCGAGCTTTTGCAGACTTTGTTCTCTGCAACTTAGTGCTGCACTTGGTGATCATGAATTTCCTTGGATAAGTTCAGCCTCGGGTCAACTCAAATACAAGTTTCTTGGTTGATGACATTGAGACTTAGTTGTAAAAGTAATTTACTTACATTAATGAGGGAATTTCTTTTAGGTTGTGACTTACCATAAATAAAATATGGAACAATAGTTGGTCTTTTTGTGATTTATTTACCACTACGGTATTTTTGCCCTGCTGCATCTATCAGATTAAAATTACATAAACAGCTTTTGCAGTTATCAAACATCGACTGGTTTATCTATTCCCTTTCAGATTCTGGGAATTTGCGTTGGACTGCCAGAGAGAAATGGCTTGGGATCTCAATTCTGGCATTGAAAAAGGCCAGGCTAGGATAGGAAAAATCATCTAATCTCAGAATACTGGTTGTTGGCAATTGAAATTGTTGGTTCAAGTTTGAAGTTTACATGTACATTTCATTTTGATATCCATTAATTGCTTTCAAGTTAGGTAAAGCCACAATGCTGCAGCTGCACCATAAGCTTCAGCAATCTGATCATTTGTTGCACGTAGCAATCCAACGGTCAGCATTCATTGGAATTCACCGGGCAGTCTCGTGAATTAAGGTGTACTGTGCATTTATTGTGGTTGTATTACACCGCAGTTGCAGTTAGAATGACTCTTCAAGTTGTTGATGTTTCCTGTTGGACTTTGAATGTGATTTGTTTGGAAGTGCTTTAGCATTTATGCATTTTGTAGGATAAAGTCTAGACCCAAAGAACATTCAGCTGTTATTCCCGCACACTTCCATTCAAAGCATTAATTTTAGGCCTACTGCCTTTTTAACCATTTTAATGGTACAAAGCTTTAAGTTTTGTTGAAGAATGTCTTTTTCTTTTTTATTTTTCGAATTTGAAAATTTCTGCATAATACCATATATATATATATTACCTGTTATATCTTTAGTATTTAATACAAAAAATTTATGCAAACATAACTGTCAAATTTTTAAAACGTCCGAACAAAATTTTAGAGTAAAAAAAGTAAATAAATATTTAGTTTTAGCGTAAGTATTATTATTTTTTAGGGGAATTAACACATACCTCCCCTAAGGTTTTAGAATGTAACACATAGAGAGATATTATGGGGAAAGGAACACTTACCTCCCCTGACAGCATCCACCTCCATTACTTGACTATTTATATGAGGGATATTATGGTAAAAGCATCATAAACTTGCCCAATCTCTTGATCTAGAAAAATTGTTGAATTTTTTTATGTTTTTCTTTTAAGAGTTTTGGCCACCATTACATACTATTTTGTGTTTAATGAATTAATGGTGATATTTTTTTCTTTTTTTAAAAAAATATTTATAAGATCACCAAAAGAAAGAAAAATTAATAGTATAATGTACTTGCATTAATGTTTCATAAATGAATAGTATTAATATATGTCAGATTTTGCTTCAAAATTATTATCTTTCTCTTCAAAATTAAAATTCTATTAAATTTTGCTTGAACTTGAAATTATATGGGGCCACATAAGCCAATAAGCAATGAAATATAGACAAACGAATTTACAAAGCTATATTTGTCTTTATTTAAAATATAGAAATTGAAGGGTAATTGAGTATTTTTATTGAAATTGGATGGAAGTGGATGCTGTCAGGGGAGGTAAGTGTTCCTTTCCCCATAATATCTCTCTATGTGTTACATTCTAAAACCTCAGGGGAGGTATGTGTTAATTCCCCTTATTTTTTATTAATCAACTATTGCGTTCTTGAAAGTTTGACCTATAATTCAAAAACGTTTTAAATAAAAGAAATATACCAAGTTTTAAAATATTGAACTTCATTACATAATTTTAAGAAACATTTTAATCGAGTTTAACAACTATAAAGAGAAAAAAGAAGTGTTGGTTCGTGACATAAACTACTACTAGGACTACTAAGAGAAAAAAGAAACTTCAGAAAAGGAGCCCCACGTTCACAAATGGCTCTAGTTCGACGCAAGAAAAATCAAAGAAAACTGCGTGACATCGACCCCCAAGAAGAATAAAATGATTAAAAAATATAAAAAATAAATAAAAACTCTCACCCTACATATGGAAGACACGTGTCCCCATACATATCCGTATTATGTCGCCAATCCAAAATCCACACGTCAGCATTAGCCTATTCGTCGATGTAAATCACGTGTTCACAACACAATTCCAATTCCTTCCATCCTTTCATTGTTTGTGATAATAATAAAAACAGCTTGGTCTCTTTTCCTCTCTCTCTCTCTTCTTAGCTCTCTCGCTCTCACTCATTTTAACTTTTCTCTTCTTCAGTAATGTCTTCTTTGTCTCTCACATTCTTCACCATCGCTTCTCCTAGGGTTTCAGCTTCCTTTCCTCATCTCAAGTTCTCTTCCTCAATCTCTCCTCGTTCCTCCTCTTCGTTGTCCTTTCGATCCGGCGCGCGGAGGTCTTCCTGTCCTTGCCTTCTTCACTACTCCTTCAAGGTTCAAGCAATGGCGAAGGTGGTTCAGGATATGAAGTCCGCTGAGAAGAATATTGTGTCGGCTAGTTCCGCTGGAGACGACGACGACGACAAGAAGGAGGTCAATCACTCTCGCACGTTTCTCGACGCTCTTACCGAGCAAGGTTCGGTTCTTCTTTAGCCTTTTCTGTTTGCGCCTTTCTTTGTTTGTTTTTTTTTTTTTGTTGCTTGCTGCGGATATTATTAAATGCTGAATTGATGCTAATGTTCTTCGGCAATGAGGCGAGTTGTTTGAATATCTTATCTTATTCATGGTTGATGATTGATAAAAATATGGATATCAACTTTATTTAGTTCGTATGACGGAGCCACGTAGTTGTGTTCGTGAAACTTGAGGTTAATATGGACGGAATTCCCATTTTGTTTGTTTGATATCTTCTTGACG
Organism: Melia azedarach; assembly: GCA_028052125.1. NCBI lineage: Eukaryota > Viridiplantae > Streptophyta > Magnoliopsida > Sapindales > Meliaceae > Melia > Melia azedarach. Next base: position 9,178,829 of record CM051394.1, on the reverse strand, counting down.
AAGAGTAATTCAGTGAGGCGTTTTAAAGTAAAGGAAAACCGAAGAGTGCATTACTGACATTTTATTAAGATTCTAAATAAACTATTCTTCAATTAATTAGCCTGTTTCAGTCAATAAATCAGAAAATTAAATTTCTTGGAGCTACAAGATTATGAAAATTTTAACACAGACCAATTTTTAGGACGTGAATAACTAAATTTTGAGCTATGAGTTTTTGTTTTGTTTTATGTTAGGAATTATTTTAATTTATTATATTTACTTTGTTTCAATTTATAATTTATAAATACAATTAACTTCATGATGTCAACAATTTCTTGTTTTAGAATGATTACAAGCAGAACATACAATTTTAGGCATACTGCATATTGAGCTATCAAGTTGATAAACACTTACAAAGTGGACCTGTGCTCACCATTGGTCTGTTATCATTTGGTTTTGTTATTAATTTTATCTGTTTGTTTAGCTATTAACTTGAAATAAAATGGCGCTGACTTTGATTTGTTTGTAGAAACTTTTATGTATCAATAAATCAGTTGTGTAATGGCAACCATAGAGCTCTATAATGAAAATTTTCCTCAGTGGAAATTCATTGCATCTTTTCCTTGGTTGCATTTCATATGTATTTTACCTGGTTAAGACAAAGATTCATAAGAAACATGATTGGTCAAGTACAACAAGTAGGTTATGTCAACCAAAAAATTGACTAAGTTTCTGAGGAATATATATTAATTATCAAAACCTAGAAAATTTTTTCTATTTGTTTCTATTCTTTCCAATGTTATATAACTAGTGAGTTGTCAGCCTGTAACTATTACCATTGGAGTTCACATGATAAATACCTTGTCCAAATATGTAATGGGTTTTGTACAACTTGTGGCCACTGCACCCGTAAATTGGGATGGATTTGTTTTTAGACTGCTTTTTGTTGTTGGTATTCATTCATTCAATGTATGTCTTGGTTTCTGGAACTCCTTCAATTGCTCACTGGATTCTGTGATAAACAAATGAACAATTGAAGATATTTAAGAACTTTCCGAGTTCCGAATTGGTTAAGCTTCTGATGCACTCAATCATCGGATTCTTTACGCTTAGGCATCTGTTGTTTGCATACAAACCGCCGAGTCAATGATACTACCTATATGCCTCTGTTTTCTATGAAGTGAAAACTGTAAGATAGTATGTACAATCTTTTCAGTAGCATTTGCTAACTTTCTGTTTCACTTCACCATTACTAACTTAGGATCATTAAGCGTTGTAAATATGATATTAAATTTTATAGGCGAATGATCTTTTCCCCTAATAACACTTTTACGTAAGTTTCTTCAGATATGTTAAATTTTCCTGCAATAATGATTTACATTTATGTGTTGAAATAAATTGAAAATTTAAGTAATTGTTCAGTAGAGCAGATCTGACATGATATGACTAAATAAACACACATGCCCCTGGATAGCAGGAGAGATGCTCAGCAGATCCAAAAGATATATGAAATTACAGTAAAAAGAAAAATTCTTATTCACTCATTAATGCTGCTTTTCTCTCTGTTGTTTAAAAGTTTGTACTCTTATATTGAATATTTTTATGCAGAGCTCCTCTCTGGAATTGGCAAGGAAGTTGAAGCCGGAAGGCTGCCTTCAAATCTTGCAGCAGGAATGGAAGAGTTGTATCACAACTATAAAAATGCAGTAAATATATATACTTGAACACATGTTTTAATGTATATGAATTCATTCAATTCTTTTTGAAATGTATAGTCGATGTGCCTCTGTTACTTTCCTGTGGAACAATGTATAGTCAATGTTCAATTATGCATTTTCATTATGAATTATTTCCAACCAGCTTCCTTATCAGTTAAGGAGTCGAAGTTACCTATTATATACTGGCGAGAACAAAAATAAAGATAATACTTGGTATTAAACTATGCTGGAGTAGGTACTATAAACTTCAAAAACAATATGTACTCACTTCCAGATCCTGTAACTTAAAGAAGTCCTTTATAAATTTCATTGGTCTTTCTTGACAGTTGAGGGACTTCAAAGCATGATTCAAAAACTTTTAGCTGTATAAGACTTAAATTAACAAAATAGTTCTATTTCTTGTTACAAAATAGTTCTATTTCTTGTTACAAAATAAGATCTGACTATTTATTAGAAAATTTTGATTCATTGAGTCAAGAATTAAATAAGTCTCCTCTTTATTGGTCATGCTTATCACCAGCTTTGATGATGCTTGGCCTCATATATAAATGTACATAAAGCCTTAAATGTCCAAGAAGTGGTCTGCTTGACTTCTTTGTTACATTCATCATCGAAGTTTTAACTTAATGATTTATCCAAAGTTCAATGTTCTAATTGTACTCTGATTTCCCCCTTCAGTATCTCCTATTTTGCTAGTCATCCTCTTAGAAAGTTGTTTTATTGCACATGATTGATGTATGGAAAGTCAGTTTACTTTTTTGCTTTTACCTGAAGGCATCGCTACTTAGTACTCAGCTTTATTGTCTCAAAAATTGTTGCTGTTACTTTGTGCTTTAGTAATAGCAAAAGCTAGTAGAAGCTCTCCTTTTTCATATATTCTTTAATGGATTTGCTAGAAGTTAATGATGTTTGATTAACTTTTTTTTCAATTGGAACTTAATTCAGATTTGAATATAAGCATTAAATTCTAAAGAAGGAAGATTAATTATATGCTTAGAAATTTATCTTTGTGCAAACTTCCGTTATTTTTGGTTAAAGAAAGCTATCATGAAAAATTTGATGGAACTACATGCTCGATATATGTTGCAATTTTATGGAAAACGTAAAGAAAAATCACAATGTACTGTATGATTCTTTGTATATTGTTTTATGAAGACAGAGAAGAACTTTATTTGTGCAGCATATTGACGTGCCATGCAAGTTCTACTCACACTTTTCTGGCATGTTCTGATGTGCCATCAAAATAATCCTGTCTATGTTACATTTCAGGTCTTCCAAAGTGGAAATCCTAGGGCAGATGAGATTGTTTTGTCAAATATGGCTGTTGCATTTGATCGAGTACTGTTGGATATGGAGGTAATTTAGACAACATTAATGTATATTTGCTCTTTCTTTGCCAATATACTGGATACCAATTATCAGCCGATTGGAACCTCTTATATGAATATAACAGTAATCTTGCAGGATCCATTTCAGTTCTCACCATATCACAAGTCAATGAGGGAGCCATTTGATTATTACATGTTTGGTCAAAATTATATACGTCCTTTGATTGATTTTAGGTGAGTCAATGATTTCTATAATATCCTTATTCATATAGTGTCAGTAGCTTATGTTCATGTAATATGTACAAAGCTCCCTGAAACTTTGAGATGTCCTTTGCAACAGAATGTGTTGTTTTAATTTCACAGCTCATACCATCTCAGAAGAAAGAGAGTCTTGGATGTTCAAGTTTGTCTGAGGACTTACACACGAATATGATAAATTTTGATATAGTGGATATGTTCTGATAAGACCTTGTTGAGTTATGCTTTGAATACACTTGGCAGCTTAGGGTTTTAAGTCTATCTACATATGGTTCTTTGATTGGATATTTTTTGACAAGTTTTCTGTCGGTCTGGTTTCCCCTACCAAGGTTTCCCTTGGTCAAATTGTCAAATTGTTTTTCTTATTTACTATCTTTAAGCTTGTTGTATCCATTGAATTTTCTTTTTTCTGTTTTCAATTTTTATGAATGTGCAATTGATATGATAACATATTAATAATAACTTAAGTGAAATAATAAGATGTGTAAACAGGTATTGCACAAAAACAAAAAGAAATAAAAATCTGTAGATGGAATTGATGCACTGGAGGAAAAATAGCCTTGACGTCAATGGCCTTAGCATCCACTTGATCAGCGTGATCTCAAATATAGAAAAATAATATTTAAGTGTGGTTTCTCTTAATATAGGGATATTTTGACAAAATGATCAGGAGAGGCGCCTTCTTTATAGGTGATGAGGTTAATCGCACAGGTGGAGTAGAGATGATTTTCGGGCAATTGGGGAATTTCGAGAAGATTACAGTTGCGAAATATTGTGATGATATAGGCTTTGAAAATGTGGGAAACATGAGGGATTTGGAGGAATGCCAAAGATGAATTGAAGAACTTGAAATTGGTGGGAACCTTCAAAATGACGTCTAGGGGTTTGTTAATTGGCTTTGAATAGTGTTTTTAAACTTCTCTGTTTTACTCCAAAAGTGAAGTTCATATAATGAAGTATTGGTCCTACTTCCTATAAGTTGATTATCACAGGGTACTACTGAATGCAGTTTAAAGTTCTCTAACCTTATGGCAAGCGTCAACTAGTTTATAATGTATGAATTTATTGCATGTTCTTCTTTTCAGTTGCTGCTCATAACTGTGATAATCTTTTTGCAGAAATTCATATATTGGCAATGTGTCCCTCTTCTGCGAAATGGAGGAGAAGCTTAAGCAGGTGTGTAATTTCAGTGTTAATCTCTATTTTCTGTTATTTCAGGGTGGTTCTGTTCACCGATTTCTTAGCATTACTGATTGTGATTTCATTTTCTTCAAAATTATTAAAATGAAGCCTCATCTTCTACTGTGTAAATACATAGTTGATGTAGGACTGGGAGGAGGAAACAGGGAGGGAAGAGAAAAGAAGAAATTAGGGTAAGAAAAGAAGATATAAAGAAAAGGAGAAAATTAGTTTATAAAAGAGTAAGAGGAAAATCAATGGTATATTCATTATTCAGTTATCTTGCAAAAACTGAATCATAAGGCCTATTATTGGCTCATTCATAATATAGATAAACTTGAAAATTCCAACTTTCCAAGATTAACATAAAGCAAAGCTAAAATAATGGCCAAAATAAAAACAACAATAAACAGTAAATCCTATACCTATGCTTAGCATAGGTGTGTTGGTCTCACTAGGATCTCCATAACATATATTTCCCATTTGTAAATCACATCTTCTTAGTTTTGATTATAAATATAAAGTCGAAAGTTTCTTGATTGTGCTGTGATAAATGGTGTCATACACATGAAGCATATGGATATAGATCAGGACTTGATTCATTCTCGAGAAAGTAAGATACCATATGGCTACCGTTTTATTGAATGATTCTTCCTGGTTAATAAATTTCTTTTTCTTTCTTATTAAAAGAAATTATTAATTTTCTATCATAGTTCTAACTTATAGTTTTATCCTCAAAGCATCCCTAATTATGAATTGTTTCTATCTCTTACTTGTATTTACATTCCATGTACCTATTCGAGAAAGATTGCAGCTTGATATTCAAATCTTATTTGTGTCTGTTACTTCCTAAAAATAGTTAGATATATTTCCAGCTTTTAGAATACACTTCCTATGGAAAGAAATACTGTCGGCATCTTGAGTCATTCATGTTACAGCATCAGACTTGTAGAACTTTCTTTAGCCTGTAGTATGTACATTGTTTTTGCAGTCTGATGCTTTTTGTTATTAATATCCAAGTGCATGCACATTACAAGATAGGGTGGAAATTTTTTACGCTGTCTCTTATTAAACTGGGATGTGGATGACAACTTTGTGAATGTTGAGGAACCCAAGTCTTAAACACGAGGCTTTGAAACTTTCTGCATCTGTATTTTGTTTTTACGTTAAAAGTTTCTCCTTCCACTTCAATAAAATTCCTGGAGTCTGGTTGATGTTAAAGAATAGATGAATTTTAGTTTAATATCTATGGCTGCAAACTATGTTGACAATTCTTTAGGACTGATAAATCCTATTTGTTGAATTGACACCCTAATGTAATTGAAGTGGTAAATAATTTGAAAATTATTTTATTTTCTCATCCATATTTTGAAATTGTTCATGACTTGCAAATCTCAGAGTACGTTCTTGTATCTGGGAATTATTTTTACCGTCATAAAATCTATGCAAGAAACCTCCTGAGGAACCCCATCCAAAGCAGCAGACTGAAACTATTTTCGTTTAATCTAATTAGTCTTTGAATCCCAAGGAACAAGAAAGTTCTAGGACATAGACAGCAACATACTGTAATTATTGGAAATAGAGGGTGGGCATTTATTGTCAAGGGCTATGGTGTATGTGTCGGTTGTTGGACTATATTATAGGATGGTAAAAAGACATTCTAGATGTTTCTGTGGTGGAAGACGTTAGTGGTGACATGTTTACTAGCATGAGCAGTCTTTGGTGTTCTACGTTGTTTGTCCTTTCCATTATAGATTATCCAGTAATTTTCAGTCATGCTTAAAAGTAACTTTTAGTGGATGTAGTTAAGGCTTGTTTACAATTGCTTGCAGGGCCACAATATTGTATTGATCTCTAACCACCAGACTGAAGCAGACCCAGCTGTCATTGCTTTACTGCTTGAATCAACAAACTCGCATATTGCTGAGAGCTTGGTGAACATAACATTTTGTTATCAGAGCCTATCGTAAATTGCCTGTATCTGTTTTCATCTTTTCTAGAAAAAGAAATTCTTGGATAACCAAGTTCTTCATTTTTTGTGTCAGACCTACATAGCAGGGGACAGGGTTTTAACAGATCCTCTTTGCAAACCCTTCAGCATGGGAAGGTACCTCTGATTATTTGAACATACTGTGCTTTAGCTTTGACTAACAATAATTATGAAAATTTTCAATTTTGTGTCTTCCAGGAATCTAATTTGTGTATACTCGAAAAAACACATGCTTGATGTCCCAGAGCTTATTGATATGAAAAAGAAAGCAAATACACGTAGTTTGAAGGAGATGGCTTTGCTTTTAAGGTACCTGTCTGTAGTGTTTCTCTGGCCAAAACATGTGAATGATATTTTTATAGACATGAGATCTAGGGGTCGTTGTGGGTGTCAATTTTGTCTTGTGATCAGTGCTGAATGACTGGTTTGCCACTATTTTGGGTAGACAATTTTGACCACACGTTTTTTTGTTATCTTCAGGTTTTGTATTTTCTCTAGAAGTCCAAAATAAACAAAAGAAACTTGTGGGGTCCTGTACCATTTAACTTTTATGTTTGATCATCCGTTTACTCTAGGATTTAAACGTTTTCTTTATGCCACCATCCAGCTCATGCAGATCTTGTACCTGGGAGGTTACTTAATGATCTGCCATAAATATACAGATTACCTTTTAGATTTAAGGCCTTAGGCTCAATGCTATGCATTATTTTCAGGGTCAAGCATCTTTCTTTGAGATAGATGGTCTCTTTACTCCTATTTCATTTTACATGCTGAACTATGAGCTCTGGGGAGCTTTATCAGTGATGTGTGACCTTTTGACTGAATTTATTTACCCTAGGGGTGGGTCGCAAGTAGTGTGGATTGCACCAAGTGGTGGTAGAGACCGTCCAGATCCTGTAACAGAAGAATGGTATCCAGTAAGTTTCTGTACCCTTTTTCTTAAAGAAAGAGAGAAGTGCATTTTACTCCACTGCTTTATGTTCTCAAGTTAGTAATTTTTTTTGACAATATCATAAATTCCCTAAAGCTTTCCTTTTAATCAAGTATTTTGTTCTCAAGTTTCTCTAGAATTTAAACTAGTGCTTAGCCTTCTGAAAATGTACTATAAGTTTCCTATATAGAAATGGGGAAGTGGAATGTTGTCCCTTTGCCTCCAACGTTGCTTTTGTGTGTGTGTGTATATATATATACATAAGTATATCGAAAAGATCAATTACCTCTTAATTTTACACAATTTCTTATATCTGTTTGTAGATCAGTAGATTATTTTCCTTTGAAGGGTTGAAATTGCATGTTATATGTGCATTGATTATGGTGCATTAATTATGCATTAGTTATATGTATTTACTTTTTTCTCAATCATTGGAAGTGCATAGGCCTAATATTTGAAAACGATATAAGATAATGCATTAAGTTAAGGAACTGCTGATCCTTTCCCATATACTAGTAATACCTTTAACAAATATATATCGAATAATAAGGGTTAATACTTGTGGTAATACTTGTGATTGAATAAAAAAGAACTCCTATTTATTATACGGCACCCCGAGAAGTCATAAAAGATCACGTGTGAAATTGCGGTTGGATTTCACCTTATGCCAAAATCATGAGCCATGTTGAAAAGGACAAATGAAAACAAAATGCATTAAAAATGTACAATGTGATCATTTTTTTAATTCTTTTACACGTTTTATGATCATTTTGCTATTGAAAGAAGAGAGTAATTCTCAGCCATAATCACAATAGAAAACAAAATACAATAAAAAAAATGAAATATCTACATTTGGAGATTACTGATGCAAAGAGGACAATTTTAAAAGAATGGTTTACCAACAGAAACTCCATGTTTATTTTCATCCCTACTCGAATAAATCAAATGGAATGAACACAACTGAAATCCTATACAAACATGCTAATAAAATCACAGAACCCGAATTCAAATTGAATGAGAAGGAATTGTGAAGCATATATTAAGAAATGGTGATTTAGGAACTGTTATTGGAAGACTGCATTGAAATAGATGCTATACTTAATTGACAATTTCCAGCAATGGAAAATCTGTTTGGGTGCCTATGGATAACAAAATCTTAGGATGTCAACATCAGCTAATCACATGCTTTTGAAATAATCATGCTTGTGGATTTTGACTTTACCCATCACAAATGCCTGTGACATCTTTTGCGTTAGGGAGCCCACCCATTAGAATGAAATGAAGTGTTTGTTCCTTTTGTGCACTTTTTCTTTTTCAAATATGTATACAAACAGATACTTGTGAAACTTTAATAATTTTTCGAATAGCTACTTCTATTTCCCACCTATGCAATTATGTTCCTTCATACTGATATAAAGGGGTCAGGCACCCTTTGATTCTTCTTCAGTTGACAATATGAGAAGGCTAGCAGAGCATTCTGGTACTCCAGGACACATTTATCCCTTGGCACTCTTGTGTTATGGCATCATGCCCCCTCCACCCCGGGTATGTCATTGTCAGATAATTCATTTTCAATCTTGTTTCTGCTCTTGTGACTCAATCGCATTTCTTCAGGTAGAAAAGGAAATAGGAGAGAGAAGAGTGGTCACCTTCTGTGGGGTTGGACTGTCTGTGGCACCAGCAATCGACTTCTCAGATATCACTGCTGCTAGTGAAAATCCTGAAGAGGTTGGTTATGTTAATGCATTTGTCTTGCATCTCCCAGGTTCAAATATTTAGGACTTCATATTTGCATTTAGATGTAAATAGTATATTATTTTTGTGAAATTCTCATCTGCTTTTCCTGACAACCTGAAGAAGTACACATGCCACAGTAACACACATACAATATGCACACATATATTCAAATAAAGATCATCATATTAATTATAAATACTAATTCTTCTCTTTTGGTTGCTTTACAATTATCTTGTAATTGTTTCTCAGTTTCAAGGTTGAATGGAGAATTCCTAGTTATGTATCGTTGCTTATAGAATACCATTGTGCTTCAGTTGGAGGTAGGAAACTAGATCTTTATGGAGTTATTCTTTTATACGATTTTGGGGGATCATTTGGTTGGAGATTATGAAGATCCTAGGGGGGAAAGTCCAAGCCTTTAGGAGATGAAATTAGATTTTGGACCTTTTGTTGAGCTTGGTTTATGTTTGTGTGTGTTCTTTTTAAACATATTTGTATATATATATATATATATATACACTTTCCAAGAGATTTTGTTTCCTGTCATCCATCATAATTGGGAAGTAGCTGTTATATAAAGGGGGGATGTTTTGTAGTGTGTGCGCTTTATTCTTCTTTATTTTATTTTTTATGATTTTGGTGTAGATTTGTGGACAACTTGATAACTAATACTAAATTCTTTTTCTTTAGTTCTTTATTTTTTATTCTTTGTTTCTGATGAGAAAAGGAAAAAGATGTTTAATAAAAGATAATTCTGGATATATTTCTATCCAACTGGTTGTGTCTTTGTCACAGATGACGACTTACATTTTCTGTAGACATACTGTTTTGAGCGATTATTATTCTACAAGGACTTGGCTTAGTAGTTAATGTGCTCTGAAACTGTCAAGTAGGAGGCTATCTACGATTGGGACCTTGAAATGATGAAAATATTTCCAGAAATGATTGAAATATTATGTTGCCAAATCAATTTGGCACTTTGAATGGTGTCTCCATTTTGATAATTTCTAATGTGCTTGTTTCTCTAGCAGGCTAAGGAGGCGTATACACAAGCACTGTATAATTCTGTAACCGAGCAATATAATGTTCTCAAATCTGCTATACATGACAAACAAGGGCTTGAGGTTTCAACGCCAAGGGTGTCTTTGTCACAACCATGGGCTTAGACAAAGTTTTGTAGCCATCAAGTTCTGGCTTTGACAATAGGTACTCCCTAACTTTTTATGGTTTATTGAAAAGATAAGGATCATGAATTTATGTCTTGTGGGCAATTTTTCAAACCCATTAAGTTTTGGTCGGTTTGAAAAGACCTTCATTAGGCTTTAAAATCTTCAAAGTATCATCTTAAATCATTTAAGTGATTTTGTTTGACTTAGGTTGATAAACCATCTCTCTTGTCTTTCTCTCAATTGATAATGGATGAACTAGTTTAACTTTGATGTTTTGTGTAATCACAAAATAATGTAAATAGAACTAATGTTTAAAAACTTCCGATGTAATAATGTTACCAAAATTCAAAATAAAATATTTAAACAGAAAATCATACTTGCTTTTTCTTGATGGCTTTTGCTTTAACAATATATCTCCTGCTATTTGTTCCTTTAATCATTTTATTTTTCAATATTCAGAATAAAAAATTCCATCATAATAATTAAGAGTACAATATGTTTATGAACATATTAGGTAATAGTGTTTGTGCAAAAAATAAGCATCAGTCTTCTCTTCTCGATTTTAGTTATGACCTGGAAAATTTACTTAAATTCCAGTCTATTGTGCATATGGTATTGTTAAGTTGGAGTTGCTTTATAAACAAATGTCTACACTATAGAGAGTGCTTAGTTTGGAGAAAGTGGTAAATAGAAACTTGACAATCTGTCTGCCAATTCTGTTTACACTTGAATATGCAATTTTCTACAATGTGTGTGAATTTCGGTTGTCTAATTGCAGGCTAATATTTTCTGACCTAAATTTGCAACTTTTTAACAACACTGCGGGATATGTTGATAGAAAGAAGTATGCAATGCAAGAGGAAGCCCTATGTCTCCGTACCTGTTGCTGACTTCGATTGGAGATAGCCATCCGTCTGGTATGTTTGCATACATTTTACTTGGAGCAGTGAATTCTTCAGAATTGAATGTGCCCCAGAGGTTCAATCAGATGTGCATTGTACAGATATTAGTTCCTAGCAATCCCAATTATTTTTATAGGCAATTTTACATGTATATTGAATTTTATGTTATGTATCTGAAAATATTCTTTAGCTAATTCCTTACCATATGGTTAATTCTTTTGCTCTCCCTAGATGACCATATTCTACTTTTCACAAAACAAATCCACACTCTTAATATGTTGCACAACTGGATTTGTTCACCTAGTCACAAGTTCAATAGATTGTTTGAGGATTTATGACATTAAAGGCTTCTGTTGCATCCTTATCTCATAGTTTTACGAGAGAATTTGCTGTCTAACATGATGCAAATAAAAAGAGATTTTGATGTTCCTATTAATCACATGATCTATACAATACAATATATATATATATATATATATATATATATATATATATATATATATATATTAAGTTTTCACACACAAATTCCTTCTCACCTTATGTACGAGTAGAAACTAAATGGCAAATGATATTTAAATGATATTTACACTCACTTAAAAAATAATTGTCAAATACTTTTCTTTGTCAATTTTGTTTGCTAAAATTAATTTGTGACTCATTTTAATTTATTGAATGGTAAAAATATCTTTTTTGACCTTTATTTGATTAATATAATAATATAAATATTATTTTTTAATAATTTTTAGTTGATTTTTTAGATAAATAAATTATTTACAAAGGCAATTTTATTTCAACTAAAAAAATTAGAAGTTTAATTTATTTTTAATTTTTTATTTAAAATTTTTATCTTTCTTTTTTTATTTATTTTGATTTTAAAGTTTTTATTTAAAAAATAATAATCATAAATTTATTGAGCAATAAAAAAATAGTCTAAATAATTTAAAAATAATGATATTTTTAAATTTTTTTATGTTATTTAACCTTTTTTTGGTCACTTTTTGAATTTATGATTAGTGTTAACTAATATATATGAATATTATTTCAATTATAGATTAAGGTAAAAATGAAAAATAAAAATTGATTAAATAAGTAAAAACTTTAAAAGTCAAAAACCACAAAAGAAGGAGAAAATTTTAAAATAAAAAATAGAATTATATATAAATTAAACATTTATTTTTTAATTTAAATTAAATTTTCTTCATATAATTAATTTATTTAACTAAAAAATTAACTAAAAATTGTAAAAAATGATATTTATGTTATTATATTAGTCAAATAAAGGTTAGAGTAATATTTTTATTATTGAATCAATCAAAATGAGTTAGAAGTTAATTTTAACGAAAAAATTAACTAAAAAATGTGTGTGATAATTATTTTCGAAATGCGGTTGTAAATGCATTTAAGAAATAAAATAGAGGTCTTTATGTCATTTGTCTAAAGTAAAAATATTCTTCTCAAGGTTAGTTTGAAAAAAATTGATTCGTTAGCTTTTTACTTTCACGATAAAAGATCTAACAAACTAAATTATCTCATTGAAAAGTACCTTTTATATATATATTGAACTTAGGAAAATCAAATAAAATAATATAGTGAGATTTTGTATACTAATGATGGGAAATTTGTCACAATCTACATATATTAAGTACTTGCAAATCGTATATATAATTTTTCACTAATAAAGATGTTCTTTTTTCATCAAAAGTTATGTGAGTAAAAAATAATGGGTTAATCCGATGGTTCTCATTTTATTATCTTTTATATTAGCATTATTTTGTCAAGTAACATCACCAAATTAATTATAAACCAGACAAAAAATGAGCCATTAAATTAATTGAATGGTTCTCATTAAATACATTCTTGTTTCAATAAAGTAAGAATGTTCTTATTCGACTAACTAATGTAACACTCCAAAGCTGGTTATCATAAGCATAAGTTGAACTAAAGTGTATAATCTCCAAAATAAAAAATTCATATTGTAGCACTATAAATTCTCTACTTTAAATACCCAATATTAATAATAAATAAATCCAATATCCTCTAACATCTCAAATAACCGACAAAATTCAGTCAAAAATCAAAACTCAAAATACAAGTCAGAATATTAAAATGAAAAAAAGAGTGATGCATGGGTTTAGTAAGTAATCTCATTCATAATATATGCATAGGCGTTCTTTTTAATGCTGACAAAATATTTGCAAACCTCTTAATAATATAATCAAGTAATCATAATTCAAAATTTAAAATTTTAAGATTTAAAACTAAAATCAGTATTTAAAAAGTATCATTTACAATAACTAATCAAAATAACAAAATATTTAGTTCATAAAAATATTTATAAAAAAACGCGTACATATTAACAGAATCAAACTTGTCATCTTTATTCTAGATGACTCGGTCATAACAGAATAAGAATAGCTTGTCAACAATGAGCCAAAACTATTTTTTTTTACACATATAATATGTTATCATTTAATATAATATAATGGCTTGAATTTATTTTTAAAATATTTAATATACTTCACAAAAAGGTTTGTAAAATAATTTTATTATAAAATAATAACAATTTGTTATATTTTCTTAAGCAATGAATAAGTAGCTTACAACATCAAAAACATATTTAAATTACAAAACAACCTATATATATCATGAAAAGAATTATTTATCTCAATCCAAACACAAGTCTTAGGTTACTTCTACTCGTTTAAAGATCCAAAATTTCCTATATGATTACGGCCACTTAATATACTACATAAACAAAAATTCTAAAATTTTAATCATATCTAAGACTACATATTTTAAAACCTAAACTTAACCATTCATGTTTTTGGTTTTCAATTTGTATTTAGACCAACCTAGATTCCAAGATTTTTATATCTTAAATTACAAATTGAATTGACCTAAGACTTTTCAAAATTGCTGAGCGTATTTGAAATGTGAAAATATTTATGTCTTATTTCTGATTCAAAAAGATATTCAAAATAATTTATATCCAATCAACATATATCGACCCAAAGTATTTTGATTTTACGATTACGTTAATAAACTTTATAATTATTCAAAAATCATGATATTTATAGAACAACTACTAGACACATAGAAGAACCACCATACCATATTTTATAATTTTTAAAAATCATTTGATCACTAAAATAATTTTTATCTTAGAACATAATTACAGAATCTACAGATTTTCATAATACAAGTACCAACTTTGAAAAATCATATAAATTTGAATTTTAATCCGACTTAAGTGAAACAAAATCCTATAAGTACCTTATTATGTGAATTTAGTGTATAAAATTTTGATAGAAAAAAATTAATAAAATTTCTGTTATAATTATTTATATACTGTATACTCAACAAATACTATAAAATTTCATTACAAATTAATCTATTTATTATAAGGGAGATTAACTAATACTATGATTCTTAAACTTAAATATTAAATCACACGAAATACTCTAGTAACAATCTATTATACCCCTATATAGAAAGCCCCAAAGTGCTCAACTTAGGTGATAAATTAAGCCATTTTTTAGGTGTTTTGTTTGGGTTCGAGTTTGAGGTATGTAAAGGGTAAACAAATTATACGCTTTGGACTTTGCCTACCTCCATTACATTTTAAAAAAAAAGTTAAATAAATAAATAATCCCTATTATAAAAAAATAACTTCTAACTTCTAACTCTCATTTAACAAATACCACCTCTTATAATCAAATCAACTAAGAGTATGATAGTAGCACTCATCTTTCACCCACATTAAATATAATGTATCTGTCCCTGTTCCTTGTGGTATCTTAACATCTTGGCCGATCATAGCAAAAACATGCCCTTAAGTCTTTGGCTTCTTTCATTGACCTTCATCAACGTTGTTATCTAAACTTTGAATGTTATATTCATATCTTGAAGTAAAAAATTGCAAGCCAAATGTACAAATTTAATGAAGAAGAGATAAAAAAATTGCAATCCAAGTATGCAAAGTAATCTCCTAATATTTTATGTAATTGTGTAAATTAATTTGTGTTTTTTAAGTAGTACATCTATTTAGTAGCCAAATGTATAAATTTAAGAATTAGTTTAATATATATAAAAATCATTTCATGATTTGTTTAGTAGGTAGAGAAGAAAAGAAGCATGAATTTAATTTAATATTACATGTAAATAATATTAAATGTGTTAGGACTTGGGAGGTGTACCTCACGTGGTATGAGAAAAAGGACAAAGAAAGAGTCTTGCTTTGTTGATGTACTTTAGTTTCTCGTACAATGAAACGAATCGATTTCCTCCTGCAACGTAATTTGATTCTGTCTCTACTCTCAAGCCGAAGCACTTTTTCCCAATTTGATAATTCATCTATTAAAATATTTGACTTCACCCCAGAAGCACTTTTCCCCTTCCCTTTTTTTTTATTATTCTTTTTCTATGAAATAAGCAAAAATATTATTATATAAAAAATTTAATTTTCTCATACTATCTCAAATTTAAATAATAATAATAATAAATAAAAATTTAATTTTTTGTAGATGAAATTTTTTACTCTCATCTAAATTTTTAAAAAATAATTATAAAAAAAGTTGAAAATGTATTAACAAATTAAAATTTACTATATTCTTGATATTCAAATTATATTTTTAAAAATATAGAATAATAAAACATTTCTACGTCTTATTATGTTTGTATGGGAGTTTTTATTATTGTTAACAATAGAAATAGCAGGGTCACTCGTTTAAGAAAGTTATTCACTCTCTTCTTTTTTTGACATTTTATCTTTTTTTTTTAGTTTTATTAAGATTATTTCATATGTAATAGATATTTTTAAATATTTTGATTTAATGTCTTTATTCTTGTAACATAAATTAAGTATTGTTTTTGTTCTTTTGAGAAAATTAATGTCACTCTTCGAATAAAAATTTAAGCGACAAGAATAAAAAAGTTTCAATTATGAAAAAAAAATTATCACAAAAAATTAGTAGTTTTCTAAAGCAAATTCATTACAAATAAAATTTAGAAAAAAAAGTCAGTAAATTTTATTATTAATTGTTAAATTTACCGAGATAAAAAATTATGAATCTAGTCTAACGTCATCCTAAAAATTTATATTCAATCTAAGTGAAACCTATCTTTATTTATTTTTTACGAAAAAAATTGACTTCAACTTGTAATTGAGAGAAATAACCCACTTCCTATTTTAAAATTAATAATAAAATTTATTTAAAATATTTTATTAATAGAGAGGCGGGAAGATTAAGAGTTATTGTAAATTTAAAATTTTTACTATAAAAAAGGTCTCTAATAGAAAACTTGCAATCTTACATCTAACACACAATACGAGCGAATTTTAAACCTTCGTATATTTTGTCATACCCCAAGAAATTTAATCAATTGAAAGCACCTAACACCCCAAAAAATAAACACATACTTAATTCCATTAATTGTAAATTTAAAATCTTTAAATGTAATATTATATTAGATTTTCTTCCTACACCTTACTCTTACTAAAAGAAAATGAAAAATCAATAATTTGTAACAAAATATTTTAATTTATAACTAAATGAAAAAAAAATTCTTAAATAATTTTTTTATTAAACTCCTTGAATGTACAAGTTGATTTAGGGCCGGTTTAGAATTGCTTTTAATTTTAAAAAAATCTTCTTGTGTTGTGCTGTAGAAATAATTAGTTTTTAAGAAAATCAATCTGGTATTTAGTAAATTTTATTTTTAAAAGTGTTGTGAATTTGAAAATCAGTTTTGTGCATTTAACAAATTTATTGTTAAAAATATCATAACAATACAAATGACTAAAATAGTAAAATGTACACAATAAATAATGATAAATAAAAATTACTTTAAGTGTTTAATATAATATAATATATTATATTAATAATATGACATAACATAACTTAATATAATATATACTTACAATAATTTATAAAAAAATATATATCATAACTAAAAATAAAAGTAAAAAAGTAATGAAAAGAAAAAATTTTGATTTTAACAATTTTATTTCTCAATTAAAAATGAAATTTAATTGTAGGGTTAATTTTGAATTTTTATAATTTTAAATTGATATATTTGATATTATACTTAAAAATAAATCTGCTTTTCAAAATCATATTTAAAAAAAGGGATATTGTACTTTACCCTTTTCACTTTTGAGAAAAAGTAATATACCCCTCTAAGTATTTGAAAAAAGTAACATATACCCATAGATTTTAGAGAAAGTCTAAGATACCCTCCTATGGTTATTATTTATATCTTAATTTGACTATTTTATCTTTCTATTATTAAAAATATCTAAATAATTATATTATCTTTATTTTGTAATAACTAATATAACATTATTCTCACATTTAAATTTAAAAATTATAATAATATTTTAACTTTTAATTATTTTTTTAAATTTATTATCAAATTTATATAATATTAATTATATATTTTCTAAAAATTATTACATTATTAAAATAATTTATTTTAAAAAATGTATAATTAATATTATCCAAATTATAATTATGTAAAAATTTTAAAAAAGTTTTGACAATAAATTTTATGTTATAAAAAATCTATATATTAATTATACATAATTTTTTAAAATATATATATGATTATTTTAAAAATTATTATAATTATATATTATAAATATTTTATTATAAAATTTGAAGAAAATAAATAATTAAGGATTAAATATTATTATAATTTTTAAATTTAAATATTACAATAAGATTATATTGATTATTATAAAATAAAAAAAATAAAGATAATATAATTATTTTAGATATTTTTAATAGTAAAAAGGTAAAATAGTCAAATTAAGATATAAATAATAACCCTAAAAGGGTATCTTAGACTTTCTCCAAAACCTATGGAGGTATATTGCTTTTCTTAAATATTAAAGAGAGTATAGAACTTTTTCTCAAAAGTGAGGGGGTTAAAGCATAATATCCTTTTAAAAAATAACTATTTTCCTACTTCTCAAATTTTGCTGTAGAGTATGATTTTACTAAAAGTGATTTTAAATTTTTTTTATCAAACGCTCAAAATGACTTTTGGTATTTAAAATCACTTTTACTTTTTCCAACAACAATTCCAAACAGGCTCTTAATATTATTAAAGGGTTTGTTTTGTGTAGTATTAGTTATTGTGTAACATCACTTTGGTGTGAATTAGATTTTTAATAATGTTCAAGATAGAAATATTCCAGTTAACATGACATTTATATATTATTGATAATATTTAAAAAAAAAATTCTTATTCTCATAAAAATAAATAATATTTGATAATAATACAACACTTTTACATCACTTTGTATTAACAAGTTTGGAAAAATAATATTATTTTACTAATGTTTAGAAGTCAATTGATCATCAATAGTTACGATCTTATTGTTGTGGAGAGGTATGTATTACTTTAACTAAATTTTCATCTATATGTAATTTTTCTATACAAAAATTATCCTCTTTATCCGCATTTTAAAGTCGATTTTCAGAAATAGTCACATTTGAAATTTTTTTTCATCTTTAATTAAACAATGATAATTTGAATAAAAATATCATTATACTAATATTTAATAGAAATATCACCCTTTTTATTGCAACATTTTCGAGCATGACTTGAAATAATAATTTAAGCCACGCTCAAAATTAGAGTTTTGAACTTGTTAAAATCTCTAATTTTGTGCACGCTTTAACCTAAAATATTAGTTTAAGTTACATTCAAAACCTTAACTTCGAGTGTGCTGAAAACTCTAGTTTCCAAAGCTCTAAAAATTTAAGTTTTAATCACAACTTAACTTCAAGCCTATAAATTAAGCCGTGCTCAAAAGTTTAGTTTCTATTGTGTTCGAAAGTATATTTTTGAGTGCATAGTAAATTAGGATTTTGAGTGCGATTATATTCATAATTTTAAGTTTTTTCATTCTTGAAATTGTCGAAAATTATCTGTGAAATGTAACTATGAGGATATTTTTCTCTAAATTATGATTATTTAATTAAAGATAAAAAAATTATGAAAGTGATTAGAGATGAAAATTACGGTAAAAAGAAAGCTAAAATGAAAAAATTTCCCCTTTCTAAATTTCAAGAAAGGCATGTGCTAATGCCCAATAATAAATCCCCACAGCATGTACATACAAGCACCTATTTAGATCATTTTTTATTGGGCCATGCTATATTATAAATGGCAGTGTTTTACTTTATAAAGTTTCTCATTGTATTTTGATAATTTTTTAAAGTATGATTATAAATTCAAAATATATATTAATTTTTTTTTAAATTATTATCATATAACTAGATGTAGCAACAACATTCTTTCAATTGTTTAAGATTTATTTATTTTATATTTACAAGATCTCTGGATGTGTATAAAAGTAAGATATGTGTAAAAGATAAGAATTTGATAATGTTAAAAATATAAGTATATTTACTAATTTAAAGGGTTATCTTCAGTTTGCCTCCTTCTAGTATTGACAATCATCACTACGACTCTAAGTTTATTATAAGTGCTCAACTCGCCCCCAATTCGTTAAGCTACATAGTTATATTTAACACTTCAAAGAGTAAAATTATAATTCACAGATATAAATTAATATAAAATAATTGTGATTTATAGTTACAAATTAATAAAACATAATTTTTTTCTTTCTTAAACTATTCCTTCTTTTTCTTTTTGATCTCTTTCTCTCTCTACTTTTTTCTTTTTCTTTTTTTGTCTTCACGCCAATTTGGGAACACCGTAAATTTTGAAAAAATTTGTTTCTTCTGTGATGTAGAAATAATCAGCTTTAAAAAAAATCAGTTTAGTATTTGATAAATTTTATTTTTAAAAATGTTGTGAATTTGAAAATCAGCTTCGTGCGTTTAGAGAATTTATTGCTAAAAATATTGTAGCACTACAAATGATTAAAATGCATATAGTAAATAGTAATAAATAAATATTACTTTAAGTGTTTAATGTAATATAAATAATATAATATAACTTAATATAATATATGTTTACTTAAAATAATTTATAGAAAATATATATATCATAACTAAAAATAAAAGTAAAAAAATAATGAAAGCAATTTTTTTTAGTTTTAACAATTTTATTTCTCAATTAAAATTGAAATTTAAAAATTATTTGTAAGATTAATTTTGAATTTTCATAATTTTAAATGGATATATTTGGTATTATACTTATAAATAAAATTGCTTTTCAAAATTAGATTTTAAAAGTAACACTTTTCCTTTTTCTCAAAATCTATTGTGGGATGGTGTAATTTTGGTAAAAGTGATTTTAAATTTTTTTATCAAATATCCAAGATGACTTTTGGCGATTTAAAGTCACTTTTATCTCTTCCAACATCAATTTCAAACGAGCTCTTCTTTCATATCCTTTATGTATTCTTTTTTTCTTCCTCTTCTCTAATCCTTTTCTTTTTTTTCTTCTTCTTCTTCTCTCTCTATTCATTTTCTTTTTAGGTTAATTATGTCATTAACATATTTAACTATCATTAGGGGTAATATAGTCTTTTTACTAGTAAACAGTGAAATTCAACTATAGAACTTAACAATTTGGGGGCAAAATGATGATTATCAATATTGAAAGGGGGTAAATTGAAGATAATCCCTATTTTAAATACAACTAAATGACTGTATAAGGAAAACTGCCTAGCCACTTCACCCACGTAATTACACCACCTATAAAACAGAGTCTATATTCTTTGTGCTCTTTTACTTTTAGTTAAATCGAACTCAAAGTTCTCAACAAACTTGGTACTAAAATTTTCTTCCACTAGTCAATCAAGTTCAATAACAATAGTTAATAAGTGAGGTTTTTTATTCTTTGTCACTAAATGAATTTCAACAATTACTTCTATTACAAAGAAACAATCAAAATGTATTGAAGCAAATCTTCCACCAATTGAGAAATTTGTTCAAATTTGTCTTTATTGTTTTTTTCTTTTAATTTTATGGTGGCAGTTTACATTAGAATTAGGACAAAATCCTTGATGCATCATCAAATTATGTAAGATAATCTGCTAAAGAGGGCTTATGAGAACTTTAACTAAGTGATTGATCTTTTGATCTTTTTTTGTCAATGGCACCACTGAAGTGCTCTCCCTTAATGTGAATGCCACCAATTGAACTTACTACTCTCTCACAATATTTTTGTACCCAAATACTGTTCTGTTATGTAAATTTAACTAGAAAAGTTTAAATTTAAAGATAGAGACGAATTTCTTCTTTTAACAATAGATATAAATGTTCTAACAATTAAATTTGATCTTCATGGGTGGAGTTCTTATTAGTAAAATGCTTTTACTAATTTGAGTATATTGGTCACTCAATTCATATTTAATTTCTAAACTTTAAATTCTTTTAAGAATTTGTTACATAATCACATTCCACTTCTCAAAATTTTCAACAACAAAGATTTAAAATCTATATCTTTCTTTCGCCGAATAGTTTAAGTCATTGAAAACTGACTTCGATATTAAATAATACTATATGTATTATAAAATATTTATAAGAGATGAGAATTTAGAAAGATAAAAACTATCACAATTAAGAAAGTATCCAATAAAATAGAAAATAAAAAATTATAAATATATAAATATGAAACTTGGCTTATTAAAAAGTTATCATGGGATGTATGTATTTGATCAAACTTGGCTTATTTTGTATTGTCACATAGTAAAAGTAGATGATATTTTTTATACAAAATAATTTTATTGAATCATATCATGCATTATAAAGTCTAGTGCTATGCCCTATTAATATTTAATTTTCGTCCTCTATATATGAATATGAATTATGAAAGCGAGGGAATATAATCAAGCCCTCAGTTTGTATTTTTCCAACTTTACTCAATGCCTCTAATTATTAAGGGATGGGAAACAATCAACTAATTGTGTCTTCCACCTTTCCCTATTTTATTCTTCTTTTTCATGATTATGATCGATTCTATACATTCCCTCTTTTTTGGTAATTTTTCGTTTTCAAATTTGCATGTATAAATAGTTCAACTTTGCTTGCCACTTTTAAAAATAATTCTTAATATTTTTTAGGTATTATTCTTTTTTCTCTTCTAAAGACTGAGAATTAGATAACATGAATGCAAATGTTTTAAAAACTTACATTTACCTCCCTAAATGAATCAATTATCCTCATTTAAACGGTCTTAGAAAATGTAAATGTTAAATAGCAAGTGACAATTTCTAGGGAAGAATGGCCAATTTAAGGGAAAATATGATAATTTTCAAAGACTTTAATGTACATTTTCTTTTTCTTTCAAAATATTAACACTACGTTAGAATTTTACTAATAATTTATATACTGAATATTTATATCTTATTCTAAAACTTTATATAGATATGAAACAAATTTTACCCTCGTATGAAAAGATATCTACCTGCACGAAGTGGGAGAGTCTTACCAAATTAGTAGGACTTGAAGGCATGCCTATAAGTTGAGATAATTGAATGGTTTAAACGTATCTGTCTAATATTTAAAAGTTAAAAATAATAATATCATAATATTATATTTATAAAATTTAGAAAACTTCAGTATCTCAGTAATTGAGATACAAATGAAGAATTGTCATGTTTGAGACAATAGTTGATTTTTGCTGTTACATCATTAATATATAATAAAGTAGCACATATTAATGGTGAAGATATAAATTTAATTTTTAAAGTAGCATTTTGAAAGAAAAAGAAAATTTGTATTTTCTAAAGTATTGACAACGTAGTTAAGGATGAGTCTGTTAAAAGTTTATATATATATATATATATATATGTAATCGGTAAATTATTCATTCTTAAAAATTTTTAAAAATTGACAACAAATATGGATTTGGTATTACCGTATTAGATATCTTCAAATTCGTATCCATCCTTACAAAATTTGCCAAAATGTATCATTCGCTAGAATGATTAATTTTAAAATTTATTTACTTTTATACATACGAAACCTTATTATAAGGATTGAATATATACAGATATTTATATTAGTAGATAAAATCATCATTGCTAATTAAAAATACTTTATATTACACTAAGTGCTTGTTTGTTTTTTAGTTTAAAGTCTAAATATAGTTCAATTTCAGTTTTTTAGATATTCTAAAGTATTTGTTTTCTAACTTAACACTGAAATATAGTTGTAATGAACTATCCTATCGAAAGATGCTACTCATACAAACAAAATTGGTGAGATTTTCTAGCCTCATGTAACCTAGAGAGAATTCTATTCATATAAAGTAGAGGAGAAGTCCAACACTTTTGTTGAGTGCAAGACTAAAACTCTTGCCCTTCAATTAGAAGGTAAGGATTCTTACCACTTTGATTGTAACTTGGTTCACATTTGCACTTCTTGAATATGAAAAAATTAACAACTTCACCTTGAATGTTTTATAAATATTGAACAAAATCTCTTTTTTATTAGTTTGGGTATGGAAATTAGTTACAACAATCAAGATATCACCACTAACCTTTGGCTGGATGAAAAGAAAATGGAATTTGTTTGAGTCTCGTGATCTCCCACATATGTTGTGGAACTTTTTTACCTTATAGTGTAAATAGATATCCATTTCATATGATGTAAACTTCCATAATTTATAGTAGATTATTATGTAATATTAAAATATATATATATATGAATAAACTACATGCATAAGATAATAAATAAAAATACTAATAATAAAGTGACCCTAACAGTCAACAAAATTATACGAACTAAGAAATAACTTGACTTGGGGACTTATCTGTTACATATTTGTAAAATATATCTTTGTTTATTATTTGATAAAAAACCAGGGACTTTTTTTTTGGTTATCCTATTATCACTTGGGAAAATTTGTGTCCTTAAGTTAGTGGACAACCCTAACGTAACACGTGGCAGATAATGACAGGAGGACAGGTGGGGGACATAAGAGCCGTCCGATGTAGAAAATCTTCAAAAAGATGGATTTAAAAGTAGGGTAGATAATGGAACAAGGAGACATCATAATTCATAAATGTGATGATAAGAAAGCCGATGAGTTGCGTTGGGTCCCACTCTCCCCCCCCATGAGTTAATTGAAAGTCAAATAAGAAATCAAGATTGGGATGGAAACTACACTCAGCAGCCATTATCCGACGTCGAATCACGTGAATAACTGGAAAGTATGGTCCACGCGCCTTCACCATTCGCCGCCAAACTGAGGCCGAGGCTGAATAGCGAAACATCACCTGCTGCTTTCAGCCCTGCTCTTAATTTCAGGTACACACGCTGAATTTCTTCTTTGTTTTTTTTTTTTAAAATAAAATAAATAAATAAATAAATTCGTGCTAACGATAGTTCAACCTTTATTTTTTAAAATAAATATTAAATATATTCTTAAATTAAAAATATTTGTTAATAAGACTTTTTATGTTTGAAATTTGACTGACTTTAATTGATAAACTAGTAAAGATATCCATTTGACTTACGTTGATCAAAATATAATCGATCTTTAATATTTAATTTAAGATAAAATTTATCCTAAATACCATAACCCTAAACCCCATCCATTCAAATAAAATAACCAAAATTGCCCTCTCCCTCGTGGACAGTTAGAATTGCCCTTCCTGTTCCGCTACTAGCTTTCAAATTTCCCAACAGAAAAAAGAAAAGTATTAATTAATTACTGGTTAACAGAATCAAATCTAATTTTTTTTGTCAAAAAAGAATACATTATTGCGAAGATGGGATTCAAACCTGTGACCTCAAGGTTCTGAACATTGCGAGCTACCAAATTACTCTACCTCGCTATGAAGAGAAAAACCGGGAACTAAGGAACAAATAAGGATTGAATGCGTTCATTTTTCCATATCTGTAGAGATAGAATAACTTATTTATACAGAATGGTAAAGGAGTCTCTCTATGATCATAGTTCATAAAAAAAAAAAAAATGAAGAAGTATTTTAATTTTTACTAACTTGATCTTATTGCCTCAACAACAAACATGTATGAACCATTTCACGAAATATGTGTTGGGTAGCATAAACAAAGTTTCGTCGCTGATGCATAAACAAAGTATATGACAGCCTGAAGTATGTGGTTAGCTTTGTTTATTTCTTCTTTTTTTTTTCGCTCAGTAACATTAGGCTGTCATTGATTTTAATCCTCACACATGTTCATGCTAACCACCAGCATTAAGTTATGACTCGCACTCTCACTCACATTGCACAACCACCACTACCAAACCGTCGAGTTACTACCACTAGGTTGTCTCACTCACCACTTACTAGCCAAAGTCAAATTTTGGTTTTCCTTTTCTTTGCTTGTAATGTGTTTGATACAATAAGAGAATGATTCATGAGATTTTAATCTAATTCATCAATTAATTATATAACTTTATCTTTGAACAAAGCTTAAAGAGAAAGAATATGGAAAGAAGAAGATGATGATGATGGTGGCGGCAAAGAAGAGAAGATGGGGAAATTTAGGTCTTTTTTATTATATAACTATTTTTTTTATTAAATATAATTTATTTTTATAATTTTTTTTAAATTATAATAATTATTTTATCCTCAAATATAAAAATAATGACATTTTAATTTTAATATTAAATTATAATAACTATTATACCTTTTTTTCATTATAACGAGACAGAAAAATTTAATAGAAGAGATCTTGTTGATAAATATTTTTACTTGAGGTTGTTGATAAATATTTTTACTTGAGGTGTACATGATATTTATTTTAAGAAACAAAAGTCTAACTATCATTAACTCTAGAAATAAAAGGTTTATAATATTTTTATCCATTTAACTTGATTAAAATCACAAAAAGTTAGGGGTGATAATTTTTGTGCACAGAATGTATTCGTGTGGTTTCATTAGTGGGTATAATAAAATTTTCAGTCAATACACAGTTCGTTTATTAATCATATCAAAAATTTAAATATGGATATGACCTATTTATTAAGAGGTGATATGAATACCATTTGTTTAGATACGATTAAATAAAATTAGGTATTTTAACTTTTTGATTTTGGTCTTTTTCTTATATTTATATATTGAATTTTTTTTTACATTGATTTATGCCGAGTAATAAAATATTTCTTTCATTTTAAATATTTTATAAATATAATAAAAATTAATTATAATTAATTATAATTTCTATTTGACATGCTATTAAAAATCTCTTTAGTAACATCAACTTTTCCATATTTTGAAAACCATCAACCAAACAAGTGTAAGAAAACAAGTTCCTCTTAGACATTTCATCAAATAACTTTGTTGCAACCTTAACCTCTTTTTTTTTCATATAATCATCAATCAAACTATTCTAGGAAACCAAATCCTTATCATCCATCACATCAAAAACTCTCTTATTCGAATTAATTTTTCCTTATTCAGCATGCATACTAACCAAAGTACTTAACATAAACTTATCCAACCAAAACCTGAATTTCAACACCAACCCATGAATTTGTCTCCTTTCTTCAACACCAATCAACTAGCACAACCATGTTGGAATAAACTAACAGATAATTCGGAAGCACAACAATTATCTTATCCCCTCTTGCGTGAACCTAATAGAAAACAAACAAATAGAGCAACAATCTTGGGCACAAATTTAATTCTTGGGACAGCAATAAAATCACCACAACACAACCATATCACAATCAATTTTTAACATAGAAAACCTCCCTAATGTGAGGAGGAAAAACCACGGGACTGTAGTCCACCCAAAAATCTTCACTATAATCAAACAATGGGAATACACAAGTTCTTTCTAGTTAAAACTAGAGGTACACATTATAACAATCTCAAGATCACACAATCTTGGCAAACATTCAAGTTCTACAAAGAAATTAGAGAGAGTTAAAAAAAAACATCACTAAGTTGGTGGCTTAACTACCAGTCACGAAATCTAGAGAAAGAGTGCTCCAAATTTGATCTCCACCATTCAGAATTTAGTCCTTTGAGTTGTGAAGCTGCTGGTAAAATTTCAGTCCAATCGGACCACAAATCGACCTCCGATCGACCAGTTGATCACATATGTTCAGGATTTACTATTCTGCTTCTCTCAGTGAACAGTACCCGCTCTTTTCTCCTTTATGATTTCAACAAAAATAAGAAACTAAACCCTACTTGAAAAAAGATTAAAAATATCCTTCAGCTAATTGGGCTTAGTCACTATTTTGGGCCATCTCCATAAGGAGGAAACCCAACCCAATAAATCTCTCCCTTTCTTACTATGTGGAGGGGCTTGCCAACCCGGCAATTGAACAATAAACTTCAAGCTTTTCTCTTGAAAGAGTTTTGGTTAACATATCAGAGACATTATGATCAGTGTGAATCTTTTCAAGCTCAAACATATTATCATTAAGAGTATCTCTCAACCAATGATATCTCACATCAATATATTTTGATTTTGCATGGAAAGAAAAATTCTTACTCAAATGAATTGCACTCTGGTTATCACAAAATACCACATATTGCTGTTGCTTGAAATCAAACTCCTATAAAAACCTCTTCATCCATAACAACTCTTTGTATGCCTCAGTTGCTGCAATGAATTCTGCCTCTGTAGTAGAAAGTGCAACACATTTCTGTAACCTTGATTGTCATGCTACAGCTCCATCTGAAAGTGTCATCAAGTAACCCGTAGTGGACTTTCAAGTATCAACATCTCCAACCATATCTGAATTAGTATAACCAATTAGCAAAGGTTTTCCATTTCCAAAAGTTAATTTAAAATTGGAAGTACCTCGAAGATATCTTATAATCCACTTCACTGCATTCCAATGCTCTCTTCCTGGATTGGATAGAAATCTACTAACAACACCAATTGCATGAGCTATATCCGGTCTTGTGCATACCATTGCATACATCAAGCTTCCAACCGCTGAAGCATAAGGAACTTTTTCCATATCTTCCTTCTCTTTGTCTATTGTAGGGGACTGCTTGGTACTTAACCTAAAGTGTGTAGCAAGAGGAGTGCTAACCACTTTAGCGTTGCTCATATTGAACCTTTCAAGTACCTTTTCGATGTAGTGCTCCTGTGATATACATAACTTCTTGGTCGCTCTATCTCAATGAATTCGGATGCCAATGATTTGTTTTGCTGGCCCTAAATCCTTCATAGCAAAGGATTTACTTAACTGCTTCTTTAACATGTCAATTCTAGAAGCATTCCTGCCAACAATCAACATGTCATCAACATAAAGTAACAATATAATAAAATCATTATCAGAGAATTTTTGTACAAAAACACAATGGTCAGAAGAAGTTTTTCAGTAGCCTTGCTCCCTTATAACTGATTCAAACTTCTTATACCACTGTCTTGGTGCCTGTTTCAAGCCATAGAGGCTTTTCTTCAGCTTGCACACATAATCTTCTTTTCCTTTTATTTTGAAACCCTCTAGTTTCTCCATATAAATTTCTTTGTCTAAGTCCCCATGTAGAAAAATAGTTTTCACATCCATCTGCTTAATCTCCAAATCAAGACTAGCTGCTATGCTCAACACCACATGAATAGATGACATATTGACAACTAGAGAAAAAATTTCATCAAAGTCAACACCTTTCCTTTGGCTAAATCCTTTGACAACCAATTTGACTTTATATCGTGGCTGTGAGGTATATTCTTCCTGTGTTATTCTGTACACCCATTTGTTCTTTAGAGCTCGTTTATCCTTAGGTAACTTTACCAATTCAAATGTGTGATTTTCACATAATGACTTCATCTCGTCTTGCATAGCATCAATCCACTCTTTTCTCTGTTAACTTTTTACCGCTTCTGCATAATATTCAGGCTCTCCCCTATCAGTCAATAACACATACTCACTCGTAGGATAACGTGTGGAAGACTATCGAATTCTGGTAGATCTTCTAAGTGAAATATCTTATGAAACCTCTGATGTTGGTAACTGATGAACATCATCATCAATGTCAACCTGTGTATGAGTGTCAATATCACCTGTACCATGCTGGCCATCCTGGACTTCATCTGTAGGCTGTGTTGGAACATATGTTGGAGGAACTGGATCCAAGTCCATCAGTGCATCACTATATTAAGGCATTTCTTTTTTTAACTTCTCAATATCCTGTATAGTTTGGTCTTCTATAAATATAACATCTCGACTTCTTACAAGTTTCTTCTACACTGGATCATAAAACCTGTAGCCAAACTCATCTTGACCATAGCCGAGAAATACACATTGTCTTGACATCAAGTTTAGACCTCTCATCTTTGGGAATATGCATAAATGCTTTACATCCAAAGACACGCAAATGATCATAAGAAACATCTTTTTTTAACCAAACTTTATCTGGAACTTCAAAGTCTAAAAGAACACATGGTATGAGATTTAATACATGTACAACTGTATTCAAAGCCTCCCCCAAAAAGATATTGGCAATTGTGCTTGTGAAAGCAAGCATCTCACTCTTTCAACTAATGTTCGATTCATCCTCTCAGCTAGCCCATTTAACTGAGGAGTCTTCAGAGGTGTCTTTTGATGACAAATTCCCAGCTGTCTGTAATACTTATCAAATGGTCCAGAATACTCACCCCCATTATCAGTTCTGATGCATTTTAACTTCTTCCCAGTCTGTCTCTCAACTGAAGCCTGAAACTGTTTGAACACATCTAGTACTTGATTCTTTGTTTTCAATGTATAAACCCACAACTTCCTTGAGTGATCATCTATAAAAGTCACAAAATAGAAAGCACCACCAAGTGTTTTTGTTTTTATGAGGCCACAAACATCAGAATGTACTAGTTCGAGTATACTTGATTTTCTTGAAGGAGGAGATGTCTTGAAGGTAGCCCTGGTTTGTTTCCCTGCCAAGCAATGAATACACTTCTTCAAAGATTCATTTTTCATCCCGGAAAAGAGATTTTTCATAGCCAAAACAATTAAACCCTTCTCACTCATGTGACCAAGTCTTCTATGCTATAACTCAATTGTATCTTCATTCTTCACTGTATTGATACTGTTGTCTAGCAATCTTTGCTTGCATAAAATACAATGAAAAATATTTCTTTCCTCGACCCACAGTCATGGAACCTTTACTGAGCCTCCATTGACTACCACTAAAGTTGCTGGAGAATCCTTAATCATCAAGCTTACCTGCAGAAATCAAATTCAAACGAATATCAAGAATATGCTTGACATTTTTCAGAAGTAACATTGTGCCATTATTGGTCTCCAAGCTCACATCTCTCATGCTTATGGCTTTAGCTAAGCCATTATTTCCCATCTTAACGTCTCCAAAGTCACCAGATGTATAAGATGTAAAGAATTCCTTTTGTGATGTAGCATGAATGGAGGCACCACTATCAATGACCCAGCTGGTCTTATGGCACATAAGATTGACAACATCATCATCATACATAATAAGGAAGTCATCTGTAACAGTAGCAACTCTGTCATCATTTTTCTTTTCCTTTCCTTTATCCTTCTTATTGTCTCGCTTGAACTGTCGACAATACTTCTTTATATGTCCCTTAAGACCACAATAATAACATTCAATATTGGCAAACTTGTTGGTCTTGCTTTTACTTTTATCTCTATTCTTCGAACCTCTACTCTTACTCCTCCCTCTCTTTTCTGTGACTAAGATATCTGATTGTGAAGAACCATGACTTTCTTCTATCTTCTTTATTTAGAATACTATTCTTACCCAATTCCATGGTGATGATACCATCTAGTGCTGAGTTAGATAATGACATTCTAAATGTCTCTCATAAGTCCGGTAATGTGCCTAAAAGCCATAACCCTTGTACTTTATCTTCAAACTTGATGTTTATTCCTGTCAGCTAATTAATGATTCCCTGAAATGCATTTAAGTGATCTGTGATAGGTTTCCCATCCCAATATTTCAAGCTCATCATTTGTTTTATCAGAAAAAGTTTATTATTCCTAGTTTTTCTGGCGTACAACTCTTCAAGCTTATTCCACAAAGAACTTGCATCTGTCTCTCCACTGATGTGATTCAAAACATTGTCATCTACCTATTGTCTAATATACCCACACACTTGCCGATGAAGCAACTTCCATTGTGCTTCTGTTTTATTATCAGGCTTTTGTTTTTCAAACACGGGTAAGTAGTAATCTTTCACATATAAAAGATCTTCCATCTTTCCTTTTCATAAATGATAATTTGCACCGTTCAAATTAACCATTCTACTTGTATTAGCTTCCATCGTTCAACACAAGGCACTAGACAAATATAACCAATGCTCTGATATCACTTTGTTGAGATAAACTAACACAGATAATCTAGAAGCACAACAATTATTTTATCCCCTCTTGCGTAAACCTAATAGAAAACAAACAAATAGAGCAACAATCTTGTGCACAAATTTAATTCTTGGACAGCAATAAAATCACCATAACACAACTACACCACAATCAATTTTTAACATGGAAAACCTCCCCAATGTGAGGAGGAAAAACCACGGGACCGTAGTCCACCCAAAAATCTTCACTATAATCAAATAATGGGAATACACAAGTTCTCTCTAGTTAAAACTAGAGGTACACATTATAACAATCTCAAGATCACACAATCTTGGTAAGCATTCAAGTTCTACAAAGAAATTAGAGAGAGTTTAAAAAAAAACATCACTAAGTTGGTGGCTTAACTACCAGTCACGAAATTTGGAGAAAGAGTGCTCCAAATTTGATCTCCACCGTTCATAATTTAGTCCTCTGAGTTGTGAAGCTGCTGGTAAAATTTCAGTCTAATCGGACCACAAATTGACCTCCGATCGACCAGTTGATCACAGCTATTCGAGATTTACTATTCTGCCTCTCTCGTAAACAGTACTGCTTTTTTCTAAAGTCGTAAACAGTACCCGCTCTCTTCTCCTTTATAATTTCAGCAAAAATAAGAAACTAAACCCCACTTGAAAAAGGATTAAAAATATCCTTGAGCTAATTGGACTTAGTCACTATTTTGGGCCATCTCTATAAAGAGGAAACCCAACCCAATAAACCATTCACACAAGGCAATGTAAAATTATTTGGCAAGAGAAACTCATCAAACAACTCATGAAACAAAGCTAAAGCCTCGTAAGGTCGTTGGTTAAAAACATAACATTGGATGAGAACATTATACATAACCATAGTAGTATCTTGAATTCAATAAAAAATGGAACAAGTATAGTGGAGGTTATTGATATTAGGATCCACTAAAGAGAAAGAAGATGTGAAGAAATTCTCGGGTGACTAATAAGGTTGGTTTTGAGAGAAAATACGTAGAATTGTTCGGTTTCATTGTCAGTTTTTGAGGTTTTGAGGAGAGTCAAGTGAAGAAGAGACAGTAAGAATTGTTGCATAGGGGAAGATTAGGGATTGATTTTGAAGTAAGAGATTGAGAAAGAAGATTAGGTGGTGGTGGTGGCAAGTTAAAGGATGATTAGGGATTTAGATTGTTAGAAGGACAGTGGAAGAACAAGGTAACTGCTGTTTAGGACCTAGGGCATATTGTCATTATCCCTACAATGTTAAAATTCTTTAGATGGTTGTTTAAAAGTTGTAGCACATTAAGACAATTGCAATCTTTTTGTACTACAGTACAATGTCAGAATAATTATTGTTTTACAATGAATTCCAAGCAAATTTAGAGTGGCTAGTTGAAAATAATCATTTAATTAAATATGAATTTTTTATCTGAGTTTAACTAAAGTTAAGATTGAAAATAAAAAGAAGAGTTTCAAGATAAATTTAAAGGGGTGATTAGAGCATCACTCTATAACAAATTAAGATATACTTAGTTTAATTAGTTATAATTATTTTACACCTAATTGGTAGGGATGGCAGTAGGTCGAGATATCTTTATCATATTCGTCTCTGTTTAAATGAAAGCGAGGACAGTTATGCGATGTTACTGCTTTAAAAATAAATTCCTCAGTCTATGCCCGTTCCCTATAAGAAATCATTTAGATAGGATAAATTATGATATTAATGATATTAAAACATGTTCAATTTCATTATCATAATAAACAAAAATTATACAAATTGATACCAATTTCAATAAATTAGCAAGCTTAATTTTAAGAGGAATGCATGATATTAAGATAAAAGATAAATTTTTGTATTGTAGAATTATACCCATCCTAAAAAATCATAATTGCTCTACACAAAGAAAGTCACAACTACAAATCTAAAGTGTGTATTTAAGGTTTCGATATTTTCATATTGTTTTATTTTGTAATCCTTATATAGTTATTGATGACAAATGAACAATTATTTTGATTTATTAAGTGAAAATAAAAAAATAAAATAACAATGAACTATAATATGCATTTGATAGAAAATAACAATAAAAAAGATAAAAATGAAAATAAAAATAAAAAGCAAAGAGAATCGGTTTGGGGCCATTATGTGTAAAATGTAATATTTTCAAACATTGTAAAAAACCTTAGTTTTGAAAGTAGTTTTGAAAGAGAGAATTGATAAGCTAAATCTCATCAGTGTATGATTTCTCTCTCTTCTCTCGAATTCTCCCCTTTGCATACACACCCAAACACAAACTCTATCTCTCATCGAAGAGGGAGTTTTACTCCTTGTTTTTTGCTTTTCCATTCTAAATAACAACAGGTTTTCACCTACATCAAGATCTATGGTGGTAGATTTCTACCTTATGATAGGTTGTATCTACCTAAATCTTGATCTGTGGTGGTTTGGATATTTTTTATTTATCTATAATGTTATAATTTTTTTCTCCTTCAAATTTGTAGATTTGCAGAATTCTATGATTAGATTTACATTTGTAGTATCCCCAATCTGGAAGATCTTAGGCTAGAACAAAGTTATCATAGAAGACTTAGTGCAGATTCAACCGAGAAGATCAATTCATGTGTTGGAGAGGAAAAATCAAGAGCTCGGAAACCATTCTGGTGGAGCTCTATTTTAAAACTCATTTTCTTTGTTAAAAACACCGAATGTAACAGTATTGTGATTATTTTCTCTTTGTACTTTAGTAGACCAACGATTTTCTTGGTTGTACAATGCATTGAATATCTTTGTGATATTATTGATGGTGCAAATCTGCTATGTTATCATATTGATTCTGATTGAAATGAAAGTTTTATGTTTCTAAAAAAAAAAAAAAGAGAATTAATGTTTTCAGAGTTTAAGAATGTATACGGTAACATTTTATAAAATCTTTATTTTTGATTAAAACATTTTAAGTAATTAAATTGTAATAATTTTATTTACTAAATATTAATGAAAAATTTCGAGCATGTAAATTAATTTATTTAATCATAATTATTTAATTAAAAAACTACTAAATATATTTTGTTAAGGGATATTGATACATATCCTTTATATTTGAGGAAACAATAAATGTCCCATGATGTTTGGCGTATTGTTAGATATTCCTAACATTTAACGAAATATATAAATAACCCCTTAATTGGATGAAAGTTACATTTATGTTAGTTTGATATGATAGAATATTATTATTTTTATTCTTAATTTTTTTTAAATAATAAATTAAGATATAACTATTTTAATTTTAACAATTTAATTTCCTATCTATAACGTGATATTAGAGACTAAAAGATTAAAATTGAAATATCTAGTAATTAGTTAAGATATTTTTTAAACTTTTTTTTTTACTTTTTTGATAATAATTTAATATATAATGATTAAAAAGTTTTTAAATAAAACATGTTTAACAGTTTATTTTCATGTATCTATTTAAAAAATTATATTAGATTTATTATATTTTAAAAAAATATCAAGCATATAATTAATATAAATGAAAAAATATAAAATATTATATTTATTACAAATAAATATAATCAAAATTCTCTTCTTGTATGTTTTTAATCAACATTAAATTAAACTATTAAATAAAAATATAAAAATATATCTAATATCAATTTTATTAATATAGAACACTAAATTTAATCACATATGATAATTACTATTTTCGTCTCATTTAAAAAAAATTCTTTGCTTTTTAATATTTTATAAATGCTTTTAGCCTTCTTCTTTTTTGGAAAAATAGTCATAGATTTATCCAATTCGTGGTCAAAATTATTTTTATAATAATATTTTATTCCCGAATTTTTTTTGAATAATAAATCAGGATAAAGATTATTCAATATCAAGCTTTCAGTTCGTGATGCCATGGTATGTGGTAGATAGTAAGAACTAAATTATTAAAAATATAAAATTATATTTTAATTTATTATTTTATCAATGTTAAGACATAAAAATAATAATATTCTATTTGGTCAAACTAACGGAAGATTGACTTTCATATAATCGAACAATAATTTAAGGAAGATACATAAAAATTAGTTGCTACTTTGTAGTTAAACAAGTACAAAACCCAATTTCTTTGGTTTATGATTTATTTTTAAAATATATACCAATTGAAACACACATTTTTCTCTTTTTAAAAAATAAAAATGAAAATAACTTTTGTAAAATAGTACCAACAGGATCTTATGTTTTGAGTTAATAAGGACAACTTGCTTCAAAGGTTACAAAATAACTTTCTTTATACCACCTATAACTTATAGTGTATTTAGATTAGAAAAAAGAAAAATAAAATCTATTTAAACAAGACACTATTAAATTTTTTTTGAATATTATATATTGTATATATAATCAACTAATATTATATTAAAAATTTACCGAAAATCAAGAATGTTGATTGAATTTAATCTGGCATCGTCCAAAAATTTGCACCCAATCTAAAACGATGTCTGCTTTTAATTAAGAAGAAATTTTATTCATATTCAAATATGATAGACTTTACATATAGTGAGTGGATCCACACACATGAATGGGAATAAATTTGCTGAAAACAGAGTTTGAAGACATATAGTAAAAGGATATGTCCTTTAGTCTGAGTGAATTAAACTCACTATTAAATTAGGAATAATAAAAATGACTCAAATATAAAACCCTCGTAAGATAAATTTAATTGAAAAAAAAAGAGCAAAACAAATAAATTTAATTAAAGTCTCTTGAAATTATGTATCACCATATCTACATTATAGGTCAAACAATTAGGTAACATAAGTGTGGCACCCACATGTAGCTATTAGCTAGGTCAAACAATTAATTAACATAAGTGACATACACATTATTATAAAATTGATAGTTTAATATAAGACACATTTATTCACTAGGAAAGTATTGTGCCCACTATCAATTTTAATTATGATGGAAACAAAACATGAATGACAACATTACTAAAGGATCTAAGCTTTAGTGAGGGTTGCTACATGACCTCTTTGAAATCAATATGATATCCAAATAAATTAGAGAATGGATTGGGAGAATGGAACAATGTGATTGTGCTTTTCTGTGACTTTTAAAACATATTTTAATAGTGCAATATCAAACACCATATAATTTAAACCTTTTTAATGCAGTAAATTTTTTTTAAAAATTAATGATTTTTCATTTTTATTTGTTATAAAATTTATAGTAAGTTGATGTGTCATATATCATTAAAATTTTAAAAATTAAAAATAGCAATAAGAAAATACTTTGAGAAGACATCATATCCCCATTTTATAGGAGTACTGATAGATTATGACAAAAAAAAAATTGACAAAACAAGAAGGTAAAAAGAAATTATATTAAAAAAATTGGAGATTTATGGTAATTTTAAGTTTCATTTAAAAATTCTTTAGAATAAAAATATTAAATAAATAATAAGCTAAAATATAAAGTGAGAAAAATAATAACTATATAATTTAAGTATTCATATGAAAATTTCTTATACCGAAGAAAAACCACAGCTACTAAGGATGAAGAAAAAAGTTATTATGCAGAAAATTATAAGAACCACACTTTTAATAAATTTTACTTGCAACCTAAAATCAGTTACACCAATTATCAAACAGATTTTACCATTTTTCTTATTTCGTTTACTTCAAATATTATCTCAATAGATCTCACTCTTATTAAAAACTATCTGTTTTCGAAAAGTTCAAATTATTTATTTTATGTATCATATGAATTCAACCTTTAATCGTGACTATGCTAATGCAAGTGCACGAATCATATTAAGTAATAAAGTAATAAAAAAATATATTATCCCACGAGAATTAATATTCAAATTAATTACTAAGTATTATAGCTTGAAAAGCCAATTTTATCTAAGTAAACTAGATCAATTAATTGTAATGAAAAATAAACTAAAACACAAATATGAACTAATGTAGAATAGAAATTGAGTTTAAGAATTTATAAAAAATGAGATATGCAAAGATAAATTACCTAGGATCTTGATTTTACTTATCAATCACTATGTTTCTCCTAATTGCCCATTATTAATGTGTTTTGGTATAATTCACTAATTACAAGATTAAAGTCAACCTTAACACCTCTCCCGAGCGTAAATCAAGATTTTACGCACAATGATTCAAGTTGATATCCTTATCTAACCCAAATAATTATACGTTCATTATGTATTACTTGTTATTTAACGCTTAGAACCTAATTCACCTCCCGATTTCTTAAAATCCTAAGTGTTAATTAAATTATCTAGATGTCGATTACCTCTCGGTCTCACAACTATCTAAATTGTGATTACTTAGTCCGACAAACAAATTAATCTTTCCCAAGACTTAATTCATCCATCTTCAATTTAATCAATTCATTAATTAATTAACAAATTAGAACATTAAGCAAGATAAACATAAGTGAATCAAACCATAATAACATTAATAAATGCTAATTAATTAAAACATAGTTTAGACAAGATACATCAAGACCCTAGATTAAGAAAATTAGCCAACCATCATAATTATCAACATAACAATCAACATGTATTCCATAGTCATAAAATTAAACAATTAAAGTTCAAATAAAATACAAAATGAGAGTTAAAGAATTTAGGAAAACTAGACTAAAGATCCAAACTTCAATGATCCTCCTTCAAGTCCTCTTCCAAAGGCTCCAACTTGAATCAATTCACTTCTCTCTCTAGGATATTCTCTTTGTTATTCCTCTTTCTCACATAAAAACCCAAAATTTTCATCATTGGATCCTTCTCATTGGTGGCTATTATCCCAAAAATATATAAACCTAAAAGATATCTAAATCAGGTCATTGAATGATGATCTCATGGCCAAAAGTCATCCAAGCCCGTCTAGGAGGAGTTGGGGCGCCAAACATTCGCGTGGGGACACCATGGGACAAAATGGGTGGTGTGGCCGTGCACCTTTATGGTGCTGTCGCGCCATACTTGCGGCCAAAATGGCCTTGGAGCGTGGGTACGGCGCTAGCGCGCGATGCCTTCAACTTTGATTTCTTTGCACTTTAGTCCCTTTAGCTTTGTGTTTTAGTCTCTATTTCCTTTACAACTTTTTCGACGTTGTTTTCTCAAGCCAATTGCATCTTGAATGCCTGTTTATTATCTTTTCTATGAAAGGCACTAAAATTCATCAAATATTAACTAAACTTAAGGATTTACAAAACAATTCAAATCTCGAAGTAATCAATAAGTGTGTATTCTTAACACTTATCAACCTTTTTATATATAATGGATAATAATCTATTTCTTTGATCAATAGTATTTCTTTTTTCCTTCTATAACATGGATTCTATCTTAAATAAAGTTAAAATCTTACATAAATTTTATCTTATCCTTATAATAGAAATAAATTAAAAAAGATTTTAATAATAGACAAAAAAAAAAGTCATTTATCCAATAGAGATTATACAAAATACCATTGCATTATAACAAAATTCAATTTTAGCAAAGACAAAATAATAACAATAATAATAAATAACTATCAATGAAAATGAAAGCGAAACTTAAAAGAGAATTGAAATGAATATCCAATACTTGGTGGGGGCAAGCCAAGTACTATGAAAAGTGTGTGATATTGGTAATTCTATACAGTTGTTGTCTCTGCTTGCTTGCTTCCTCCTTGTACTTTCTTATAAATTATGCAGACCTACAATAACAATACTCAGTAATGCTTCATACTGTTATATACGATACATTAAAACTCTTGCATCATAAATTGCAATAAATATAAACAAAAAAAATTAAAAAAGTAAACTACATATTATATATATAATGTCCTACTATTACAGATCATAACTTTATTGAATTCTTTTTTTGAATACTACATATTACATATACAATATGCAAGTATTTATGTTGAAAATCTACTGAGAAACTTAATAGAAACACATATGATACTATTCGAATATCTACTCCCAAATTGGGTGATGTTCTGCCTTTACATAGAAGACAATTTACCCACACCCAAATACAATGGGATCTACATATAGGGTAATGTTTCTCAATGATAAAAAATTAACCTTGAGACTTCACTGAAACCAACAAAATTTGAAGACAGGACTCCAAAATGGAGTTTGAGCCTCCCAACCACTCCGACAAAGCCCGAGTGGTTAACTTTACTAGAAGTTTACTACACCCAAAAAGTTTTTAGATAGATTATATTTCAGTGCACCCAAAAATCTCTTCTCTCAATTCGCAAGATTTTTTACACTCAGCTCACATGTCATGAAGGGAATTCTATCTACATGGGATGAGAAAATCTCACACTTTATAAAAATATGGAACTTGAACCCTTACCCTCTCATCGGAGGGTAAGAGTCCTTTACCACCTAAAGTGTGTCTAGGTAGAATAAGTACAGTACTCTTTTATTATCACAAAATATGACATGTTTTAAATTTTTATTTTAAATAATGTAACATTTATTTGATAAGGTACGAGGCAATATGATAAACGATTTAATAAATACTACTTTATCATTAACTATTAAATTTAATTTTTTATATTTAGGGATAATTTCGGCTAGCTACTCAACTTTAGGTTGTATTTCATTGTGATACAATAAGAATTCTGACATTACACTGCAGTATAAAAAAATGACAAATATCTCAACGACGTACAGATTTGTAACGTCCATCCAAAAAAATTTAACGGTGAAAGGGCAAAATTGTCTTTTTGATAAAAAAAAGGAAATAATTTCATCCGACTACTTAACTTTAGGCGATATCACATTGTGATATAACAAATATTCGCATGTTATACTACAGTCTATAAAAATGATAAATATCTCAACGAGATACAAATTTATAACGTCTATTTAGAAAAATTTAGTAATGAGAGAGTAAAATTTTATTTTTGATGAAACTAAAAAAATTATTTTTTATTTTTTTCAAAAAATTTAGATACGAAAATTAAAAAATTTAGGGACAAAAATATAGTTATTCTAATTTAACCTAAACTTGAGTCTATCTTAAAATCTATCCACACCTTAGTTCAAAAACACTCTCATTTATTTTCCTTTCTCTATGTATATATAAGAAAAGTCTAACTCTTTTCTCCTTCTTTATTCTCCTTTACAAGGCATTCTCTCTCTCCTATCTTTTTCTCCTTCTCTTGAATCCTAAATTATCTATAACTTAAATTTTTATGTTCTTTCCAAAATTATCGTCGAACTTACTTCTAATCAATGTCATTTTCTTTACTCTTCCAGCCAAATTTTTTTTTCTACTCTGAAATCACCAACAATTAACGATGTTCACGACGTAGAGGGTAATTACTGCTAGTTGTGGGATTGTTAAAATCATGAAAGAGTTAAAAATTAAGATTTTAAATCCAATTAAAAAATTATGGTTACGAATTTTAATTTATTTTTAGATAATTTCATATAATTGTTCAATTTTTTACGATATCTCATTGTGATACAAAAACTATCATGACGCTATACTATAGTCTATAAAGATGACAAATATCTCAACGAGTTATATAATAAAATATATTAAAAATATTTTTATAATTTTATGATATATAACAATATTAAGGGTATAATGGTCATTCACCTTTCACTGTTAAATTTTTTTGGACGGACATTACGAATCTGTAACTCGTTGAGATATTTGTCATTTTTTTGAACTGCAATATAACGTCAAAATATTTGTGTATTACAATAAGATACAGCCTAAAATTGAGTAGCCAACCGAAATTATCCCTTATATTTATTATATAGGAATAGTTAGCAGTCATTTAATATTGTAAATTTTTTAATATCATCTATAAATTCTATTAGATATATATACTTTCAACTATTTATATATATATATATATATATATATATATAATTTAAATTAACTCTCAAAATATCTCCCCCACAATACACACTAATTTAGAACAAAAATTTTAAAACAGGTAGCAACAACAGCAATAGTAATAATAATAACAACAAATATAATAATAACAAAAATGATATTAATAAAAGGCTAGTTGGGGTTTTATAAACAGCCAAATTTGGCAGATAAATAATCCAATATTTAAAGTTAGATGAGTGAACCCTAAATTTGGCTTGTTCTAGCGAGGCCAGTTGTCGTAACATTTATGATACTTTTTCATGTTTGTTACCACATTCACTTTATTTTTCTTATTATATTATTTTTATAAGTATTATTTTATTATTATTATGATTATGTCTAAAGTTTGTAAATTAAATTAAATTAATGTCTATGAGACTCTCAACATATTAATTGATGGCTTCTTACAAACCAAGGCAAGCTTAAATATATAATATTATTACTATGTATAGGGAATATCATTTTGAAATTAACTAAATATTAGGGTTTTTTATATATTTACAGCATGCATACAATGAAGATTCTGTTCGTTTGGCAAGTGTCATAAATAAATTTAAATTAGAATTTTAAGAACTTTGACCCATCATATTTAAGAGAAGTAATATTTTTTTATAATTAAACATGTAATTTATCTATTTGTATTTAATATTAAAAGAACTTCTAATATTATGTTTAAGAATTGTCTATCTAATTTTTGGTTTGAATGCTCATTTTTTCAATTTAACACTAATAATTTGATAATTTTATATGTAATGTTATATAAAATACCATCAACGCCATACGAGCAATAATCATTTTTAAAAATGTTATTGGCTAATTGACTGTAAAAATTAAAAAATCATATTTTCTTACCACCTATCATAATGCACCTTATAAATATAACAATTTTGAAAATATTTTTATATATCTTATTTATTATGATATATAGAATTTATCTAATTATTAAAAAATATAACATATCAAAAAAATTATTTTTAAATATTATATTCACATAAAATATATATATATATATATATTAAAATTTAGGATTTATTCAAAGTTTAGATAAAAGAACATATATATTGACTCATTTCAATAAGGATAAGTACTTGTTGTATATAATATATATACATATATTATAAACTTTTTCGTAAACAATATAGAATTTAGGGACTCGGATGTAATTAACCTTCAATATTTCAGAAAAACAATATTTGAATTCATGAAAGTACAGCGAGTGTAATAATAATTATACACGCAAGAGAGTATGCATAAAACCTAGAAAATAGACAAAATAAATAAATAAATAATGCTTTTGTGCAGCAGTGGCAGCAGTAGCATAGCAACAGTAGAAACAGTAGCAGATTGTGAAAATTATATTGACCTCCCTGACTCCTTCTGTAGCTGTGTTGTGTAACTGATACCTACACACTGACAATTGAAGTCATGCACACACAAACTCATCAATCAAGCTCTGTTGCTCGAGTGTTCTCTGTATGAACTCAATTTCCAAGTGAAGCAGAACATCCACTGTTACCAAGCTACTGATAAAATAAAACTAAAGCCTTTCTCTAATCCCCTTCTCTCTCGTTCTATGAAGTCTG
This sequence comes from Melia azedarach, assembly GCA_028052125.1. Lineage (NCBI taxonomy): Eukaryota > Viridiplantae > Streptophyta > Magnoliopsida > Sapindales > Meliaceae > Melia > Melia azedarach. Next base: position 9,135,961 of record CM051394.1, on the reverse strand, counting down.
AAACCCCAGAATAGAAACAACTTAAATGATCGTTCACAAATCTAAGTAGACATAACACCTCTCTTTTGTTTTCCCATTTAATAGAAATACCAAGCACTTATGTTCCATTGAGAGCCAACATGTACTTAAGCTTGTTATTTCTTCAATGAGTTGGGGTTGTGTTGGTTTTTCTTTGGGGGGTTGAATGGGGTGTATGTTCTCTCAATTAGCTGCAAAGTTTGCCTTTTTTCCACCGTCTCCTCCTACTTACCAGATCAAGAAACGTGACGATGGCAAGCTCACTGTTGTTTCATCTTCTTCTTCAATGCCTATGCCTCTTGTTGATGACAGTTCTTTGGATGTACTGTTTATTGATACCAAGCGTGGTAACAAGATTGTTGCTTTTTACTTGAAAAACCCATATGCTAAACTCACTGTGCTTTACTCTCATGGCAATGCTGCTGACCTTGGCCAACTCTATGACCTCTTTGTCCAGCTTAAAGTCAATCTTAGAGTCAATCTCATAGGGTTAGTCTCACATCTCTAATAGTTTAATCTCATCCCATTTTTCTTTTCCCTTTATTTAAGTTGATGGATTTAATTAAACTTTCCATCCTTTTCTGTTAATTATTTATTTTTAAAAGAAAAACCTGTTTATGCAAATGGCTAATCCTGTTTCTGTGGTGGGTTTGTTGTATATCTATGAAATGTAACTTTTTTGGGTTTGAAAATTCTACCTTTACAAGCATAGTTTTGAGTTGCTTCAATCTTATATTTCTCTTTAGGCCTGTATGTAGATCTTCTTTTTATGGGATCTTAGGCTTAATGAGATTCTCTTTCTAGCACTTTCCTACTAAGCAACTCCATTTTTGTTTGGTCTTAGATCTGTAATTACTTTTCATTATGGTTCAGTTTATGCTTTTAATTAATGTCCATTTCAATGAAATTACTGGTTTTTTCTTTTTTTTAACAATTGAAAAAAGTGACTGTAAAGAAGGCTGGTTTCATTTTATTCATGTTCTTACCAGTCCTTTTCCACTTTTTCTTGTTCTTCGTTTAACTTTTCATTTTTCCTGCACAAGGTAAATGGATTTTTACTGTTCTATTTGGATGAAATTAGAACCTATACCTGCTTTGTTTCTTAGAGTTTGTGCCTTTTGGCTCTGTGATGTGCACGTACATTTCTTTCTTTTTATTGTTCGTATTCGTAGAGAAATGCTTTCCTTTGTCATTTCAGGTACAGTTTTTTCTTTTTCCTTTTTGTGTATAAGTTAAAATCTCGGAAAAATATTTTTGTTCTCTTCTTCTTCTTCCTCTTTCTTATTTCTCTCGATGGTAGTTGCTTTGATTATGATATTGACAACTATTTCTTTAGAGCTCTTCGTGGATCCAGTTTGCAATATGGCATTCCTGACTAATTTTTCTGTTCTTATATTTACCATAATTCTAGGTACCATGCCCTGGTTTTTCACTTTTGGTATTCAATTTTCTGCTCCATTCTGTCATATTTTAACTAGATTATATTTTTATATGAGCAATCTAATTTTTTTTTTTATGCAGATACGACTATTCTGGCTATGGAGCCTCAACTGGCCAGGTAAATTGTAATTCCCGGAAATTGGCCTCTAATATGTTTCTGCATCTGCATCTGATTTCTGCTCCTTTCTGAGTACTACAGCAGGTTTTGTTACTTTGCATCATTGATTTTCGTGGTTTATGTAGTGCACCTGTGGCATTAGAACCCACCACAAAATCATAAATCTTTTTGTGATTCAGTGTCTTGATGAAATGATGAGAAAATATTCTGGGTTTGATTCAATATTAGTCTAGAACAAATATATGTTGAGAAATCAATTAATGGCCCTCAACAAACCCACACCGAGTTATAGTTCTTCACTCCAGATCAATCTTGGATGCTTATATAATTTGCTTATTAGTTTGAGACAATTTGTGTCAGTAATTCTGATGAATCTGACATGTGCTGGCTATGCAAACTATTTGGGGGAGAGAAATTTATCTCCAAATTGACAACTGCATCTAATCAGATTCATTTTGATGTTTATGTGATTATTCCACATTATGAAAATGATCAATCCCCTGTTCTTTCTATGTGGAGATACTAAAGCATGCTTACAGTTGTACTTTTCCTGTTTTTTATTTTAAATCATATTGCTTCTCACGGTCTTGTATCTTGGTTTCTATAATTAAGTAATTAATTATCTTTTGTATTCATAATTTACAGCCAAGTGAATCCAACACATATGCTGATATAGAGGCAGTTTATCAGTGTCTTCAGACGGAGTATGGAGTAAGCCAGGAAGACTTAATTTTATATGGGCAGTCAGTTGGCAGTGGGCCGACACTCCATTTGGCATCTAAGTTGCCGAGGCTACGGGGTGTAGTTCTGCATAGTGGCATTCTTTCTGGCCTTCGTGTCCTCTGCCATGTAAAATTCTCATTTTGCTTTGATATATACACGGTACGGATCCATCATATGCTCAGTGTTATTTGTACGATAAATGCCCCATATCATGAATTCTGCAGTCTACTGATGGGCACATCAATTTACTAACAGACTAATGTTTTACACCAAAATATAATGTTTCACCAAGTACTGGATTATATTTGAGCTTTAAGATTTATGTCATTCTGCTGCAGCAACTGAGCCATTTATTGTTTTTATAAATGCAGAACATTAACAAAATTAAGAAGGTTAAGTGCCCTGTGCTCGTGATACATGTAAGTACTTTTTGAGACTTTCTAACATTTAAAATCTGAGATTTTATTTTTTCAGCTTTGTTCTTTGTTTTCCTGTGGTTTTGTTTAGAAGTATGATCCTTGTTTAGTTACTGCTTGATCTAAAATTTAAGGGCCCAAGAATAAAATTTAAGCTCTAATGCTCCCTTCATGTTCCCTTGCATGTGAACCAAACACAACCACCAATACTTAGAAACAAAAACAACTATCAGCTTCTTAAAATGTGAAATTGGTTGTAGTGGAATGTTAAGTTACTTTTTGGCCTAAAAACTTAAGGACCTGTTCTATTATTTAAGTTCTAACAGTATCAATATCACAGTCATTTGAGTTTTTGAATTAGAGAGGTCTTTTGATTTCTTGATGAATCTTTGAAGCCTAAAAGGAGTCATCAAATGTTCCATTGGCCTTCCCCTTTAATGAGATGATCTGATTGTTTATGCAATTAGTATTGCTTATGGCCTTCCACTTGTTAGAAAGTACACACTGAAATTAACTCAAGAAGAAGACTGATTTACATGTGCAGCAGTTCAGGAATAAAGGACTTCCAGATGAAACTTATTCTCATTTGGTGCTAAACTTGCACAATTCAATTAGGTTTCCAAGGCTTACTGACTTGGATCCTTTTCTATTTTAATTTTCAGCAGCAAATCTCATTTCCTTATAAGTAGTTCAATGAAGAACTAGACAACAGTTTTGGACTGTGTCTTCCATAATACTTGATAGGGAACAATAGACAGGCTATGCAGAAAGCTTCCTTTGGCTTAGAATTCTAAATCATATGGAAGGGAAACATGGCAACAAATAGGAATATAGAAAATGAAGCAAATATGTTTCTACTAGCCTAAGCCTTTCAATTCAGATCTATGGAGATTTAAGTTAGATTATTCTATAGATCAGTTTGCAGCATGTGATCATCTAGAAATTGGATGTTTTGATAGAAATTTCTCGTGACAGCATCTTTTACGGAGGGTTGAGTCGTTCCTTTGGTGTTAAGGAAGTAACTTGACTAGAGCATTGGTATAGCTTTTGAATCACAAAATAATCATTAAATTCCCAGCCAGCTGGATTTAGGTGTAGAGGTTGATAATATCAATTACTATAGCCTCTGGAAGTGCTAAGGAGTTGAATAAGTGTTAGTGAAGAAAGGATATAGCAAATTTGGGTGTGCAGGAAGCTTAGCCACTTTGGAATTATCCTCAATAATATTGATATTTTCAGCACTGGGATACAGACCATCGAAGATGTTAGAGTGCTCAACTTTTGATAAAGATCATTTATTCAAAATTGGTTCCTTAGAGAGTGGTTGCTGGAGGAATATGTCTCAGATTCACTTGAACCAAAATGGCTGAATATGTTTGTTACATCTGAATATTTGATTTCAATTTAGATTTGTCATGATCTTGCCAGAATAGTAACTAGTTAATAACATTCAGTGGTTTTCTAGTTATCAATTCCATAGGCTTAAAGACATGCCTATTCTATTTCCTCACTTCATTTACAAGTCCTATACGCTAGTTATTGTAATTGGATCCGTAATGGACTCCCCATCCCTGTGACTGCAGAGAGAATTGTTAAATAGAGTTTTGTGCAAATGTAGTATTCATCAATACCATCCTTTTACATCCTAACCCATCTGCAAAGGAAATTTATTGTTGATCATAAATTGCATATGATTTCTGGCATTTAGAAGCCAACCTACTGATCTGTGGCAGTAAAGCAACAAGTGAATTGTGGAGTTTAAAATTTAATAAAATGGGTGGCAAGAGATACCATTTTCTTGTGTCTGTATAGATGGCTTCAAATAATCTAATTTAGAAAAACAACGCCAAGTTGAAACTTGTGCATGGTATTTGTGAGATAAAGGTCTAGAAACCTGTGATGAGGGTGATGGAGGCAAATAGAGAGGCACCGTGACAAATTTTTTTTTTCTTCCATGGGGAATGAATGCATCAAAATGAGTGCAGTATAAAAAGTCTGTTTTCTTTTAAGTACAATTTTTCATCAATATAAACTCTAGAAGGATTGTTATTTCAAGGCAGTTTTATGAACTATAATTATGCCAGGTGAAAATATTGTTCAAGTTCTAGTACCATTTGTTTTATGGACTTGGTCTCCACACACAAATGCTTCTCATTTGAATTTCTGTTCTTCTGCTTGCCATTTCTTGTTCTTCTCCCTCTTCAATAAGCCAACAATACAAACTGGACCTAAAATTAATGTAATTTAGTTAATCCATTGAAAATTTAGTTTTATTCACCCACATATGCTCTGGGAAAAAAAGGATCCTGGCTGAATTTTTCCTTACACTTCTCTAAATGTTGGGATGTCAGCCTAGTTTCAAAATTTTACAGTGTCAACTGTAGCTCTCCACTCATTGTGACATCCATCTTGTTCCATTTGTGTTGAATCTTTCATTACATAAATCTCATAAATATTATAAGTAGGTTAGACTGGCTATAGTCTCATGAACAGTTTCTTGCTCTGGAGTGTAAAGAGAGAAATCATCACAAACAAGATTTGTGAACCATTTATTCTAATGTTCCATTTCACTAAAACACCTTTTGTTATACTCAGTCATTAGATAGGGAGTTAAGTTATTACAGATAAACTCAACGAAGCATAAAGTGCTGACATGTTTACCGTCACCAAATGCTCATATCTTTTTTTCCACCTTTCAGCTCAAATTAGAGCCTATATCTACTGTCTATAGTTGGATGCGCATGCACTATACTGCTGTTAAGTCTTTTGATCAAGTGTTCAGTTGATTGGGATATGTTAGTTGCTCACTCTTCCGAGTTGCATCATTTATGTCAAATCCCTGTTTAGACGTGTAGCATTCAAGTGCAACCAGAAAGTTAAGGCTATCATTGTTATGTTGTTTACATGACAGCCCTTGCAGTAATATGAACATGTGTTATTATGTTCTGTTTGCTAGTTACAATATTCTTGTAGTTGTCAGAGGCATGTTAAGTAATGATAGATTGAGGCAAAAAGGGAAAAATTCTTTGCTCTATTGGGGAGAATTGATTTCCGTAAGCTTCATAAAGATGTAAATATTGTTTTGCATTCTACACTAGTACAAGTTCTTGGCATTTTAATAACACAGCAAGCTATATTTGATTGAATTCTCTTATACTGCATGATAAAAAGGGGGAAAATAGCCTGCTCATAGAAAAATAAGCAAAAGGAGTTTTCATAAGAGAAACATGGCACTTGGGAAATAAAGACTTGCTTGCAACAAATTTATGGTCTGGCTTTTTAATATTTCTTCTGCAACAGTTAATTAGTAGAAGTGGGGTAAAAAGGAAAAGTATTTTGTATGTAATGCTAGTTACTGGAAACATTTTTGCCAATTAGTTTCGTGAATTAGTTACATCTTTGAGCGAGCTCCATGTTTGTGCATACTACATTTGGTTTACTAGTCTCTGGACGTCCTAGATTTATTCAAGGCAATCTTTATAGAGGTCCATTTGACTTGCTTGAGTTATTAGGAACTATTCTTTGGTGGTTTGAGTAATTCATCGGTTATACAAGAAAATTTGTTAGTTCTTTGTTTCCTTGTGCTTGCCGTCACCCCTTCATCATTATTTTTCCTTTTCCTTGATGGTGATACTTGTGGATGAAGTGTTAACAAGGACAAACCCACAAAGGGGGTATACCAGGATTATGATATAAAAAAGAACTTTAATTAGTGGAAGAGGCAAGACAACAGGATTGTATGTGCATATACAGGCACATCCATCCATATATGTATGTAAATACATATATGGGGTTGGTAAGGCACATTCTTTATGCAATGTTATACAAAAGCTTAACCCTTAAATCATAACTCTTACAATAACTAAAATTAGTGTTTACATAATATTTTTTTTTTCTTTTTTTAAAGCAAAAGTCAACAAGCAGGCTTCATAATTCATTATTATAAAATTCTCTTATCTCTTACTTTCTCTTTTTAATCTTTTGTTTTATTCCCAATTTCTCTCTTTTATTTGTATAATTGGAATTCAAGATCAGAGAAAGAAGTAGAGAAAGGACAAGGAGAGTTTTATAACAATAATTGTGGAACCAACTTGTTGTTGACTTTTACTTTCAAATAAAAGTCCATGTAATCTTAGCTATTGGAGGAGTTATGATGTAAGGATTAAGTACTTATGTGTAAAATTGTGTAAAAAATGTGGGGTTGTTAAATCTGCCTTGTGTTTGTGTATAAAATAAGGAAATCTATATTTTATTAAAGTAAGGATGTATTAATGAGAGTATTAGATTTATCCAATGACTCTTATTATATTCTTTTATAAAATTAATTTGACGAAGTCACTTGACAAGACAATGCTTACATAAAAGAAAATGAAAGAAGAGCCATTGATTAATTTAATAACTTTCATTAGCACATTTTTACTTTAATAAAATAAGAATGTTGTTAAAGAGTTCTATATATATATATATATATATATATATAGATATACATACATACATTTATACTTTCCGGATTAAATTTGACATTTGTATTTGATGCACATTTAATATGCAACCTTCATCATTCAAAGTGAATAAATCTAGTGACCTAAAATAATGTAAAAGTTTTTGTAAAGTTGACGACTCTTGATCCCAATTCCAATAGGATTTTTCTTTCTGGAAGTTTGAATATTATATAAACAACAAATGCAAGATTTTGGCCATTGGATATTGGATAAATCCATTGGAACATGTATGCATGTATGTAGCATCTTAAGTTTTTTTACTTAAATGGAGATGCAAAATTTCAACCATTAGATATATAAAATCTAATGGTTGAAATTTAATGTAAAGTAGCAGCAGCTAGTGCTGCCAACTTAGCAATCCTATCTACCTTCATGGCATGAATGTGCAGAAAACTAATTTGACAAATTTAAGCCCAGGGAACCCCAACCATATATATGAGCTATATATTTATATATTTGCACATACCTGTTATTCTCGTGATTATTGGCCGTTGGATTATATCTTACAGCAGGGAGTGACTGAGCATCAAAAATTGATAAGCAGAGATTTTAGAGGAAAGTAAAACAAATGGATCATAGCTAGCAGCTTTTTGCTGCTAACATCCAGCTTCGAGCGAGGAGCTGCTATCTTTTTTTATTTTCAAGATCACAAATCCAGTCATATTTCTCTGCCTTAGCCTTATATGATAAGCACTCATATTTTTGTTGAGCATCAGCCTTAGCCTTATAGGGCTTGCAAATATAGGAGTTGTGTGTGTAGATATATATGCACATAGAGAAGTGCAGCATCTTGCACTATTTTGTTATCATGCATCTAAATGACATAAATCATTCTTTCAAAACAGTGCTTGATTTTCCTAGTTGAAGATTCTAGAACCAGGCAGTTGCGATGACCAAAATGATTGTAACTAAACGCCGGAGACATCCTTTGGGATTCATCATTAGAGCTTGGAAACAAACCATTCTTTGCTTTGTCTCTACTACTTTGACATGTTACTGGCATAAATTCTTTTCCGGTTGATTTATATTTATCATAAGTGGCTTGTTGATGATAAATGGGGTTGGATCAAACTTTTGCAGGGAACGGAGGATGATGTTGTGAACTGGTTTCATGGCAATAAACTGTGGAAAATGGCAAGGGAGCCGTACGAGCCTCTGTGGATTAAAGGAGGGGGTCACTGCAACTTGGAGCTATATCCTGACTACATACGGCATCTTTGTAGGTTTATTCAGGAAATGGAGAACATGAACACTAAAATCCGCCTCAAGAAGATTCGGCAACAACTCCATCTACCAACAAGGTCTAATACTACAAGAGACACTACTAACAGATGCTGTAGGTTTAAATGCTGGAGACCCAGATGCCCAGAATGTCCAAAATCTTGCTGCATAAATTGTTCCTGGAAACCCAAATGCTTGAAATGTTGGATACCAAGCTGTGTAGTAAACTGTTGCCAGTGGCCTAACTGCTCAAAATGTTTGAGGCCCTGCTGCTGCAGCATTAGGTGTTGTAAGTGGAGTTGCTGTGTGGAAACAAATAGTGGGTTAAATGGAAAACAGGATGGATGATAATGGGGGGTAATTGTGGCTGTATAGATAGCTGAACTTGCTAACACCTCTTTATTATCTTGCAATGGTGTACAATTTACAGAACAAGAGGAAGTAGTTATTATGACTCATAATTCTATGAAAAAACAACATAAATTGAATGTTTCCTTGATATTGATGGGATTCTTACACCTTGAGATCTTTATTACTTTGTATTTCTGTTGAGAAATGTCTTAGCACCACTATTATCATATCTATACCATCTCATATTAAATCTATGGATAGTGCTAAAGTTTTTATTTGATATAATTTTTTTAATAACAAATTTTAACAGAGTTTAACATCAGATTTTAGTGGAGTTTTTTCATTTTTTTTTAACTTTCAAGTTTACAACTTCTTTGAACTGGGAAGAAAAAGAAGATTGAAATATGCAAGTGAAGTAGTTTAACAACTATACTCTATGCTTAATATTTTAATTCAAATTATAGAAGTTGTTACCATTTCTTCCCATTCTAGAAGACATAGTAATTGCAAGTTTGTAATTAAGGTAGCAAAATGATCATGTGTCAAAATATAAAACTTTATTTTATAAGTATTAATTTAAAAAAAATACTTATTTATATAAAATTTATATATATTTGAATTTTTTAAAAATTTACAGTTAAATAAATTTGTTTAAATTCTAAACTTCAATATTAAATTAAAAAGTTTAATTTAATTTTATTATAATATAATTACCAAATTCTTAACATTAAATTGAAAAAAAATACTTAAAATATTTAAATGATTAAGACTGAATTATATTCAGACTTAAGAAAATAAATATTAATTATAAGATAGAAAGTCCTCATGGTTGGTGTAGAAACTCTAAAGCAATTGTAATTAATTCATTTAAGAAAAAAGAAAAAAAAATCTTATAAATAGATAAATTTTAATTGAGTGAAAGAAAGATTGTATATTTATGAAGCTTAGAGTAGAAAAATGTCACCAAATTCATGGCAACTTGCACTGCAATTTAAATGAAATCTCTATCTTTTGAACTGACCAATTCTCAATTGAGTGTATATATAAATTGAAAGAGTAAACAAATTAGGTAATACACTATATACTATATTATTTATTTATCAATTGAGTAATAAATAAAATTTAATATATTTATTAACTACTATAGAGGAGACAAACACATATCATTTGATTTTTAGAGGTTGTAGCGTTGAAGGTATAAAAGAAATAATCGAAAATATTTTAATTTTACCCAAAAAAATAAAAAATGTTTCCTTCCAAAAAGTTAATAAAAAATGTCTATTTTTACTTATTTCGAACAAAAACCCTCATATTTAATATGAAAAAAATATCTATGAGTTGTTATAATAATTCGAAAGTCAATATAGTATTTTTGAGTTGTTACAATAACTCGAAGTTAAGTTATATAATTTTTGGTATTATGGATACTTTTATCCAAAAATCTTCAAATTGATTATGTTTTAATAATATTTTGTAGTGTGGGTATTTTTAAATTATGGAGATAAAAATTGAATATATTTGATTAAATCCCGATATATAAGCTATATATACAAATTATGAGATACAATCTTCTGTGGTATAATAGCATTAGTTGTCAAATGATTCATATTATTTAGTCCTATGAATTGTAATAATTTATATTTTTATCAATTAAAGTTGCATTTTTTTAATTAAATTATAAATTAGTCGAGATTCTAAATAAATTTGAATTTCTATATTTGAATAATCTTTTTTTTTCCTAAAATGTATTTTTCAAAAAACTATAATAATTAGTTAGATTTTTTATATTTAGTTAAAAAGTAAAACAATTGACTTTTGCTTAATATAAAAATATTTAAAATTGTTTTTAAATTAGAAAATAAACATACTTAATTACCTAAATAAAAAATTTTGACATAAAAAAAAGCTCCGAACTCACATCATATCAATTCCATAATTCGGAAGGAGAATTTTTATTTTAGAAATTATTCTTTCTACAAGACAATTGGACAAAATTAAAAAAAATAGAAAAGAAAAGAAAAGAAATGCACCAATACACCAAATAATGATAGAAGTAGACTATAGTAGTTCATTTATTGTGGTTGAAAATTTTTGGGAAGTTTTATAATATAATTATTAATTATTATATCATCTCACATATTAATAAAAATTTTAAATAATTAATATTTTAAGTCAACTAAAATTAATATAGGAAGGTGATATTATAGTCACAAGTTATAATTTTTATATTACTTAACGTCTTGTTTGATTTTTGGTCTAAATAAAATTATTCAAATATTTAAGAGGGGTTAAAAATTTTAATTTAAATCTAAATAATTAAACGTCAGAATAAATTAAATATTTTATTTGTTAATAATATTAATTGTTTATTATTTAATATTTATAGATATTAATAATTTAACATATCAATTTCGGATTTTTTTAGAATATATATGTCAACATATTAGTTTTAAATTTTTTATTTTTATAAAAATAAATAATTTAATATTTATATTAAGATGTTTAATGTTAAAAAAAAGAAACATATCAATAATATTAAAATTTTAGTTAAATTTAAATTTTAATTATGTTCAAATTTCAGATAGAAAAAAATAAATATTACTTTATATAAAAAAATTTAAAATATAAGTCAAAAATATCATATTACCTCTATAATAAAATATTAGTAATAAAAAATATAATAAATAAATACATTAGTTGATATATATATATATATATATATTGACCAAGGATGAAGATTAATAATGTGCAAATTGATTAATCCAAGAAAACCATCATAGCATTGGTGATTTGAAAATTAATTATTTAACATTAATATGTCATCCAAATCCAATTCAATTCAATTCACTCCAATCCAAATTGGTGAGAAAAATGATAACAATCCCTTTCTATTGTTTTGGCAACTATTGTTATTGTCTCATTCAACTCTATCTTTCATTCCTTGTTAGACCATTTCTTGGTGATTTTTTTTTTCTATTTTTTTTATTAAAACAATAATTAAATTAAATTTTTTCTCATAAATATTCTTATCTAATTAATTTATTTACATACAAATGTAAAAGTATTGACTTTTAGATTCTTGTTGTTAAAATGAGCTAAATAATTTGATACATATATTAAAATTTCAGATAAAAAAATATTATTCAAATTCTTATATTTGTGTTTATTTTAGATTTTATATTTTTAGATTTAAAAAAAAAACACGGCCTAAGATTTATGAATTTATTTATAAAAATAATTCTAAAATTTTGTATGTTTAATTTTTTTTTGTGTAAAATGATATATAAAGATTAAATTATAGGAGACATAAATTTATTTATTGAAAGTAGTGGTAGACAATCCTATGCCACAAAAATATATCATTTTTTTAATAATTATAATTAATTTCATTGGATTCTTGATTTTGATGTGGAATGTGATTTGATTGTGTCAAAGTTTGAATCAATTACAAATATAAATTTTAAGTGTGAGATCCTTTTCGTAATCACAATTACCTACCAAGTGATAGAGACCAAAACTTAAAAGACAAAAATAATAATAATAAAAATAAAATAAAATACCATATCACATTACTTTTAATATTATTAGATTTTTTATATCATTTAAAAATCTCTAAAAAATAAGTGTTCTTGTAAATACGAACTCTTCTATAAAAATTAATATGATAATTAATGTAGTGTAATTAAATTATTATATTATTTTTCATGTTTCATATAATTATTTTTTTTATATTCGTAAATTTTTTTTGTACAAAATTAAATATATATATATAAATGAGAGATTTGCTAATCTCTTGAATAAATATATTTTAATCTTAATAATTTCAAAAATTACTTATTTAAATTTTATTTAATATTATTCACATATTTAGAATAAATTATCGTTGATATCAATAAATTTTACATTTTTCGATCTATATGATGCTATAATCAATTTTAAAAAATAATCGATAAAAGAAAACTAATACTTTAGGTCACAGCCTATTTACCGAATTGATAGTTAAATAGATTATTTTTAAATTATTATACTAAAATATATATTATACTATATTTTATGAATTTAATAGTATATATATATATATATATATACATTAATTGTATATAGAATATAATATTGAACAAAACCTAGGTGAAATCGTTGCTTTATTTATTTATAAATATAAATAAATAAATAAAAATGGACAAGAAAAGGCGTGGCCGGCCGCCGACGAGTTTTACAGTTCACTCACCTGATTAATGTTTACATTTGGCAGCGTTTGTTTGACTGTCAAAAGCGCTTTTCAAAATACTAAGGGCCGGTTTGGTGTTGGGAGTTGAAATAGTCACAAATTTATTTTGATAATTTTTTAAAAATTACTTTCTATAAAATCATTTATCTTATAATAAATTTTGAAAATCAGTTTCATTATTATTAAATGTAATTTTCAATATACCCCCCGTATAAATTATACAAATCCAGAATTAAATTATGAATTCTAAATAAATAAAAATTGTAAACATAGACATTAAATAAATTTAATTTTTATATGATTTTATTTAAAAAAAATTATTGAAAAAATATATGGACTTATTAAAGTCTAATTTCTTATTTCGAAATTATTTATGAGACGATAAACTTATCTTTATAGTGATAAATATTTTGTATTATATTTATTCTGTTCAATTCATAATAATAAGACTTATCTCGACTCTTCAGAGTTTAGAATAAATTATGTTAAAAATATTTACTTTCTTATTTTTATATAATTTTTAAATTCTCAAACAATAAAATTTTATGAAACAAATGTAAACAACCCCAAGTCTCTATCATTAACACACGTCAAGATTAATATATATATATACACTTAAAAGATGATTCGTGTGTATGCGAACAACAATATGAAGCTCACATGTCAAGACTATATATATATATACACTTGAAAGATGATTCATGTGTATGCGAACAACAATATGAACCTCACATGTCAAGACTATATGTTACATGAAATTATGGTCAACCTTAAGGACAATATGAAAAATAAAAATAAAATAATTCTCTAACTAAATGAATTGATATATAATATATGAGAAAATACATTTCTCAATAATAATGACTACATTTCTTAAATTATATATAAATAAGATATCAACCACATGTTAAAAGTATTTTGCAAAACTCTCATGCTCGACAAAAATGGCATCAACCAAGCAGGACACTAAATTTATATATAATTATGATTATCTCTATTATTAATTCTTTGAAATATTTAAATTAATTATTTGTATTTTTTTTAATTAACTCACTTGATTTATTTTCGATATTTATCCATATTCTAATTCACTTATAATAAACAGTGAAGAAAGTCACTAAAGATGAAAACAAATTTCATTGCATTGGTAAGTAGGGATGGCAACGGATAAGATACGGTATGGATATCTTAATATCCATATCCTACAAAAAACTTCATATTTATATTCTATCCATATTTTTTGTGTATATTTTATTTATTATCTGTATCCTCTTAAACAGATATTTGTCAATATCCATATCCTAACAGATATCCGCAGGATATATCCATATCCTAATATAAAACAATAAACTCTAAAAAAAATTAATTTATTATTTAATATTTTAAAACTAATATACCATATTAATAAATTAAATTAAAATAAAAATAATTTTATTATCTATTCCATGCCCATAATTAATTTTATTATTGTTCTATAATAAATATTAAAATAGTCATATAAAGATGATAAAAAATAATAATCTCTTTAATTATAATTAAGTTAACCAAAATAACAAAAAATATGCTAAAATAACTTATTTAAAAGCAACAACATGCCTATGACTTAAAAAAATGCATCATTTCTTTTTGAGTATATAGATATTTTTTTTCCACGAAACTACAACCATTTTCACAAAAAAAATATTCATCTAATAAGGCTATAAATATACATATTATTTAAAAATAAATAACTTATTGCACAATTAATAGATTATAATTATTTTTCTAATATATAATCTTTAATAAGAATTTTAGAAAAAATTGATTAAAAAGAAGAATATATATTCATATATTGTATATTCCAAAACGAACAGTATATAATAAATTAATTAGAATTTTCTTGGGTTATAGGATATACATTAATATTACAAAGGATATAATCATATATTATTAATTGTATTAGGCGCTTCGTATATCATAACAATATAATAATAAATTAATTAAATTAGTGGTCTATATTAATTATTATATTCATCTGCACATCATAATAAACATATAAAAATTTCTATTTCTAAGGTATTATATATTCTTAACAATATAATATGAAATCAATAAAATTAATAAGCATATTATAAAAAAAATCATATTATATTATAAAGATAAATAATTAGAGTTACTTATAATTAATATTTTATATTAAATTTAAAATAATGTTATTTTAATAATTTAATTGAAAAACAGTAAAACGAATATCTGTAAAATATTTTGATATTACACTCTATTACTATATTCTATTCATATTCTATTTTATAATATTTATATTTTATTCAGTTAGAATAAGATACAGATAGATATTTGTAAAAATAATTGTCATCTTTATTGGTAAGGGCTTTTGGCTAATTGGATTAAGTCCGAATAATTTTAAAATGTCTAAATTTAATAGTATAAAAATATATAAAATTAAGAAAACATCGATTATTTTTTTTGGATTATATCGTTAATTTTATTATTTTTTGCGTGGGATTCTTGCTAAGACGGCGCCGCCATTTGGCAGCCGTACCGACCTTCCACCGCTTCCCAAATTTAGGCTGCAATCGCGCCAACAAATGTTAAAGCAAAATGAACTTCGGACAATCACCAGAAATATGGACCCGGAGGGCACATGTTAGAGAAAATACACTCCTTTTTCTTTTTCTTTTTTTATTTATTAATTATTTAAAAGAAAATTTTAAAAAAGTGGGGCCCAACCCACCCAACGGATACAATCCACTAGCACGAGCACCAACAGAATGCGAATGTCGTCGAAACGACACGTGACAAAGAATGATTGCTAGGACTAGACCAAGACATTCAGTTCCTCCCGCCGTTTTGGGTTTGAGATTCGTTTTAAATTAGTTTGACGAAACTGGCCCTGGTGTCTTCCTCAATTTACACCTCAATGACAACCTAACGACAGAAGGACACACGCATGGAAAGGCTGCAATTTCAAACGGAACGAATACTTTGGAATTTGACTTCTTTTTTATTATTATTTTTTATTTTCGATTATTATATAATTAATTAAAAAGGTTTAACTTATAATTAAATTGCAATGCGATTCTTCTAGAGCATAAAGAAGGAATCCATGGTGTCCTATCATACCCTAAATATTATCAACATCAATAATTTTTTAACAAATATTATATAAATATTTTTTTTTACTTTTTCCAAATATTTTATACCAAATATTAAATTTTTGGTATTATTTTTAAGAAATTTATCAATTGAATTAATTAATTTTCACATAAACAATTTGATCTAAATACATAATCTAAATCACAATTTTTTTCATAACATTGAAAATTTTTATTAGTTAAATTCGAACTATTATCAACATTGGAAAAAATTAATCAATTGATTTAATTAGTATTAACAAATAAAATATTATTAATACTTTTAATTATTTTATATAAAATATTAATAAAAATTACTATAATTGATATAAAAATTTTATACAAATCATAAAATACAAATTGATGTAATATTACAGTATTAATTGTTACATAATCTACATTATTTTTTTCTATTAATTACATTGATACTATATTTAATATATTATATTTTCTCGGTATTCTTAGTCATAATATCTTTTTATTTTAAAAAATCTAATTTTAAAAAAATAACATAATTAATTAAAAAATATATAATGAGTTTAAAGTTATACAAAATTTATATTTTAATTCTATTAATTTAAAAATTATACATTTATTTTTTATTTAACGTTCTTGACATACTCATAATAAGTTATCATCAAAGTTGTTAAACTCAAAATTTTTTAATTTATACAATAATATTAGAAAATGAATAATTACAAGAGTCTAGTATATTAAAAATTAAATAAATAATTTTCCAACGTTAAATTCTGCATTAAATTATATTTTGAAAACATTAAAAGCGTCTTTCTCTAAATTTAAATGAGTACTGACCTAGATATTGGTGTATGGGTAAATATAAATGAAACGGTCAAATTGGAAAGAAATCCAACGGGTAAGTTTTTTAAATATATATTAAATTTAAACTTCCAAAATAAAATTAAAAAAATTAATATTAAATTAAATTAACACGTAAAAAGGAGTGGAAATGTGATATCCACTAACTCTAGCGTGTGTCGGGTAGTGGGAACACACAATAATCCACAGCTCTTCAAATGGCCGCGTCAAATTATCCCAATACGGCAGCGCTTCTTTCTTTCTTCGGGCCACAATTCTCCGCGGTCGTGTCTTCGTACAATCACGCGTCATTCAATGATCAAATAGCACGAGTGAATTGCTCTTGACCTACTACCACCCTGTCATGATACTATAATATTTAAATTTATATATATTAAAATTTTAAAAAAATAAATATTATATAACATATATATTTATATTAAATGAATTTAAACCAAATTCTTCCTCGAATTCTAAATTTCTTGTACTAATCACATTTTACTGTAATTTATTTTATATAGATTATAATACAATTGTTATTTGTTATAGTATATATTTCAAATTTTATTAAGATTTATATTTTTTAAAATATATATTCATTTTAAAGTCACGTAAAAATTAACATATTACTGTAACATCACCTCATATATTAATTAATATTTCAAATAATTAATATTTTAAGTAAATTAAAGTAATATATGAGATCATTAGACGGTGAAAAATTAGCTTAAATTATTATAAAAGAGATTTTTTTTTTATTTTCAATTCGTGTACAAGGTAAAATACTATTTTTAGTAGATGAAAATATTTTTTAAAAAATTCTTTTGAACCCAAAGTCTCATATCCTAATTAAAGATTTTACAAGTTAAAAAGAATAAAAAATTATACTATAATTTATAATGCATTTGGTTAACTAATATGTTGAATTTGATTTAAAATTTTGCCTAATACTAATAAAATTCTATTGTAAACACGAGGTAAAGAGTTAATTTTTTAAAAAGGGATAAAATCATAATTTATTACTTCATCAATTTAAAAATTTATTTTAGCAACTCAATTAGACCTAACATATAATTTTATTTTATCTCTCATTTTTTTCTCCATAATTTTTTTTATAAAATAGATTTTGACGAGAGTGAGAAGCATTATCTATGAGATATTAAGCTCTTGTCTTTTACTGTTACTCAAATTCGAGATGAATTGAAAGCATTAAACATGCCTAAAAAACTTGATTTGAAAAATTGAGAGCTACCTTAGGAGCTATTTTTCTCTATATATTTTTCATTGTATCATGAGTTTCATGTTTATAATCATTAATTAGATTTGAAAAATTTTATTATCTAATTTAAGACATTATTTTCAATGTTGACCAAATTTATTAGATAATTGACATACACTTACTTTTTCAATTAAAGGTAGTTTTAACTAATGTAACTTCACCTAAATCTTGTCATTTATAAAATTGAAATGGGAGTTACTTCTTCTATTGAATGGAGAATTATGTTATAAATTAGGTTACATGTTTTTAATTTTATAAAGATTTAGAAAGTACTTTTATATTTTAATATTAAGAAGAATTTGCCCATCTAAATTGTTTTTATAAGTAAATTTAATTTAAAATGTAATAAAAACATTTATAATAATTCAAATATTTACCCAAGTGTATATTTTGGATGGTTTTTTAAATAAAAAATATTTTTTATGTTGAAAAAAAATAGTAATTGTGAAATACTATTAATGAGTTTTTTTTAAATAGAAAAATAATAATGATATTAGCATCTCTAAAGTTTGCAAAATAAAAAAATAATAATATAGTTTTCAAACTTTAACACTTTCATCCCTCGACAGAACTTACAAAGTTGGGAATCTCTCTGATAAATTTACGAAATTAATTTTTTATTGTTGGTTTTTAATAGTTTAGGGACTCAAATGTCATTATACAGAAAAATTACGAAGTGTTGACCTTGAGCCGGTTGTAGCAATTTAAAAAATGTCTTACATCACCAAATAATTGCCCAAACACCGCGTAAACTACGGCTTGAACTAGGCCTCTAGAATTCCGAAAATGGCCCTCATAAATACCCGAAATTTCTCTGCTTCATAGCTCCTTCACACTTGCGTCTGCGTGTTGTGACCTCTCTGTCTTCTGATTTTCTTCTCAAAAAAGGCAAATCCAATTTTAATATTTCTTGCCCGAATATCTCTGAGACTCTTTAAACAGTTTCCAAAAACGTTTTCAGGTCAAAAACTGCAAAACAAAGAAAACAGAGGCCTCTGGTTTTGTTATTTTATTTGAGTTAAGGAAAAATTGAAATTATTTTGTTTTTGATGTTGGTGGGTATGGCTTGAGAGACTGGACTTGGTCTTTGTTTGGTATTTTTCAAGAAGAAATATTTGTTGGTTTCCTGCTGGATTTGTTCAAACAGGTACAGTCTTTGAATTTATTATTATTGTACTTGAAGAATCAGTCTTCTCTGTTTCTGATTTTAAGTAACAGTTTCTTATATTTCTGTGTGTCCAGGATTTTGATTCATACTTGCTGAAAAATGTTTTCCTTTATGAAGTTTCAGGGTGTGGTGGGTAAAAAGGAAGAGAAGAAAATGGATGCAAGAAGAGAACCCGCAATTCACCATATAAGTGACTCCATGGAAGACCTTGATAGTGAACTCAGTAACTCTGAGTATACTACTTATACAGTTCATATACCGCCCACGCCGGATAACCAACCTGGATCTATGGAGCTCTCTACAAGTGCGGCACAATTGAATTCCAGTTCAGGAAGTAAGGACCAATTTGTGTCCAGTTCTTTGTTTACTGGTGGTCATAACAGTGTTACTCGGGCCTTTACCAAGGAGAAGATGATTGAGAGTGGAACTAGCCATTCCCAGATTGGAGGCTTGAAAGGGTCGTTCTGTGTTGTACCTGGTTGCAATTCCAGGATCATGACAAATTCACAGGGGGAAGATGTACTCCCTTGTGATTGTGATTTCAAGATTTGTAGGGATTGTTATAGAGATGAATTGAGAACTGGTGATGGAATTTGTCCTGGATGTAAAGAGGCTTATGGCCAACAGGATTATTCTGAGATGGCAGTTGATAACAAGCAGTCTCTGAATTTAGAGAAGAGGCTGTCGTTGGTGAAATCAGCAGAGTCAAGCTTGCCTAATGAGTTTGATTATACCCATTTTTTGTATGAATCAAAGAAGAGTTATGGATATGGAAACGCTGTGTGGCCGAAGGATGCTGAGAACGGGGAGGATAATGGTGGGGTTGGTGGTGAACCTAAAGTGTTTTCTGAGAAGCAATGGAAACCACTTACACGCAAATGGAATGTATCTGCTGTAATTCTCAGTCCATACCGGTATGCTATTAGTTCATTTTTTCTACCTTTCCTTCCATTGTCGAATGCTAATCTCTTTAAAGATGAATTTTCAGGATGCTTGCTTGCTCTAATTTCTTTTATTATCATGTTGAACATGTTTTTTTTTTCAGGTTGTTGATCCTTATCCGGATGGTGGCACTTGTATTCTTTATGAAATGGAGGATCACAAACCCTAATGAAGATGCAATGTGGCTGTGGGGTATTTCTGTGGTTTGCGAAATCTGGTTTGCCTTCTCTTGGTTACTTGATCAACTTCCCAAGCTCTGCCCCATCAATCGAGTTGCTGACCTTGATGTTCTAAAGGAAAAGTTTGAAAGCACCGAGTCCCAGTAATCCAACAGGAAAATCTGATCTACCAGGCATCGATATTTTTGTTTCTACTGCAGATCCAGAAAAAGAACCACCTCTCGTCACTGCAAACACCATTCTGTCAATTCTGGCAGCTGATTATCCTGTTGAGAAGCTTTCATGTTATGTATCTGATGATGGTGGTGCCCTTCTTACCTTTGAGGCTATGGCAGAGGCCGCTAGTTTTGCTAGCATTTGGGTTCCTTTTTGTCGAAAACATGATATTGAGCCAAGAAACCCTGAGTCCTATTTCAATCTCAAGAGAGATCCTTATAAAAATAAAGTACGCCAAGATTTTGTCAGAGATCGCAGGCGTGTGAAACGTGAGTATGATGAGTTCAAGGTTCGAGTCAATGCCCTTTCTGATTCTATCAGGAGACGGTCTGATGCATATAACACTAGGGAGGAGGTCAAGGTTTTGAAGCGCTGGAGGGAGAACAATGATGATGTACCTGTGGAAAACCTTAAGATTCCGAAAGCTACTTGGATGTCTGATGGAACCCACTGGCCTGGCACATGGACAATTCCTATACCTGAGCATTCTAGGGGTGATCATGCCAGTGTTATACAGGTGATCATTTGTGAATAGTGTCTCATTTATTTGCTGATCATACCATCTTATATTCAAGGTGAAGGCAAGGTAACTGCCTTGATAATTAATTATTTGTTATCTAAAGCTGAATTTGTGTCCATTGCAGGTGATGTTGAATCCTCCTAGTGATGAACCGTTGAAAGGTACTGCAGCTGATGCAAATTCGACGGATTTAAGTGAAGTAGATGTTCGTCTTCCTATGCTGGTTTATATTTCTCGTGAAAAACGACCAGGGTATGATCACAACAAAAAGGCTGGGGCCATGAATGCTCTGGTCCGTGCCGCAGCCATCATGTCCAATGGCCCCTTCATTCTGAATCTTGACTGTGACCACTACATCTATAATTCACAAGCACTGAGAGAAGGTATGTGCTTCATGATGGACAGTGATGGGGATCGCATTAGTTATGTACAGTTTCCTCAGAGGTTTGAAGGAATTGATCCATCTGATCGGTATGCCAATCACAACACTGTTTTCTTTGATGGTAACATGCGTGCTCTTGACGGGATTCAGGGTCCAGTATATGTTGGAACTGGATGCCTCTTCCGTAGGACTGCTCTTTATGGCTTTGAACCTCCTTTGTCCAAAGAAGAAAGTAATTGCTTAAGCTGCTGCTTCCGCCGTCACAGAAGGGTTGCAACTACTTCTACCCCAGAAGAGAACCGATCACTTGCAATGGGGGAATATGACGATGAGGAAATGAATATTGCTCTTGTTCCTAAAAGATATGGCAACTCTAGTATGCTTATTGAGTCTATCAGAGTAGCAGCATTTCAAGGCCAGCCCCTTGCCGATCATCCATCAGTTAAAAAGGGACGTCCCCCGGGTGCTCTCACTGGTCCTCGGGAGCCTCTCGTTCCATCAACAGTTGGTGAGGCCATTGATGTCATCTCTTGCTGGTACGAAGACAAGACTGAATGGGGACATAGTATTGGGTGGATTTATGGGTCTGTGACAGAAGATGTTGTTACAGGTTATAGGATGCATGACCGGGGATGGAGGTCAATCTACTGCGTTACAAAAAGAGATGCATTCCGTGGAACTGCTCCTATAAATCTCACTGATCGACTTCATCAGGTTCTGCGATGGGCAACTGGCTCAGTAGAAATATTCTTCTCCCGCAACAATGCCCTCCTAGGCAGCTCCAGGTTAAAGCTTCTACAGAGGATTGCCTACCTCAATGTTGGATTCTACCCATTCACCTCCATATTCCTCATTGTTTACTGCTTCCTACCTGCACTTTCCCTATATTCCGGTCAGTTCATAGTTCAGTCCCTCGATGTAACCTTCTTAACATACCTCTTAATCATCACATTGACCCTTTGTGCACTCGCGATACTTGAGATCAAATGGTCTGGTATTGAACTAGAAGAATGGTGGAGGAATGAGCAGTTCTGGTTAATTGGAGGCACAAGTGCTCATCTTGTTGCTGTGCTCCAGGGACTACTGAAAGTGATTGCAGGAATTGAAATATCATTCACCCTGACTTCAAAATCGGCTGGTGATGATGTAGATGACGAATTCGTTGATCTCTACATCTTCAAGTGGACTTCACTGATGATACCCCCACTCACAATCATAATGGTGAACTTGATTGCAATAGCAGTTGCAGTCATCCGAACAATATACAGCGTCATACCGGAGTGGAGCCAGTTGCTAGGAGGTGTGTTCTTTAGCTTCTGGGTTTTAGCTCATCTGTACCCTTTCGCAAAAGGGCTAATGGGAAGACGAGGGAAGACGCCTACCATTATATACGTATGGGCAGGACTTATTTCAATCTCAATATCATTATTGTGGGTAGCCATTAACCCTCCATCAGCAAATGCAGAAATTGGAGGATCATTCCAGTTTCCTTGAGTCACAAGTTACAGATTATTTTGTAGCCTCATCAGGTATAGGAGTTTTGCTACTCAGTTTGCAACAAATTTATGTACATCGATACATCGATTCTTTCAATGTTTACACAAACAAAGCCTTAGAAATCAAATAAAATTTTATTTATTTCGTTTGCTTCTGGCTTCAACTGTGACTCTGTGAGGTGTGAAATTCGTAATTCATGAAGAGGTAGTGTAATGAAAGCAGATGATTGTTTTGTCTGAACTGACTATCTGATTTTATTATTTAACAATAATCTCTTTGAATGAAATAACAAACAGGGTTCTATGGTGTAGTGGTTAGCACTCTGGACTTTGAATCCAGCGACCTGGGTTCGACTCCCGGTAGGACCTGCTTTTTGGTTTTTTTATTTTTTTTAATTGTCAACCTTACAAAACAGAGAAATAATATGGGATAAAAATATAAATTAATATTAAATTTGTAAATGAAAGTATATATATTTTTTTATAAATAATAGAATTTGTGAATCAAAGTCAAATTAAATTACAAATATGAAGTTTTTAAGTGAATTGCAAGCCTAATAATAGTAAAATAAAAATTATGAACATAATAAAAATTTTCTCAATCAAAGTTAAATTTGTATTATTAAAATTCATCAGTATTTAAATGAAAATATTAAACATATATCAATGATTTAAAATCATTTTATTAGTTTATAATGATGAATTTGTATAAAAGTTTGTATTCGTAATATATTATTTAAAATAAATATAAAAGTTAAAATTTTAATTTTTATTATATTATTTGTAAGATATGTGATAAATATATTATTTATCAGTTTTATTATTATCATATAATTAATTATAATCCATAATTTACTTGTCATGATTTTATTTTTTAATGTAAAAAATTTTAATTTTTGATAGTGAATTCAATTTCTTATTGCTCACATATATCGATAAACTTTTTTATGCTAATGTTGAAATATAGATTTTATCCTTTAAAAGAAGGATAAAATTTTGGTAAAAAATACTTTAAAAATAATTCTTACAAATTTCTATATGTTAAATGATTGTTAATCTAGATGATTTATTCATTTTCTGTTATAATGATTGGCTTTCAAATTGAAAAAAAAAAAGAATTTACCAATATTTCACTTACAACAAAGTGGTGAGTGGTTAATATTTATTTATTTAGATAAATAATAACCAAGTAAAATATATAGTTTTTATTAAATAATAAAAGATGCAATAATCAATTAATAGTCAAATAATTATTTAAATAATTTTTATTCATATTATTGATTTCAACAATAAATAAATGGTCTCTCTCATTTGTAATACACACCAAAAATCCTATACTAAATTTACATCATGAAAGTTTAATTATTTTCATTCTTATATGACTTTTAGTTTGGTTTTAGTTTTATTAAGAAATAGAAAAATAAATAAAAAATTCAAATTTTTGAGAAAATCGTAAAATACGTTATATTTATTTATTGGTTTTTTTTATAAAAATGTATTAAATTAATTTAAATTCATATTATAAAAATACAATTTTAATTTAAATACATAATTGTTTTCTCTTCATTTAAAACTTCCATCTTTTGAATTGCTAGCAGCCTAGCACTGCTGTCTGCTGGTGTTACCTCTCTTTGGTTCTAACACCATTTGGACTGAAACCCTAAACCCAAGATTACTATACGTTTTCTCACTTTAATTTCTCTCCTTTTATTACATTAATTTCAATTCCCCAATTCTTAAAGAAACAGGTGTGGGGTTGCAAGAAATCAGATCCAAGCATTCCAAGGTTTTGCTCTGAGGTAACCTTTTGAATGCTTTCAGTTCAATGTTAACTGTTGAAACAAATGAACTGTTGAAACAAATGAATTAATCAACAGAGAATCTGCAATCTTACAGAAATGCAAAGTAGCCGTCAAATTTAAGCTGGTCTAATTTTTGATACACAGTACCATTTTGACATTAGCAGACGTATAATAAGATGTTAGCTTTTTGCTCTGCTGGGTCAGGCTTGTTCTTAGTTTAATTTATGTTTGTGAAGAAGAATTGGGTTTTGGTGTGAGCCTCAAAATGCAGGTTTATAATTTGTGTTCACCAAGTGTTTGTTATAATGCCTGTTAGGCTCCCACCTTTTTATATCGTTACTATTTCCGTCTTTTGAATGCTCACAAAATTGAGAGGGTAAATGAGAATTGCAGGTTTTTGTGAATTTACTCTTGATTTGTGGGTGCTTAAGAACATAAGCTTTTATGAATTTATAATAGTTGTAAATCACATGACCGCTCTATGCAGTGTTTGTTATGAGCATTTTACTCTTGACGGTTCTTGAGTGCAGTCTGTTATGAGCATTGTACATGGACATAAATGCTGGCAGTATGAGGGTGGGAACGTGTTGAGTTTTGTCTAAAGAATGTGAAAATATGAATCAGAGACGAAAATATAACTGACTAAACAAAAAATAAATCTATTCTTTTTTTGTGATAATTTCAGACACTGGTTTTTTGTTGATATTTGGAAGGATGTCATTGTCAATGCATTATAGTTGAATTTGTTGCTAATTTTAGATGCCATTGCTTTCCTTTGATATTCAGAAGATGTCATTATCAAGGCTTTCTAGTAGAACACATCTATTGCCACCTTTACTACAATATTCCAGGTAATTTATCATATGTCTAGAATTTGAACAAAATCATATTATTCAGAATCTTTCTGTTTTAATGAGTATATATGTATTTTCATGATTTAATCCCCCACTCATTTTGAATTTCAGGTGTGTATCAAATGTTCTGTGGTCAAATCATAAAAGCACCATAGCTAACACTGGCTATCCTGGTGTATGGGGTTTAATGCCAAGGTGTGGATATAGCACAAATTTGTTTAATAAGTATCGAAAACCTCAGTCTTTTGGTTCTGGGTTGCTTTGGGGATCTAATTCATTTTGTGGAATTCGCCATTATGCTTCTCAAGCTTCTACGGAACAGAAATCAAGAAAGATGCTTCTTTACCTAACAGTGCTGGTTTTTGCAATGGTTGGAAGTAGTTATGCCGCTGTTCCTCTGTATAGGAGATTCTGTCAGGCTACTGGCTATGGTGGTACTGTGCAACGTAAAGAGGTTATGCTGAGTTTATATTCATTTTGCTTTTGCTCAACTTTATTCCTTTTGTGTTTTTGTCAATAATCATAACTTGTTTTTTCCTTTAGAGTGTCGAAGAAAAGATTGCTCGGCATACGAAAGATGGAACCGTCACAACAAGGTGTAGTTTTTACTTACTTCTCAGATTGGTAGCTTATCTTGAATTCTTCTCTCTTAAATCATTGTTTTATGTTTTCATGGCTGGTTGAATATCTTTATTCTTGTCTGATTTATGTTGAGTGAATGTTGTGCCATAGAGCTATGACATAACAGAGAAATGAGGATAGGAATGAAAAACTGCAAATATTACCCCTCCTCCCCTCTTTCTTGAAAAAGCTCTGCTGAGAAAAACCGCCCAACTTTTTGGATGCAAGCCTGTTGATGGTGTGTATTTTGTCAACTTCTTGCACTTTCACTTCTGAAACTCAAAGATTTAATTTCTTCTCTGAACATTTAAGAGGCTTGCTTGTCCTTTACTTAAATGTTAAAGGAAAAAAAAACTAGACTATTTTGTGAGATTTGTTTAAATTTAGGAGATCATAATAATTTTACTGTCTTTACCTCAATTATGTTGTCCTTGTTATATCGGACTTTTAAGAATTCAAAATACATTTGCTCTGTGACCAGATACTTTTACTGATATGCTAAGGTTCTCTGAAAATGAAATCTCAAATAAATGAGTAGGATTGAAAGTCACTATATTTAAAATAATGTATTACTTTTTCATGTCTTGTTTTCTTTATTTGAGTTTGCCAATCCTATGCATTTTCAAAGTTATTCTATGAATATGGTTATTTACTTATCCATGATGAAGTTGTCTTTTGTTACTTTTACCATTTTTTTATGTGGTTATGTTTGGCATTTTTCTTCTTTTTCATTCAATATTTTAAACTTTACAGGGAGATTGTGGTGCAATTCAATGCTGATGTAGCTGATGGAATGCCATGGAAGTTTGTCCCAACACAAAGAGAGGTGATTGTCTTCCTCTTCAATGTCATTACATATTAACAATTTTGAAGTCATTCAAGTGTGCACTATGCAATGTGGTTATTGTACTAAATCATCCTGAATTTCGTCTTGGTTCTCTTCCCTTTTAGGTGAGGGTCAAGACTGGAGAAAGTGCCCTTGCATTTTACACAGCTGAAAATCAAAGTTCAGCTCCAATAACTGGTGTCTCTACTTATAACGTCACCCCTATGAAGGTACCAATGTATTATATAAACTTTTAGTGGCTATGTCAAACAAATTCTCTATTCTCAAATTTTATGATCTTTTGGCGGTTTGATCTAAAATATTTTGCAGTGAAAATAAGAAAGGGATTAGTTGTTATTTTACCATGCAAATGCTTGATCTGAAGGTGTTTTAGAAGATAAGTAGATGTACCAAGCTGTGTTTTGACAGCACTTTAAAATAAGTGAAAACATGAAAGCAACAGTGTTGTACAAAGAACAGATGCTCAAAGAGAAAAGCATAATATGAGCCTTTGTCATTTGTCATCCCCTATTAATATGTTTAATATTTTATTGGTGGCTTTCCGGTTGAACATGGTTGACTTTACTGTTTTGGTTGATTTTGTGTCTTCTGGAGGGAACTAGAGCCAACTTGAACTCGAATTCTTAACAGAAGGCCTCTTCTAGATCAATCAGCGTGGCAACTGATAATAGGTTGTGGCTTGTGATACTCCAGTCCTGTTGGCAAATACAATTCTTTGTCTCATGTTATTTCTTGCTGTCTATCTGAAAACTTATTCCCCCTAAAACAATCTGGAATATCCTATGAATCAATATCTAGCCCACTCAATTAGGAATGCATTTGAAGGCCAAAGTCTTCTATTAGGCTTTCAAGTCTGATGTTTGTAGGATCTTCACTACAATAATCACATGCATTTCATTATAAAGGAGTATGAAAAACATACTGTTCATTTTTCCATCACCAAATTCAATTTTAATTATGCTTTACATTAAAAACTTTATGACATTGGACATGATTAGTTTTCGGAAGTTGGAAACAACTGTAGTTAATATCAAAAATCAAATTAAATGGGAGAGGAAGTTAATTTGGTTATGACTTATTTCAGGCTGCAGTTTACTTCAATAAAATACAATGCTTTTGTTTCGAGGAGCAGCGTCTTCTTCCCGGGGAACAGATTGATATGCCTGTAAGTGGTGTTTCTCCCATTCGTAAAGTCTGTTAAACGCCTTATTTTATGTTAATCTTTTTTTTTTTGAATATCTACTGAATTAATTAGCTTTTTTATCACATGGGCATGGACAGGTATTCTTTTATATTGATCCTGAGTTTGAAACAGATCCCAGAATGGATGGTATCAACAACTTGATCTTGTCCTATACATTTTTCAAGGTTTCCGAGGAATAGAAAGAGAAATTGTTTTCATCTAATTTACATAATTATCATCAACTGAAGGCATGAATAAGGAAATTAGATGATTTTCTAGTGATTTTTTCTTTTAGAAAAAGGGAAAAAGGAAAAAAGAACTCAAATTTGTATAAATTTTTGTGATCAAGAGAAATTCTCTCTTATTATTATTAGTCATTTACTAATTGAATGATTAAATAGGCAAAAATCAGAAATTTACGATGGATGGAAAGTCTACATTCAAGATAGGCGAAATTTGTCCTAAAGGTAAACTTCTTCTCTCATGAGAAAGAGTTAAACACTTAATTACTAGACTAATAATCCAAGACTTATTTTAAAGTCATTTTGAGTATATATTTAAAGTGAATAAACTAAATCATATTCAATCATGTTAGTATATAAATTTTATCTACACTAGGTAGTGTTAGTATACAAACTCTATGGAAGTGTTCCTTTACTTGTGTAGAAGTATAAGATGTATAATATAGTACTAACATAAAATTGTCATGTAAGTTTTTATTTGTAAATTGTATAAGATTTAAAAATACTAACTCAAAATTTTGAGTTGTATTCTAATTTTTCGAAACAGTTAGTTTTTGAATTATATGTGAAACAGGTCTTAACTTTTTCTTGGTGAGATAAATATTAGAAACAAGAATGAGAATAATGTAATGTAAATAAAATTTTGAGTGATGCTACTGTCTCCTCTTAAAATCCTCCACGTTTAATTAAAATATGAAGGGATTTATCAAATGGGGTGTTTTCAGTTTTCATTTTTGAGGTATTGAAAATTATCAGTTTGCAAAAAAATTTAGGGAAAGATTTATTTACCTCTCCTAAATTATTCATCTTCGTAAGTTGACCATTAACACGAAGGATAAAATCGTAAATGAGGCAGATTACTTAAGAAAAATTAGTGGATATTCTAGGAACTATTGAAAAGCGGCAGATATTCCTCTAAAACTAATACGAAGTCATACAAATTTATTATAATACCTTTATATATTTAAAGGCATATTAATTAATTATTTTAACTCAATTATTAATACATAATAATTAATATATCTTTATATTTTATTTTTTAATAATTATGTAATCAATATTTTTTATAATTATTTCTAAATTATTATTAATATTTTAAATAATGTCATTATATTAATAATATTCAATATTTTTTTAAAAATTTGATTGTAAATTATATAATTATTTACATTATTTTATTTATAAATGAATAGAGTTATATATAAATTATATAAATATTCTCAAAATTATAAATTGTACAAATAATTAAAATAAATCCAAACTAATATTTGAATTTTAGGAATATATTATTTATAATTTTGAGAATATATAAATCACAAATATTTTATATGACATTTATTTATCAAAAATATTCTCAAAATAAAAATAATATAATTCAACTATTATTTGGAATTTATTTTAGTTGATTGTGTTCTAAATTAATATAATGACAATAAAATTATTTAAACTATTAGCAATAATTTAGAGATAATTATAAAAACTATTGAATATACAATTATAAAAAATAAATTATAAGAGTATATTGATTATTAGGTATTAATAACGGATTAAAATGATGACATTAGTATAAACGTGTAGTAGTTTTAAGGGACATATGTCATTTTCTAATAGTTTAGGGAGTATCTATCATTTTCAAAATATCAGAGATATCCATTAATTTTCCTTAAGCCATCCACCTTATTTACGATTTTATTCTTAGAGTTAACGGCCAACTAACAGAGATAGACGATCTAGCTATCCAAGGGAGGTTAGTAAACTTTTCTCCAAACTATTTTACAAAGTGATAGTTTTTAATACCTTAAAGGAGAAAATTGAAAATACCCTAATATATAATTAGATTCACATATTTATTTCATATTAAATATTTTTAAACCCCATCATACATATAATTTATTAGTGCCTCTCCTACTCTTTACTTTCACTTATCATAAATTATTTTGTTTTTTTAAACCCTAAATTAAATAAATAATTCTTTTAGTTTTCAACAAAATTATAAAAATTTTAATTAATACAGAAAATAATTATGGAGAGAGAATTAATCGTTAAAAAGAAATTTTCAATCACAATATACAATTGGAGGAAAATTTATATTTTATAAACTAATTCATCGATTTTTAAAGTAAAAAATTTCAATTAATTGTTTTTATCTAAAAAATGATTTATTTTTAAAGAAATAAAATCAATTAGTCATTTTCTTTAGATCAGTGAGATGTTATAATTTTTTTTATTGTTTTAGATATTTTATCAAAGTAAATAAATAAAACGAGATTTATAAGAATTTTGAATGAGTGGTAATAACATCAAAATAGAGATTTGTATATGCAACCAAGTCTATTTGTCCTCCTAACACTGTCAACTAACTACTAATTGTATTAGAATAAATTATTATTTTTTATTTATTAGAGGGATAATTATCACATCTTAAAGTTCTTATAAATTTTATGTATTTATTTTATTTAAATATATTTAAATAATAAAAAGGAAAAACCACAATTATCCCCTTATTAAATTCAAACTTCTACATTTACCCCTAAAATAGTTCAAAAATATCAAAACCCTTTCTCGTCAGATTTCTAATAGAAAAAGCTTACGTTTTAGGGGTAAAGTGAACATTTACCTTATATAGGTGAGGCTTGGCAGACAAATTCTAATATGATTTGACAATTCATTTTAATGAAAAGAAAAATAAAATTAATCAACTTATATTTATATTTATATCTATATTTTTAATCTAAATCTATTTTTTATTTATATTTATATTTATTTATGTATTTATACTTATATCTATATCTATATTTATATTTATATATCTATATTAATATATATATAATCATATTTATTTTTATTTATATTTATATTCTTATTGATATATCTATACTATATCTATATTCATATTTACATATCTATATCTATATTTTTAATCTATATCTACTTTTTTATTTATAATTATAATTATATTTATATATCTATATCCTATATTCATATTTATATTTACATTTATAGTTCTATTGATATTTATATTTGTATATCTATATCTATATCTATATTTTTAATTTATATTTATATTTATATTTTTATTCTTATTTACATATCTATATTTATATTCATATCTAAATCTAAATATATATTTCTACATTTATATTTATATTTTTAATTTTATTTATATTTATGTTTATTATATAATATTATATTTATTGTATAATAATATTATATTATTATTTTTTTATTTTTTATTTCTTTATTATATAATAATCTATTATATTATTATCCCTCACATCAAGTCATCTCTCTCTTTTAAGTCATTATCACAAGTGGTATTAATGTAAAATTATAAATTTTCTGTTAATTTAATAAAAAATTCTAGTCGACAGAGGAGTTTTTGATATTTTTTAAATTATTAGGGAGGTAAATGTAGAAGGTTGAATCTAACGAGGGAATAATTGTAATTTTCCCATAAAATGTTTTAATAACACCTCGTTAGTCTCAAAAAAAAACTTTTGTTAGTGTTCTCAACTTTGATTGACTGAAAACAATTAATTGATTTTTTTTAAGTTACGTTCAATTAATTTGTCATAAATAAATTTTCACCTAATTTTTTTATTATGATTTAAAATTTCTTTTTCATGATCAATTCTTTCTTCATGATTGTTCTCTTTATCAATTTAATTTTTTTTTAATTTGTTAAAGAATAAAGAATTCATTAATTTAGAGTTTTAAAAAAAATTATAATAAACAAATTAAAGTTAAAAGTTAGTAGAAATACTAATATATTATACATATAACATAATGTAAAAATATTTAACATATATTAAAATATATTAGTTTATTTATTAGTTTATTTATATCTCTTTTTATCTAATTTTAGTTAAAATTAAAAATACATAAAGAAAATGGAGTTTTAAGAAGATTTGGAGGGCTGGAGTATTACTCTTATCATTAAATAAAATTTAGTTAATTTTTAAATTATTTTAAAATAGTTTAGTTAATTACATATTCTTTTAGATTCTCAAATTTTTGTTTATTAAATTTTCGTACATAAAATAAGAGCATCATACAAAATCAATTAAGGTACAAATAATATATTTTTTTTATCATGATTGATTGATTAATTATTTAAGTACCGAAAACAAAATATAATCCATAATTATTGATTGATTGATTTCTATATAAGTCCAATGGGCCATCCTCTCGTTTGTTTGTTTTCTAAAAAGTATTCCTTGCATTGTTATTAAAAAAATAATTAGTATTAATTATAAAACACTCTAAATAGAGCTTCAAAAAAAAAAAAACACTCTAAATAGTGTTTTAGTTTGTATATAATTATGTGTTAATTTAAAAATAATGTTAAATTAAATTCAATAAATACCTTTAAGATAAATAGTCAAACCCATATTAAAAAATTTATAATTTTTTAATTTAGTATTTATGTAATGCTAATTAACACCACTAAATTAGTATTCAGTAGATAACGTAATTAATTTTTTATAATTTATATTCATGCTTTATTGTATAAACAATTTCGACAAAATCATCTACTTCAAATATTTAAATAAATTTTCTTTCTTAATCAAGTTCAAATACTCACATATAGAAATAAAGCCCTACCCACACAAATAAAAGGATATAAACTATGATCAAATAAAGAGTGAATATAACCTTATATTTTATATAAGAGCATAAATGCATAAATTTTGTGCATAAATTTTGTGCTTTACTAGACAAAATCCGATACCAACAAATGCACACAAGAAATGAAATTTCGGTAATTGAAAGTATTGAAATCTAACAATTTACAAATAATACAAAAAATTGGGTAAAGTTAAAAAGCCATGGATGTTTCTCTAGTTATATTAATACATGTGATATAACAAAATAAAATTTTATTTGTTTATTTATATAAATTTTTGTAAAATTAGCTAGTTATTTTATTTTAGATATTTGTTTATGATAATGTAATAATATTATATTATTTGAAGTTTTTGGTATATATAACCAGGATCTAGCATCTAGGAGACTACTTGCAATATAGCAGGAATACTATCCAAAAGACCCTGAAAAAGACCCCACATACCTCACATATTGTGAGAAAATTTTTATCACTTTGTGTGTAGTAGGAATTGAACACACTCTTTTGACTATTTTGTGTGTAGTAAAAATTGAACACACTCTCTCTAAAAAGAAAGGAGTGTGTTCTGACCATGAGGTCTAAACCTAACTTTATATGTTTTTTTTATCATTTGTAAATTATTGGATTTAAACGGTTTCAATTATTGAGATTATATCACTCAATATATATTGATTATGATGCCCTTGTTATACATTAATAATACGTATTAAATTTAATCTCAATAATTATAAATATTTAAATCTAACGGTATATAAATGACAAAAAAGTATATAAAATTAAAAAATTATTAATTTAAATATAATTAAGTTCGAGTTAGTCTTATATATATGTAATACCCGAATTTTTATTAATGTATATATATAAAGAGAGAAAGTAGAAAGTAAAAATATTTATTGGGAGTGGATTATTTAATTGTGGATGAATAAATTCTTAATTTTAAAAGAATAAATTTTTTAAGTAATATAAGTTTTATTGTAGGTAAAAACGAAAAAAAAAAATTACAGTACTATGTGTCTTTCTTTCAAATGATTTTAAAAGTGAATTGAAATCGTGTATGTGTGTTGTGCAGGTGTAATGAAAAAAAATAATAAAATAAATAAATAAAGAGTAGCAGTGGTATATATATATTTAAGAGATTTTAGTTTAAAAACTGAAAAGTATAGTGTTTTATTACTTTAAATATTTTGATAAATGTTTACGAAATTCCTGAATTATTACGTGCTGATCCAATTGATTATTTTTTAATTTGGATTTAAATAATAATTTTTATACGAATGTCATATTTACAAATACAGTAAGAAAATTGTATCAGCACGGGTTGTAATTTTATAAATGAATTATTTATATGGATATGTTGTGAAATAAATGGAAAAATGAAAATATGATGGCCATAGTTGTTATTATAATGTGGCACCAGGTGTTTGGAGCGACGGTCCCTCGGAATAATACCTGTAAAGTATGTTGAGGCGACGGTCCCTCAGAATAATGCATGTAAATACGTTGGTCAATTTTTGGGGCAGCGGTCATTTAGAATAATACCGGTAAAGTACGCAAGAATAAAATAAATTGTGCAAATTATTTAAATGGTGGAATGAATGTGTTTTGTCATTTTTGTGACTATTGAAATTGAAATATTATTTTAATATTTGGTTAAACTTATTGTTTGAAATTGAAAAGTATTTTATATATGCAAAATTGTTTGTTGTAAAATTCTTAAAACTACCTTTATGTATAAATATTTACTGGACTTTAGCTTACCCTTATTTTTCAGGTTTCTAGGCAATACTGGAGATATTGTATGTAGAAGGCAAGGATATTTTAGAACAAGAGTTTTACCACTTTGGAAATTAAATGTAATTATAAATGTAAGAATTTGTAATGCGTGGCTTTGATGTATTTTTCTATATTTGTATTTGAATTTTAGAAACCCTAAAATTAGTTATGGTTTTTTTATAATAAAATGAAGCAGTTGGTGTTGAATATTATTAGGAGTATTTAAAATAAAATCTTAAAGTTTGTAGGTTTATGTATTTTGGCATACATTTGTTATAGAGAAAATTCTGCCAAAATCTTTTTATAGAATTAAGGAGGTTTTAAATTGGATTAAGAATATTAACTTTCTTAGAGGAATGATTACAGTTTTAAAAGTTTAAATTTTTTTTAGTATCCTAGTTCGACGTCACTTTCGTAATGCCAGAGTCGAGGTATTACAAAGTTGGTATCAAAACTTTAAGTTAAGATTCTGTAGACATCTCTTATGATTGTAAGACAATTTTAAAGATATTTAAGTTTGTTGTTACTTATACTTGATTAGTCTATGTGACTGTATAATTTTAATGTTATTTAGGTAGTTATTTTATTTTAAATATTTGTTTATGTTAATGTAACAATATTATATTATTTGAACTATAATATTTGAAGCCCAATACTGTTATGATCGCTTTATTGCCTTCCTCATAAAAATAAATAAATTTGTACAATAAATGTATTTGATGTAGCACTATTTGATAAGAAAAGGGTATTTATCTACTTTATCATTATATATAATAAAGTTTTCAAAATGATAGATATTTGATCCCTTCGCAATCACACCTCTTAACTTACAATTGTCAATTATTAGTTAAGTGTCAATTACTAATTGGGTTAGAAAATTAATTGATAATAAATACAACACAAAAGTGGGAATTGACAATAGAAAGAGGTAATTATTAAAGTGGTTTGTTAATAGAAATTTCCTTTCAATTTCTTGTAACATAAGTAATCTCTAATACTTTGTAAAGTACAATATTATTTTTCAAAAGCTATGTAATTATTTATGATTTATGAGCGTGTCTTTTTTTTAATATATATAAACAAGGAAAAATGGATTCTAAACTATTTATAATATTATTTAAAATTCTAATGTAAATTTTTGTTTCAATAGTTTGGAAATTATCCTTTTAATTATACCAAAAATAAATATTGGTTGCCTTCTATAACTTATTTTTTAAAATTGGTCATATTATTATGTAGGTAAATTGTCCGAGTTTGACAATGCTTTAAATATTTATTGGCCTTTAATAAATAGGTTTGAAAAAATCTACCTATTCCAAATATATATATATATATATAATTTTTCTTTCTTAACTAAGTTTCAAATACTAGCAAATAGAAATAAATAAACAGCCAAGCAAATACAATGCAACAAAAGAAACAATGGACATTTTTCAACTAAATGCACTTGTGAACAAGTAAAACTTGACCAAGTCAAGGGAAATAAAACCCACCAAACCCAATTGTATTTGGGAAATGATCATTTCACCTATTTCCCACTTTATTTTACTGTTTTTTTTTCCATTAAATTAAAAAAATTATACTATTTTATTTGTGGAGCAAAATACTCAATTTTTACAAGCATGCAACTGTTTTAGGATATCCAAGTTTTCTTTCATTAATTGATTTTACATTATTTTTTGTTTTCATTTAAAAAAAAAAAGATTAATTGTCACTTAATTTTATATTTTTTTTATTATTTATAAATTATTAAATTTTAACAGTTTCAATTATTGAGATTATATCACCCAATATGTATTAATTATGATGCAGTTGTTATACATTAATAATACATATTAAATTTAATCTCAATAATTATAAATATTTAAATCTAGCGGTATATAAATGACATAAAAAATTATTGATCTACATATAATTAAATTCGAATTAATCTTATATATATATAATATATTTAAAGACAAATATATTATATGAGTTTTATATTTAAAGATAAATATATTATGAGTCTTATATTTACATAAGATCGTAAGTGTATAAATTATTTAAGTTCGTTATATATATATACACATTGGACTTGAGATAAGCTCAAACGTCATTGGTATCATATATTAATTAAACTAAATATAAAAATAAAGTATTAATTAAATTGATTTGACATTATTGATGAATATAAACTAAGGTCCAAAATAAATAATATTTTTCATTTTGATTATTCAAGTAGGTAGAGAAAAATACAATATATCTTCTAGAGAATACATATATAAAATTGATTGATTGATTATTTGGCTTGACTAATAACTGATTTGTCTTCTAGAATCAATGGACCAATTATTCTCAACTATCCAAAATGTTGAATGAAAAATGACAAATTTATTTTAAATAACAAAATTAGAAAAATATAAAATAAAAGTTAAAGAAGAAACGGGCTCTTAATTTATTTATTTACGTTGTTATGTTAACAATTAAGGATAATTTCAATTTGTTTAAAATTTTTGTTTTTATTGAAAAATAAAAAAAACTAAAAGAGAAGACTAGTGAGCTATTTTAATTTACGAGGGTCAAACCGAAAGCTTTGGTTTCATCGCAAAGCCTTAAATTTAATTTGCTATTTCTAGAAGCATTACATAGTATTCGTTTAGCATCTCAAAGCCACATAAATTTTTTTAATTAATAACAAGAATTTTCAATTTTAATAATTTCGATATATTAAGTAAAATAAAGATTTAAGTAGAAAATTAAAAATATGTGAATTTTTTTTTATCTAATTTTATATTTAGAAGCTAAATTTGATTTATAAAGACGATAATTAATACCTAGTGACTCGACTTATTAACATAACACAAATATAATGTAAAATTAGTGAGTTCGAATGTGAGATTTGGCACAATTACTTATTTATCGTGTATTTACCTAACATGATTTCAGTTAGGTATTATATTGTATTGCAACTATATATATATTTTATATATTTCTAATTTGTTTATTTTTTTTTATGTGAGAATATGGAGTAGTTCATATATATTATGTCAACGTAACACAAATTCTATTTTTATAGTTATTTTTATCGGGAGGCTACTCTCCACTAAGAGAGCAACAATCTTATCTTCCAACGAAAAGATTAAATGACAAAATTATTAAATATTAAATATAAATATAACCACTAGAGAATAAACAAAAGTAAAGTTTATTAAATATTTTTTAAGTGTTAGTTTTGTTATTTACGTTTTGAAAATTATTAAGAAATAAGATCATTGTTACCTAAAACTAGGGTATAATGGAATAGAAATATGTGTAATAGCTATTTGAGTTCAAAGTCGACCTAGCCAATAACAATATCAATCAAGCAAAGCAACCATAATCAAGCAAATTCATTTAGAATTCGTTTTAGATTCCAAGTTTTGAAAAACAATTTTCAAAATCACATTCTTCAATCTAAACCAGACCAATTAATCCTTTCATTTGAGAAGCAAAACATTACCACCTCCACAACCAATTAAGTCGATGAAAAACAAATACCATCAAATCCATTTCTATTCGTTCTCTACTTACAATCACAAAACAACTAAAACATAAAAAACAAAAGCAAAAAACAAAAGAAAAGAGAAAAAATAATGTCATACTTTAATTTACACATAATATAATATGAATGAACAAATAAATTAATCACACATCCGGATCCTCTGAAGAGGAAATTATGGTGGGAGTCCTCGACCGTCTTCTCGACCGACGTTTGTGACTCTTATGACTGCCGCCGAATTTCAACCTACCAGTATCCCTAAAACGACGTTGTTCTGACGGAACAATGACGCATTCCGGCAATGGAACGGGGTATCTTATGGTATCGTAACAATACGAGTAGTACATAAAATTCTCCCGGAACCGACGCATTGCGCGTCTCCGAGCTGGCGTGATATCGAAGTCGGCACGGTTGAGGCGGGCGTCACTCTGACGGCAGCTTGAGAAGGGGAATTCTTCGATGGGATCAAGAGGGCAGCCTTCGAGTACAAGGCTTTTGAATTCGGCTGTGAAAGGGGCATATTTGTAATTTACTTTGGCTTTGCCGCCGGATGTAGCCCACGTTGATGCATCCCAAATGGTGGCGTAAAGAGACATTGGCTTTGATGGGTATTCACCTCCCATTGATTCTGTCCGAACAACTTCTCTTATTGGTACTTCATCGATGAAAAATCTGAATTCATTAATATTTTATTAATTAATTAATTTTACAAATAAATCATAAATTTAATTTGAAATCCAGAAGAATTGAACTCGTGAAAATAAGAATGATACATACACATTATTTTATTCTATGTTACAATATCTTACATTATTAAAGATATAAAGGTTTAATATATGACTATAAAAGATGAATCAATATCTAGTTAACTTTATACATTCTTTTATATTTTAAGTTGATAATAAATATGACACATGTAATCAATGCATAGTTAATATGTATGTAAAATATAATTTTAATCATTGAAAATATCTAAATCTAATGGTATACTAATTATGGGAGAAAATATACAAAGTTAATGAACTAGTAATCCCTCCATGATAAGGTACTTGTAATAAGAGTAATTTTGATTAAGTCACTCTAATTATTTATAGGTTAGGAAGATAAATATAGTGTGGGTGGAAATGGGCAGCTGCTTTTTAGGCACATTAGTGAGTTAATAAAAGCTCTTCACAAATTTTACAAATGAAATTAAAATTAGGCCTAAAAAACAACTAACCTAATCCGATGGGAAAACAAAAGAAACCCTTTTTTCTTTCCTTTGAATTATGTAAGCTAATCAAATTTGGTCCACAAATTCTGTTAAAATCCCACAAGCAATTGCAACTTTAATTCCTTGGTCAAAACAAACAAATACATGGTACAACAAAAGCAACCAACCAAGCATGCAAAATAAAAATTAAAAAAAATTAGGGAAAGTTTTCTTTGAAGAGAACTTACATAATAGTTTTTTCAGTCCAGAGAATGCTGTATCTATGAAACTCCTTTGAAGGATCAAACCAAAGCCTGTATCTTTCTTCTCTTCCATGGTGTGTGCTTCCATTTCCATAGAAATTAGTCTGAAACCTCCATGGCTTTCCTGCTACGTTTCCCAGAAACTCGAAGTCTAATTCGTCGTGAGTCTTCTCGAATACCTCGTTGTTCGATGTCTGTAACAAGATTCATTGAACCCACCATTAATGGATAATTAATTGCATATGTATAATGAATCTGTAATTAGTTCAGAACTTACGTAGAAGGCAACACATATTCCGGCCGTGTAATCGGACGGCAGCTTTATCATGGCGCTGAAGAATCCGTGATTATACATTCTTGATGAAACAAAGCCAGACCCTGATGATATATGATCAAACGAAACAATACAATGAATAGGCATATACATATATAATATATATATATACACATACACATATGTGTGTGTTTTTGGTCGGAGATGGAGATGATACCGGTCAAGCGGTCGAGGAGGAGGCGGACGTTCTGGCCGTCGGGGGAGCGAATAAGGTTGCCTTCGCCGAAGAGATGAGAGTAGCCATCGTCGAAGGAGATGGTGGTGAGGTTGAAAGCAGCTACGTCTCTGTGTGTGGTTGTGAAATAACAAATTAGAAATAAGAGAACAGAGAAGAAGGGAGCTGAAGAAGACCAATAATCCATTTTTTTTCCTTTTTACTAAAATTAGACAAAAATTTTCTTTGCTTTCTCTGTGAGCAATAAATATATATACAAGGAGGAAGGAGGAGGAGGAGAGAATGGTAGTATTATTCTTACTGTTCGGCTGCTGGCTAGCAGCTGTGTGGACAAGAATGGCCCTTCCTTTCTTTAGAATATAATTAGATTGCCATTGATTTAATTTTTATTTATTTTTGTTTAAGAGATTAGTCATTGGTTGATTCCTATCTTCAAATACAAGATTCACAAAATGATTGAGATATTATCAAATGGGTCTCTTAATTTTGACGAAATAACTAATAAAATATAACTTTCTTTATTTGTACAAATAGGTCTCAAATAGAGCCAACAGTTTAAGTTATGACACGATTATGCAAAACATATTTGATGTAAATAAACAAATTCAAGTCGGAGAAAATTATATGAAATTGTGTTTATATCATCCATTTAATAAATGTTTTGTATTTATATTTAAAAGTTTGACATAATTAATAAATGAGTTTTGATTTGTGTGTTCCAAAATTTTTTTATTACCCACATGTCATTGATATAAATATGATAGAATAACACAAATTATCACTCTTCTGATAGAGACTAATACGGAACTAAAAAATAATTGAAGTTAGGGACTTATTTATCAAAATTATTAAAGTATATCTTTATCTATTGTTTCATTAAAATTTAGGGACTTCCATGTTGTTATTCCCATAATAACAACACTAATATTAATAGAAAAAAATAGATACCCTAAAATTAATTAATTAATTAATTAATTAATAAAGTGTAGTTAAGTATGGACAAGAAGAGTGTTGAGTGTTAGAAGAAAAGGACAACTAATATGATGTGGATATGGTGTTTATCTATTATGTCTATTATTAACAACTTCAAGATTCCATAATATTAGATTTACTTGGATACTATCATCAATCATTCATCTATAATCTTAATAATAATCATATTAGGTATAGTAGTTACACTAAACTTATTACTATTACATTTTTTTATGTTGTTTAGTTATTTTTTTTATTTTTTAGTAATAAATAGATAATTCTTAAGGTCTCCAAGGATGAAATTGCAATTCAATTTTAGTTTAATTTTATTAATATATGGGGATGTTATAATCTACCTCAATAATTGAGAATTAAATCATTTTCAATTTAAAAGTTTTAGCAGTATGGGCTCAAGAGCCACGTGTCAACATATAATTTGTTGGATATGGGTCGTTTTCAACATTCATCATCATGTGGTTCATCACATGATGATATGACATAATTAAACTTCAATTGCTTTTAAATTATGATAAATAAAGTCAACAAAAATAAAGAAAAATTTATGTAAATATAAGCAAAAATGATATAATTATTGATTAAGATTCACTTCATTTTGGCTAAATATTTTTGAATGTGATAGTAACCTGCCCCAATTGAAATTATAAGTTGACCAAATTCAGGTAGTTCTCTGAAAATAATGCCATTTATTAATAA
This sequence comes from Melia azedarach, assembly GCA_028052125.1. NCBI lineage: Eukaryota > Viridiplantae > Streptophyta > Magnoliopsida > Sapindales > Meliaceae > Melia > Melia azedarach. The sequence goes on along the minus strand of CM051394.1, from coordinate 9,093,699 downwards.
TAATAATTAATAAGGGTGGTTATGGAAATTGGAATACTAAGGAGGTGGTTTTTTTGTGAAACAATGGGCTGTAGGAGGGTATAATTGTCAAAATATAAGTGATAACGATGAAGGTGACAGGAGGCGTGCCGTGTACGAGCACGTTTCGTAAATTTAGCTGGATACAGGGGTATTTTCGTAAATGCCGGCCATAACGGTTTGAAAAATAAAGAGTCTTCTGGGTTTCGTTAAAGCCTAAAGGGCAGAAAAACCGCGTCCGATGAAAACGGAGCGTTTTTGTAGCCATGATGATTGATGGCTACGACTTCGAGTTTTTCTAAATTTCCCACTTTCTTTTGACCCACATTCCCTTTTTCTTTTGGGAATAATAATAATAAATAGGTTAATAAAATAATAAATAAAGATATATTTTAATAATTGTAGCAAATTAGTCCCTAACTTAGTTTTATATATGTTGCTACCAATTTAGGACCTAAAGTATATTTTTATTTCTTATTTAAAAAAAAGGATTTATTTATTTTTATATTTTTTATGCAATCTTAAAATTATTTAATAGGATAATAATATTACATCATCTTAAGTTTTATGTAATCTATAATATCATACTTTTAATAGACATAAATTCTTTTACATATTACATATATTATATCAAGTGTAAGCGTTATGCTAATATTTTAACCTAGACAAAGGCACTACAATACTCAGCACCGACTAAAGTTGCTTTCTTGCAAAATTTAAGCTCTCTCTCACTAGTTTCCTTTTCTTGTTGTTTTCTTCATGCCTATCTCCAAAATAAAAATTTGAACTTAATCTATCGGACCGAAATAAAAAATTTATTAAAAAGGATGAATATAAACTTGTCTAGGCAGGCGAAATGCAGTTTTGGAGGCGAATTTTGACGTCATACGAATTTTTAGTGCCACTTTATTAATGTGACAAGTTAGAGATATAAATATAGACATTTTTATTCTCGAAAGTACAATTCTTAAATATTGTTTACGTGTTTGTGAATTTGACTTTAGATTATTTTAAGTTTCGATTTTCCTTTGCTTGTTGGTTAATTTGGTTTTAATCAATCAATTGTTGCATGTATTCTTGATTTTGATATTCGAATTTAGGTTTTAATTGTTAATCCAAAATCATTGGGAGTTTATTATGTTTGTTTTGCATGTCTTATTTGATATTCACTAATACCAAAATGAGATGAATACTTAATGCGATTGATAAAGCTAATGTTTGAGATGCATTATTCTTGAATATTTACCTACCTTAGGAAGCACTTCACTCGTGCAATGCCAATGTGTTTATTAATAAAAGGAGGCTAAAGCCAAGTTGGAAGAAGAAAAGATGGATTGAAATGAATATGAATCTTTCACTTTTTAATTTGCAAGGTCAAGTACAACTAATAGCTAGCTATATATTTGTGTAGAGTGGCCATTAAGTAATGAATTAATAATTAAAAAAGTATTCTATACCAATTCATATGGCTATATAAATTAGAAATTTAATTTATATATAAGTCAAAGTAACACTTTTAATATTGTACTTGTTCAACAATCAATGAGTTGTATTATATATATATATACTATGCCTTCTTTGTTGCTACCTTTATTTGTTCTACAAGTTTCTATACTTAATATGTTTTATTTAGAGGATATATAGCCAATACTATCATAATTTATGTGTAAAGGATTAATAATATTTAATTATTTGTTGTTATAAATTATTTAATGTAAATTAAGGCTCAATTTGGCAATACTAAAAAATAAGTACTAACATAATTAGTGCTTATATCTTTTAACACTTTTTCTTTTAAGAGTTTTTGAAAAAATATTTAAGCGTTCGGTTAACAATCTGTAAAAATATTTATTGATATTAAATTAAGTATTTAGAGGAGTAATTAAAAAAATATTTTTGTATTGATAAATTACTAAAATAAACGTATATTAAAATAAGTAACATATCTATATAGTAATATTTTTAATAAAAATAAATATTATATATATATATATAACATTTCTAAAAAATTGAATAAAAAATTTGTTATAAAAATAACAACTTCAATAATTTAAAAAAATAAAAAATAATATTTTTTTGTTATAAAAATAACTACAATTTTAATAATATTAATTATCTACTATACATTAAAATATAAATAAAATTATAAATATTATAAACACAAATAATATATTAATTTGAATAATTTATTCATTTAGAAAGAAAAAAATATAACAAATAATATATAACTAAATATTTAATATAATCTATCATATATATATATATATATATATATAATCATCTGAATTAAAATCTATTAACCCAAAAAAAAATCAAATATTTGAAAATGTAATTTTTAAATTTGTTTAGGATATTTTAGAAAAAATAAATTTTTCATTAACTATACAAGCACTATCTTTTTAAGCACTTGAAGTGCTAATTTAATAAAGTACCAAATTTTTGCTAATCAAATAATCACTAGTGCTGAATTTTTTTCAATAAACACTTTTATCAAAAAAATTTCAAATACATGGTTTAATATTTTACAAGTGTTAATTAGCACCGCCAAACTCACCCTTAATAAAAATCTTCATAAGTGTTTATTAGCACTTATGGAGACCTAAAAATCTCGATTGTTATTTTTAGGATCCTGTTATTTTATCGTTTTAATTAACTTTAATAAAATTTACGTCATATTTATATATTATATGATAATTTGATGAGTTTATGTTTTAAAAGACAATGATTGAAAGATTGAAATATGAATAAATATAAAAGAATGGACATTTTAGATTTTTAAAAATAATTCATAAATACTCAATAATAATAATAATAATAATTCTATAAGCATGTTTAATAAATAAATTAAATGATATTTTAATTAAAAACTTTTAAAAAAAGTTTAACACGCAACATATTGGACTAATGAAGAAACAGTGAAAAATGGACCAAATTTTTTTGAACTGAACTAGCACATCTTAATTATGTTTGCTGAAATTAATACAAATTAATTTTCAATTGATGAGGCAATTACTTCAGGGTGTACTTACATTATATTTAATTATAGAATGAAATTATTAGTATTTAAATAAGCAATAATTGAGTAATTAATTAGAAGGGGCTAAATGAAATATAAAGCCCAAATTCATTTGATTGCTTCTCCAAAACTTAAGGCTTTTTTCTCTGGCTAATAACGTGTGAATGCTTAGAAGTGCTGCATTAATAATCGTAGAGAAGAAAACCAGTTTGTTTGAAAACCTAAGTACGAATATGATCTTTTAAAAAAATTATATTATCAAAAGCCCAAAATTTTTTAATTTTTAAAAGTCTTGTTTCATGTTAAAAAATTAATATTAAAAAAATAAAAAATAAATTTTAATATTAAAGTTACTCTTTTTAACTAGTAAAAAAATTAAATCAATTAAATATTTATACTTTTAAATCTATACACTTTTAACGATTGGAATTATATTTTATATTTTTGTTAATATATGAGATATTAATTATAAATTAATTACATATATTAAATTTATTCTCAACTACAAAATTACATATATCCAATAATTTATAAATGATATAAGAAATTGTATAAAATTAAAGAATTATTAGGACATAATAAATTTCATTTCTACTCTCTCAAATTATACATTCTCTCATACAACATTCAAACACATCCTACGTATACGTGGATGAAGGTAGCTTTACCACAGCTAGAGGGCGTAGGTTTTTTGTATATATACAAACCAAAATCAATACTGCTAAAAGTTCAGAAGCCTTGAACCCACCAATTAAATTTTAGTATCTTTTTTAAAAGAAGGTTTTCTAATGGCTGGAGCATATTACGAAGGATTTCATTTTCAAGAGATGTGAAAATTTGCTGAACTCTTGTGCCTCAGCATAACATATGGAGCAAATCAAATCCCACATCGCTGAAGTAAAGGTATTTGCTTTGCTATATAAATGGGTTTGTATGTCATCTCCATCGCCGGGCTTAGTAACGCAAGCCTGTAACCAAGCGGGGCAACAAGGTGTTTGGACGCTGGTTGGGCTACTCGGGTTGGGTTGGCTGGGTCGCACATTGGCTCGCCCAATCCAAGTAGAGAGCTGAACCGTGTGGGCTAGGCGAAGGCCTGGTCTACCCGGTTCCTAAAGTGGAGGGTACTGCGTCAGGCTGGTTTCACAGAGCAGCGACTACCTCCCCCTCTTGTCAGTGGATGGATAACCGGCCGGTTCTCAGTTAGCCCACCAATGCCTGAATAGCCCTCCTCAATTGGACAAACACTTTTTTTTCATTTTTGATCACATTATGATGCATTTTTTTTTTAAATTTTCATTCCAATTGACTGAAAAATAATAAACAAACATATACTCCCATAATTAGATAAAAAAGTATTTTTAAACTCTTAATTAAGGATAAATATTATATTTGATAATATGTTATTTTATAATTTATTAGAAATATGATGATAATTTTGAATTAGCGTATTGTACTCGTATCGACTCAAATAAAGATATCATATATTTTAAGTTAACCCAAATTTAACTTATTTTAAAATAATTTTTTTATATACATGTTAAAATATTTATAATATTAATTATACAAATGCTAATATATTTTATTCTAAATAATATTAAATACTTTTTAAAATATTAAAAATACAATTAAATACTTTTAAAATGTAAAAATATAAAAGAAATATATTCAATAATAAATAAGTATAAAATAATTAATTTTTAATAAATAAATTCATGTATTAAAACTTTTAAATTTAAACGCGACTAAATTATTAATTACGTCACATTATTATTAATTATTTATTAATCGTATTATTTTAAGTTAATTCCAACTCAATAATTTTATATCGAATTTATGTCAAGTTGACTCGGTCATATTAAACATTGCCACCCTAATTGAGGGCGATCCGCAGCAATGGACAAACAAACAGGCTCCTTAGCTAAAAGATTGAGATATTAAAACCAAGGACCACCAAACAAAAAGGGTATACAAATATTTCTATTACTAGTACTACTACTGATAACTGTTACAATCTACAGAGCCTCAAGGCAAAGATCATCATCATCAACGATTATATTCAGTACCTAGTTAGCTTTTAACAAAAGGGTATTTTGATTCAACATAACTTTCTGAATCCCAAAGGAAGGATCCAAATGCTACTGCCTCCAATACTAGCATTGTCAATCCTGAAAATGTGACTGCAACCACTTCATCATTTGATGTGTCAATGGAGCCATCTTCAAGAATTCTGACGTCGGGTCTACCAAATAGTGCTTGCGTCTGCTTTTCGATCAATGAAACAGCCTCCTTCGATCTAATGGTTGCATATCTTTGAAGTGTCTCTGCATCCAAATACATTACATAGGATCTCAGCCTATATGATTTTCCATCATCACCATCACCAACATCATCAGGTGGGATTTTGATCAAGGAATTCGGATCCCATAGTCTGCTCATTGGAGCTGGATCATCTACATATGTAACCTTGTCTTCATCAAAACCCTCGGGAAGAGTTTTCATTGTTCTCTCGAGCTGAAATCTTTGATCAACTCTTCTGAGGAAGTACCCGTACATTATAGAAGCAGCATACAACTTTCCAAGTTTGATTTTGCTAATCTGAACAATAGTATCGAGGGGACCTACCGCTCGCTCCCCAAGTACTAGAGACAAGTGACTCTGTATCATCTCAAATGCTTCAGGAGAATGAACTGATTCTAGTTTCTGTTCTTGGTTTGGCCAAAAATCAACTCGTCCAGCAGGATCCAAAGTTGCTGTTATCTTAGGAATCATTGAAATACCATTGTCGACAAATCTCTGAACTATCGAGCAGTATATTATCTCCTCCAATGCTTTCCGTCTTTCCTTCTCTTTGACTTCGGCAATTCTCCTACAATTCAAGCTCTCTGTTATGGAGGTTACTGATGAACACTAACAAACATTTATCAAACACTAGTGGACAACAATTAGGCTAAATATAAATCAAACACTCAGGAAGACTGTCAAAACGAAGCACTCAAGTTGTTTGGACTACAAGTCCTGTGCTAAAACATTTTTTAACATGTTCGATATGATGGACAGAGAATTAAATTGGAGTACACTGGCAAACATATTTTAGTTATGTCATAGTGGTTTCCAATCAAAACAAGGTGTTCTTACGAATAGCTCAAGGTTTTATTTACCACTAAGTTCAACAAATTTCCAGGTTCATCGAAACCCAAGTAGCAGACCACTCAGATACAATAATTAATCTATTGTCCGCAATCCTGAATATGTAGAATTAGTCTTAAGTAGAAACTGTTTGAAGCAAATGAGATATTGTATGTCATAGTCATATGAAGCGAGTATTGCCCATGCTTCTTCCTGGTTCTGGTATGGTTGTTGAATTTTTCCTGGTAATGTAAATAGAGTGTGCACATTGTTGTTTATGGAATGATCAATTCAGAAGGCACTGAGCCACCTACATGTTAAAGATCTACTTATTTACCCATTAGTCTAATTTGATGGTCCCTCTAAAAGTAAAATTTACCCATTAGTCTAATTTGATGGTCCCTCTAAAAGTAAAATTTGCAACACAGAGTCCCAATCAGATCACTTTAGCCAGTTTCTGTTGTATGCTAATTTTTGATATTTTGTTTTCTCAGATCGACCACAGTTTTGCTATCTTCTATGTACATTTTCCATATTCTATCCATTCCACAATCCACAGTCAAAAACAAAATAATTCCCTTAAAGAATTCGAGCTCATTTCATTCTACTGTTCACAATAGTTACAATTAGTTTCCTAATAGAATATTTTACCAATAAAAATTAGTTAATATGTTTCCTTTTGATAATACTAGAAGTTAAGAAATCTAGTTTCAAATTCTCAGCTATGGTCTCAAATTCTATCCAGGTAGCTGAAATAAGATCAGAGGCTGGATATCTATAAAGTACTCGCTCCCTTGCTCTCTCTCTCTCTCACATGCATGCGCACACACCAAAAGAAAAAAGTAACGAAGTTCAGTAAAATAAGTAGTAAAGCAACCAAAATAATCTTTATGTAACTTAGAAGGGATGAGGCAATTCAAAAATACATCTAAGCTGAACTACCATAATATCTCTAATTTAAGAAACTAGAAAAAGCAGGTATCCAACTTTTCTATTTCCACCTTTAATTATAACAAGTTACCTTGATAGTGCTCATTTTATGAGGGGTTCCATATAAAGTCTTAATTTCTTTTTCTTCTTCAGAGAAATGTTAATGGCTGTTTAGGATCTATTACGATAGATTAATTAGTTACTGTAAGATTTTTTAAAAATTTTTCAAAATGATATAGACAAGTTAAATCCATAATGAAAACCCTTGAAATATTTCAATATAATACATATTGTAGAATTGTTGTTCTGATGCAAGATGAGTTATTTGTTTATAATTCAACTCAATTCTTCGAGGCTTTAATATTAACTAAATAAGTTTTCTGTCAAGCCTTCTTTTTATATTGCATTCGTTATGAAATTATATCCTACCAACCAAAAGTCATGAAAGCAAGCATCATTCTTCGAATTAAAGCTCCAAAATATGTTATGGAATTGCATATCCTAAAAATAGTCATGCAAGCAGACAAGCCAAACAGAGTTCACATGTGGGGCTAACTTTAAGATAGAAAAGAACAAGACAAGAAGTGAAGGAAATTTATCTCACTTATAGAGAAGATCTTGAGAAGTATCCTCTTTCTGAACATCTTTATCAGTTTGGAGGTTCTCCAGCTGCTGATCAATAGCTGCGGGGAGTAGATGTGGATGGGTTTGCAATATTTGTGCCAGCAGCTGGCCCACTGGGGATTCAAACTGAAGAGGAGCAATTGGCACCAAATCATCACTCGAATTCGCTGATGCTCTCACAGTTAAGCATCTTGAGTGGCACTTATCCATTCCGGTGCCTAGCTTTGGAATGCAAAATGATGAGCATCTCTGAAAGACAAAAGATTCTGAGGAGACTAAGAAATGATTAATAGAAAACAAATATTAAAACAACGTACACTCAGGTCTTATATCAAGCAACAAGCAGAAAAAAATTGTACACTAGCAGACTGGAGCCAAATTTTGTTGAAGGTAGGCCCATGTCAAACTTGTCAAAAAAGGTGAAAGTATTTTGAAGGTTATAATTCCTACTTTTGAGAGTAGTTACAGTAGTTACATCTCAATTAAATAATAGGATCAACTAGTTCAGTAAATTAGAAACTCAAAACATATTTCCTTCCCCTTTCCCAGAGTTTTCATACTAACCTCTTTTTTCTCGTTTTTTTTGTTTAGCCCCATCTTACCTGGTCAAATGGTTTCATCAGCTCAAGCCTTCAATAGTCAGGAAAGCGGGACAACAACAATTCCCGAGATACCTGATCTTTGAGTCGTATCCATCCCTATTCATGCCTTCATTTTAATGTCTTTTCTCTTACAGGATTTCTGAATCCTAGATTCACAATTAACATCTCAAAACACTTGCTACGCAAAACAGCAGTCTTGATGCTTTTGTAATCCTCAAAATCCACTATTTTGTAATATTTCATCTTTTCTTTGACAGGATAAACAAGACGAAAGTGCAGACAAGAAGTTCATCCACAATCGAAGGTACCACTAACCATACTTAAGACCTTTTTAGCTGCTTAGAGCAATACAAGTCAAAAAAATTTCTCTTAAAACTATGAAAAAATAAAATCAAGATATAAGATTACCCCTTTAATTCTTTTTCAATACCTAGAACCTAAATCATAAACAATGATAATTAACAATTTACAATAACAATATGCAGATTGACCCAAAACATTTCTCAGCCTCATCCAAGTGAATGTTTAGGGAATCCCATCTCCTCCTAAGCATTGCTGAAACTTGGACTCCTTCTTCTTGCTTAGTTGCAGAAGAATTAAAACCTCAAACTAATTTCTCCAATTCAAGATTATTCCAACTTTAAGCAATACCCGTAACCTACCCAGATAATCAAACTCTTGAAAATTCCTTAAACAAGAAACATACATAGGAAAACAGAGAGAGAGAAGGGAGTTTGCTTACTCTGATATAGACAGGAGAGGAGAGGAATTTGGAAGGGAAGTGTCTGAAAGTAGAACAGAGAAATCCAGTCGATGGAGTAAGCGCCAAAACATCGGTTATGGCTACAGTTAACTGCATTCTTAGCTTCTTTCTGCTTATTTATTTAGATATATTAAAGCAAAAGTCTCAACCCACAGCACACAAACAATAAGAAGAAGTTGCAGAAGCTCTTATTCATTTATTTAATGGGATGGAACGGATATTTTCGGTTTCAGAGGCAGAGCTTCTGCTTCTGCTGTTGAGTCTTTGTCGTTGCCTTCCAGCTTCAAACAAATTTTTTTTGACAAATTAGAATCATAATTTTATAATTTAAAATAAAATAAAATAAAATATTTTTTTATATAACTTGTCTGAAAATCTTTTGACATTACACATCTGGTCAAAGTAGAAAACTGTAATCTACTGAAAATGTCTGCTATATCTATTTCATATAAAAAAGGTGAAAATTTTAGAAAAATAACTGAAAATGCCCCTATTTTATAATAAAAATTTAAAAATATCTTTCTTAAAAAAATTCATTCAAAAGTATCTTTATATAGATATTTGAATTAAAATACTTTCACATTCAAAATTTACAAAAAACTTTTGAGTTATTACAATAACTCGAAAATATTATTTGTATGTTTCATATTCAAAAGTATTATTTTCGTATTATTACAGTACTCGAAAATACTATTTTTGTGTTACATATTTGAAAGTGTTATTTCGAGTGCTACAATAATTTAAAATTATTATTTTTATGTTACGTACTTGAAAGTATTAGTTTCAAATTACTGTAACAACTCAAAAGTATTACAATCACCAAAAATTAAGTTTGATAATTTTGGATATTAAAAGTATTTTTATTTAAAAGACTTAAAATAAGATATTTTTGAATAAATTTTTTGAGAGAGTATTTTTAAATTTTTATTTTAAAATGAGGGTATTATTAATTATTTTTTAAAATTTTAGGTGAATAGAGGACTCTTATTTTGGCGGCTTATGAATTTAGTTGAGTAAAATATAACTGTTTATTCATTTCTTCTTTATAGGAAATTAAATATCTTGATAATTTTATGATGTGTTATTATTAATTAAATGATAAATTATTTTTTAATATTTTAAAAAATGAAAATAATAATTTATTTAAATAATGAAAATTAGAAAAAATATTATTAATTTTGTGGATTTTCATCTTAAGAATTTGTAGAGGAAAGCACTGAAAATATATTATTTTTAATTGGAGTAACAACAATTTCATTCTTAAATTTTTTTGAAACATCAAATTAAAATATAATTTGATAATTTTAATAAATTAATACCCAAATTTTTTTTAATTTTATCTTTGTCTTGTAGGAAAAAAATTTAAAACTGAACAAATTATATTCTAATTTGTTATTTTAAAAAAATTGAAGTATGGAATATTATTATTTATTTTTTAATTTAAAGATTTATGAGGAAACATGAAAATACTTATTTCTTTTGGACAAATGACCGATGAACCTTTATTTTATGGCCTAAATGATGTTTAGATCTTAATTTTGAAAATAATTATAAAATATACTCTTTTTGTCTATATTTTTTGTTATTGTCAAAAGAAAAATGACGTAAATTATTACAATTATAATTATACCCTTAATTTAATATGGTGACTACTATTAGAATAATGACATTATTTAATATGATGTGAAATTACGGCTATATTCTTCACAAAAAAAAAATGGGTATAATGGTAATTTGAAATGTTGTATTCAACCATATATAAAGGATTTGACGTGTAATCTCAGTTTTTATTTTGCTAAAATGAGTTCCTCATCCTTATTTTATCAACTTGGATTTAATAAAGAGTAAACAAATTCAAGAATAAGTATTGTTTATACAAAAAAAAAAAAGCTATTAGTAAAGTTTTGGAAACAACTAGACCAAATAAGCTGTTTTATATATGCAAGGTAGGTGATTATTCATAATTTAGCTATCCTAAGATAACATAAACCTACACATGCTTGTTGAAAACCAAATAAACAAAAACTCAAGTATGTCAACATAAAAATGTATAACACTAATGAAGTTCAAGAGTCAGACATGGAAGATAAATGCAAAATAATGAATTCTAAAATAAAAAAAATGAAGATAATATTACTTCAACTTGAAAAATTATATTATTATTCTCATATTAGTTGTAATAATCATATATAGGAAAAAAAATGAGAATGCTAAGGAAAATATGAAAAAAACCATTATATGAATATGTTGTTTCATATGCCAAATATAACATGCAAAATAACAAAAGAAATTGTGACAAAATATGAGTTTGTGTACATGATGCCAACAACATCAATATTCAAGTTTTGCCAATACATTAAATTCGAAATCGATAATCTATTATGAGTCTGTACCAAAATAAACACCTAAATATAATATGTAGTTTTGCATAACACAACATTCACTTTAAAAATAAATTATGGACTCAATTTTCATCCAAAAAAAAGGGTAATCTTCAATTTACCCTTAAGCAAAATTGACAAACATCCCTTTCCTCAACTTTATTAAAAGTCATCAGCCTACCCGCAAACATTATCTTTTTTCGTTAATTCTAACTTTTGATTGGAGTTGACTAAAAAAAGAACGACTTTAGCCTCTAAAAATTTAAATGAGTAGTGAAATGACCAGAAAAGCAAAAGAATAAAAACATATTCTAAACATAATCTAATATGTATTACAGTTTTTGATGAATTTAAAATTCATTCGATTGTTGTTCATGATGGATGGATATTAAAAGAGATTAAAACTGAAATTGAAATGAAATAAAAAAATTATTTTTAATGTGTGCAATAGTAAGATCCAAATAAAAGCTCCCTTCTGACTTGCATAGCTCCAGGGTGAAGTCGTGTAATTTTTTACCTTTACAACTCTAGTTTAAAAATCGAAAGTAGCAGCCCTGTTTACATAAATTGGCCATCCTTTTCTTTTCCACCCAAAATGCAAACATGCAATAACTCAGCTTCAAAATTTTTTGAGATGCAAGATCATGAAGTTAATGGAGATGTGCTAAAGTTTATGAATAAGGTTTGTAATTATGGATTAAAAGCTATCATGAAGATATTTGAATCTTCAAGGAACCCACACAAGTTATATTATTGTTGTCTCAAGCACAAGGATAAATATTCCTTTTATAGTTGGTGGAGGCCAAGCTGTGAAGAAAACAATGTTATTTCAACTGGTTTAAATCGTACATATTGTTCTTCAATTTCAAGAGTGGAACTACAATGTAATGTAAACTGAAATTTTTAAATGGTACGATAACCATAAAATAAATTTTACATTAGTTGTTCAATTAAGAAAATGTGGTAGTACTAAAGTTACACAAAAGCTTTACAAAAAGACTATACATTTTATCTCAGATCCATCAAACCACATTATCCAACATGTGTACTAAGCCAATTTTCCAGTATTGTCTTATACAATATATATACCAAAATGATTTTGTTGGTAGTTCCCTACAAAATGTCAAGTGGCATAAAGGAAAAAAAATGGTTTGCTATTCATCTTTTGATATTCCCCTTCTTGAACAATGTGACATTCATGGAAGTTATCCATCTAGCACAACTACACATATATGTTATCCACAAAAAAGAATATGTTATTTGTCTATTAGGATTGTCATTCCAAGTTTTGTATGACTCATTTAACTTAAAATGACCCAAGCATAATATCAAGTTGTTAACATTTAATTTGTCTTTAAGCTATGAAAAATCCAAAATGATGTAAAAACTTTAAATGCACATTTCTTTCTTGAAAGAAGCTATAGCCTTCCCCTTTGATAGAGTTGCAGTATTATTCATTTTGTCTTACCTTCATTATGTTGGTTGGTCATGTATCAAAATTCCCTGACCTTGCAAACTAACTCTACTGCTAGTTATTATCCTCTTACCCTGTAAACCAACCCATTGACCACTGTTGCAAAAAATTTCTTTACTAACTTCATTGGTTAAAGATCTTCTTACAATAAGCCTGGCCCTGGATCTCCTCACTTGGATGACCTTGATAGTTATTGGTGCTTGTGTTGCAGCCATTTATGGTTGGCTCATTCTACCACCATCATCTTGTCTTTCATCTCGATTCTTCCACAATACTTCACTTGTTAATAGTGGTAGAAAAAATATCAAAGTATATCTATTAAAAACCTGCGAACATAGAAAATTAAATTTTTTCTTCTACCCATTCACTTGTAACAAAAGCATTAGTTTATGCCTTTTGGTGAATAGCCTTTTGATGGTTATGTTATAATGTAAGTGAGTTAGCATCTCAATATACCCATATCTTTATATCTACTGGCATAATCAAACAACACAATATCTTTATGTTCATCTTCAATACTGTTTTTATACCATTATTTTCATAAGCATTGTCCTTATTACTAACATTGTGATCTTCATCGTCAGAATTTGAATATATACTGTTTTCATCAACAACAAGATCAATAATTAAAAGTGGTACTATTGTTAGTGCTAATGAGGGTGTTAGTAAAGGTGCTACTATTGGTAAGGGTATTGGTGGTGGTGAGGGACATGATGCTTACCTTCATGAGGCATCAACTATTTGAAGCACTTGAGATTGTGGGTTATAGGAAAAAAATTAATCATTTGAGTTTTACCTTAGTGAATATATTGATATTGATGATGTTTTAATAGGAATAGTAGTTGAAGACATATGTTGGCTTCAATAGATGGAGGACATTATGATACATTTAGATTTCTTATCTTTGGTGAGGTATTTGGTCTTGCGTTATGGGTAGAATTATTTGGTGTCTTGATTTATTTATGGGGTGTCTGAGTATTGTTAGTTTAAGCATATAATCTTTATGTCAAGTCATGGATTTTAGTTTGTTTCACTAGTGTACAAGTTTTGAAACTCAATAGACTGAAATCATCTCCATTTCAACATCACCAACATTTGCAATGCTTTCAAAGTTATCACAAATGGTCAAATTGGTTCGCACAAAGCTTGCTTGAGACTATGCAGGAGAGTGGAAAAGTGTAGTGCTGGTATTGGCAATAAATGTTCTAAAATTGCAGCATCATTGTAATCTATATAGCCTTTCTTTTTGTAATTTTCTGGAAACAAAACTCTTCTTATTGGAGGCAAATAACAAGTGGCAACACTTAAGTATGAACTTTATCACCAAAAACCCATTTTCATTGTGTATTTTACATGCTCTAAAAAGGTCGGTATCAGCTCTCATAACTATTCGCCTCTCTTCCACTGACAACTTCAATCATAGTTATTCCCTATTTGTATAATCACATTTAGTGGTGCGTTGCTAGTTTTAACCTTTATTTGCCTCTCTTTTTCTTTTTAACTAAAGTCTTCTAGGCCTTAATCTCACTTCACAAGGCTTTAGGTTTCAATTATTAATCTTAAGGAAAGAATTTTGATTTAGAAATAGTTTCATGCCTTTTTGGTAAGTGGCCATATATCATAGCTGTAACATCCCAAAATTGCATATGAAAACATATGAAAAACTTGAAATAAAAACCAGAACTCCAAAATTAATATATAATTAAAATTCTTAAAAGGATGAATAAATCTTAATGTACATGTACGTTGCTAAAAATTTAATATAATATAATACTTAAAATTTAACTTGATACTGAATAAAATAAAATATTACTTAGCACTCAAACTTCATTATTTTCAATAGTCTAGCTCAATTAAACATCTAATAGTTCATAACTCATTTATTCAAGATTTCAATATGCAAAATATTGATGATAAGAGGAGAGTCGTTAACTCGGTAAATAAATTCGTACATAATATTTATTTATTTATTTTATATTTATACATAAACTATTAGTTCTAAAATATTTTAAAGACATGTAAGCATAAAAATATCCATTTAATTCAATAACATTACTCGTTATATAGTATGTGATTAAAACTGTAAAAAGTATCTTCAAAATCAATCATCAATTAATATGTGCACAATTTTAACTTGGCCAATCAATTAATAACATAACGATAATAACTGTAACAGAACGATATAATAATCATAATAAAACGATAATAACAATTAGAACAAAAACAATAATCGTATCTATAAATAAATTAACGCAAATATTTAATGTAAACATATTTTCGTGTATAAAATAATAGATAAAAAATTTCATTTATATTTCATATAGAAATTTTAATGATTATAAACAATTAGAAAATTATTTGTAAATGATTTAAAAGTAAAATATTCATTAAGAACATTATTTTATGAAATCATTCACATGCTTATGTAACAAGTTTCTATAATCATTTTTCAAAAATAATAAAAGAATATTATATACAAATTTACTTACCTCAAAATTATAGCAGAATACTCTATAATTCTATATTTAACGAAGATATCACATATGCTCTAAGACTATGGCAACCAGGAATCTGTTCTGTAAGATAATCGAGTAAAAGCTCTAATAATATAAATAAATGTGTAGAAACTAGAAGTTGAAAGAAACAAATACAATTATAGGAAGGGAAGTGCTAGCTCTTATTTATAGCAAAATGTGTTCATTCAAAAACTAAAATCCTATTCTTCTTAAATCCAAAACTTAAAATTTTAAAATCAAATGAATGAAATCTTAATTTTTAATCCTTAATCCTTAAATCTTTCAATTTAATATCTAAAATATCATTAAAAAAAAATCAAATTCAGTATCTAAAATTTAAAAGTTCAATCTTAAAAGTTTTTAATCTTGTAACATCTATAAATAAGTGATATTACAATGACATTTTTCAGTTTTTCATCTACATAGTTAATAGAATTATGACTTGTGCAGAACATACATGGTTCATTCCACTAACTTGGTGAGCTCTACCATCACATTTTTCTCTCCAAATCAACAACATAAGCTTACTTCCTACTACAGCACCTTATACTTAGTATCACTTACACATAACTTTACAATTTCTTTTAGTCTTTGAAAACAACTTTAAGTTTTCTATGATATAAGGAAGCAAATAAGATTTCTATTTCCTTGACTTACTAAGCCTTTTATATATCCTCTTTATTATCTTCCTTCTAATGAACCCTAACAATGGCCCTGTATTCACTTAACCAACCATTTTATAACTTGGTCAAATTGTAGGTGCCATGTTCACATTATAACTCCTATTCATACTTTTTTTTTCTTCGTAAACTTCATCCACTCTATATACTTGTTGCAATCTATTTTGATGGTTGATCTTGTAGCAATATAAAATAAGTTCTTTAGAATCACTTTAGGCTATTGGCTCTAAAAGTTTGTACAAATATACCTTGTATAGTTTCTGATATGTGCTTTAGGTCACTATTTTTCCAATGCTAATTACCCATTTCTGTTGTTTGTTATAAAGGTTACTGCTCTCTCATTTTGAATATCCAGTTACTTATTTAGATGCTCTAAAAATCAAGCCTATGTTTGCAGGTTCTCACTCTTACAGATGTAATAAGTAATAATGAAAACCATATTATTTACATCCAAAGAACTAGTAAAGAGTAGCACTCTTCTATAAATCCCCTTGAGATAACAATCATTCAGGCCTAACCTTTTACAATCATTCACAAAACCTAATGTGAAAACAAAAAAATTTATCATAGTCCTCATAAATTCGATTTTGTTGCCAACATGGTTGGTATGAAGCTTCACAAGCACCCTAAGATTTCTTTCATTAAGTATCTTAAAATATAATTTTTTTTATATATGTTTGTGTAGAATCCCACTACTTCAAAATAAAACCTCTTTTTTGCCCTATATAATTGTCTTTTATGAAAATGCATTCCAAATCTATGTGCTAGTTCATCTCTCATAAGAGAAATACTCGTATTAAGGTTGTAAGTTATTAATTCTTGGAATTTCTCATCAAATGTATCATTGTTCTTACCAACACAAGTGTGGTCATTCTTCAGTTGTTTAATTACACATGTCATTGAATGCTCTAATAAAGCTATATCAACCTTTTATAGGTAGCCCAAATATTTGCACATACTAATAAAAGGAGAGAATTCTCAATTCTCCTTCCTTGTTTGGCTAATACCTCAATACTCCCTCATTGAATCGCAAATACCTAAGACTCCTTAGTTATCACCATTTGCCACGTGTATTAAATTTTAAGGGTAAATATGCACTCTTACCTATTTATGTATAATTGCAAACAAAACATATATAATTGTATCATCATAATTTCAAAGAATACTGAATCCTGCAACTAAAAATTTAAAATGCATAATAGGTTCTACACTGAAACTTAAGCAGTCTTTATACACTTATTTTATACTAAAAAATTAAAAAAAAATACTTTTATACTAAAAGCACTTTAAACCGAACAAAAATTTAGGTAACCAAACAACACTCATCATTAGCATCACCGACTTAATTTCTTATCTATATCATTTTATATTTTTGACTTGCTCAAAAGTCAAAAACACTTTCTCACAAAGCCATCAATAATTTTCTCATAAAATATTTTTTCACAAAGTCATCATAAGCTATTTTTGACTTCCTTAGTCTTGACCTCTTGATTCTTGTTTGATCATTCATTCATCAGCGTGTTATCTCTTATTTTATATTTTAACTTGCCAAGAAATCACTTCTTCACATAATTATTAACAACTTCCTTGAGAAGAACTTTTGCAGAAAGCCAACAAAGATGGGAAGTGACATAGAAGAAATTGGAGCTAAAACAAAATACGAAGAAATACCTTGGGTTGACCCAACTGATTTAAGCAGGCCCATCAACAATAAAGGTTTTTTTTTTTCTATTTTATTATTTTTTCTTATCTCTTATTGTTAGATATATTTTAAAAGATGTAACATAAACTTTTTTTACAATCTTATAGATTTTTAAAATACGAAATTAATAATAAGATCTGGTATATCACTAAAAGTTTTTGAAAAAATCAACAATTACTTATGTACTGTGTGATCCAAAGCTTACTTTTACTTTATATTTTAGAATTAAAAATAAAATATATATAAACTAATTAGATTTTGTGCATATTTATTCTAATTACAACATACTAATAAAGGTTAAATTTACTTGTCATAATAAATAAAATTTACAAAATAATAAAGGTATAGACGAAATAAATTATAAATTAATCATTCAGATGTCTTATAATAGGTAAATGTAGTTTAATTCATAGTTGTTGATTAAAAATTAATTGAATATCAATCATTCAATAAACCCACCTTTTGTACATTTTTCTACCTATCAACCTTATCATCTTTCTTGCTTTTTCTACTTGCACATTCTTCTTCTGAAGATCACAACAACCTTTTTCTTTGTTATCACTACCATAATTTGGAAGATTATCCCCGCTTTCATCACTTAACCTCCTTATCAGCATCACCATTTTTATCATTATTTTCTTCATGGTTCACATCACCATCAAATTTTCTTCTCCATTATATGACCACCTAGCTTCCTCATCATCTATTTCCCTAACTAGAACATAAGGTTAGGTAATCTAGCTCCCTATTTTCTTTATTATGTAGTTGGTCGTCTCTATGGATAGTGTGTTGTTCATTTATGTTAGGATTATTTTGTTGATTATGTAGGTTTAACACTTGTGAATTAGGGTTTTGTTGATTATGTAGGTTTAACACTTATGAATTAGGGTTTTTAGTAGGCTAAGTGTTATACTCAATAAGTGGGGGATACTTTTAGTGTCCATCTCAAAGGTAGAATATAATCCATCTCAATACACATATCGTACATATCCATTCTATTATACTGCAATCATGTGTAAAAGCTCATTGTCATTCTTAATTTCAGTTCTAACAAACTCCCCAAGTACAATACAATGATTCTAAACTTATCGCTTGGCATTAACTCCCTCTTAAACATAGTATCACTCAAAAAAATTATAAATTACCATAAGACTTACGTACTCAGGGTCACCAAGCTCACAGTTAATGTCCTTTTCCAAAAATCTTAAAGTTATCCAACATCTTTATTGTCACTGTCCATTTATATACAACAAACAAATTCCATTATTAGTCTCAGTATTTTGTAGTGCACAACAACAATGTCATTATCACTTTTCCTCTTTTTTGCAGTGAACAACAAAAATTTAATCATATTTTTCCAAAATATATATTGCCAAACATATCACAATATATGCACATTACAACATATACATACTGTCAAGCAAAGCATTGTTATTTTAGCATTATGCACATACCACCAAGCAATATACTATTATTTTAACATGTATATATTGTTATTTTAATAATAAAAAATCAAAAACATATATTTTCATAAAAAAAATTAAAATATATAATAAATATCACAAATAAACTAACACACACACATCAATAACTGACAACAAATTGAATTCCAACCTCTCATAAAATATGTATTGACATTTTTATTTCGTATAAACACCATAAATTATAAGATTACCACAACAATGTTCAATGTTTAAGTTTAGGAGAAAAAACTATTACCTTATTCGCTTGAAATAATCTCTAATGTATCAAATATCAATAGTTTGAGTAATCGTTGATATAAGGTTTGATTAATTTCGCAAATGTGGTTTGTGCAATTGTGAGTTTAAAAACCAAACTTATTTAGGGTTTTATGGTTACACTTTTGGCATGATGAAAGAGAGACATTGGAAGAAGGCTTAGGTGTAATTGCAACAAACAAATATGATTGTATGAAGAAAAAAATAAATAACTACAATGCATTTTCACTAACATAATATGACACCTATCACTCGTATCTTAAAACCTATTGCAAATGCACTATTTTATTAATTCTTTTTATTTTTTAACATCCTTTTAAACAAAACAAATATTAATTTATCTTTTTTTTTCTCTAATAGAAAAGAAAAAATTGATAAAAATATATTTTATAATTATTTTTAAAATAAAAATATAAATGTTATTCACACCATAAAATTAAAATAATTAGAATTCACCAATCCTTTGCTCTCTCTTTTTAAAGAGATTCAAATTGGTCCACTATTTTGTTTTGAATTTTTAAGTCAAAATGAGATGTTAATTTTGAATTGTTCAAATCTCAAAGTATATGATAATAATATAAATATAATCGTTATCTTGACAAAAAATCATGAAAGACACCAACAGCAATGCAAACTACATAAAACCCCCTTTAATTTACAAAAATGCTTTTAGAGTTACAATTAGATTAATTTTTTCAATTTTCAGACTTTAATTTTATTAAGATATTATTACCAAGTTTTAATATTGAGTTAAAAATCAAACACCCTTTAAACGTAAGAATTGACACAAAATATCAGATACACTCTCCACTTACTTTCCAATAGAATTATTACAAGAAATGTTTCATTATTGTATAACAAAAAGGGTCGCGACATACTTGAAGTACTAATACAACATACTAACAAGTTCATTAATCCTTTTTTCTGGAGTGTCAACAAATTCATCAACCACGTTCATACTCAATACAGATATAGATACTTATGAAAACATTTGTGAATTTACTACCCTTTTTCTTCTTTAAACAGACAAGGGTACGCTAGAAAAATCACACTCCACATACCATCCGATGGCCTTTGATTGTAAAGAGAGGCCGAACAACGAAGGAGGGATGCTATGTGAGAAAACCACATCCTAAAACTATTGAAAAAAAAAGAGAGAAAAAAGAAAAAGGTCAGCTTTGATCAAATTTTAAGCTACATGCTATGCAGAATAACAACTTCCTGTCGCCTAATTTGTTAGGTTATGCTGCTGGGGAGCAGAGCATCGTAAAGCAAGGCAGCTAACGTCCTAATGACTGCCCTGCAACAACTCAGTCTGTCCAGTCTGTTGGGTATCGTTGCTCAAATGTTGGTCATTCCTACCGGACCTTGGATCTTCTTGTGCAGGAAGTTCCCCCAGTCGCTCCTGTAATAATGCCAAAATTTGAGATAACATTTGTCAAATAAAACTTATATCTGAGCATTGCAAGTCGTGGTTTTTGGTTGTATGGGTGTGGAGTAGCACAGCAATGAGACCGATTTTGGAAGCAGAGATAATAACATCACCTTAAGAGAAGCATTCTCTGCAAGAAGTTGCTCATACTCGCTCCTGATCCGATTCACTTCAGATCTAAGATTGGCATTTTCCTCTTTCAAGGATTCAGCACGTTGAGCCAGCTCATCACATTCAGCCTACCTCACCAATGCATGACACGTCAGTCAAGGTAACCACAAAATCTTGGAAGACACAAAGGCCCACCTTTTTCTTAAATTAAAAAAAAAAAATTCAGTGTATCTCCGGGACACTTCTTTACCTGCTTACGCAACCTGGATCGTCGAGCAGACTCTCTGTTCGACTGCTTCCTTCTCTGCCTTTTAATCTCCCTTTCATCCTAAATTCGGACAACAGAAAGTCAGTACAAATAATTAGATCACCTAAAAATCAGTCTATACAAAAAGGAATTCTTACTATCTAGAAAGGACCAAAATGCCTCCTATTAATGGGCCAACATCCAATAAAATGGTTAACTGTAAGAAAAATAAGGACACTGCTTAGGTTCAACCCGACCAAGTTTATTGGTTTTACTGATTACAAGATTCAACAGGCATCCCACTAGTGAGTCCAATCTCAATAATCAATTAAACCAGTAATAACCTATATCTGATTAAATCATCCAGATCTGATAACAAATCGTGTTTATATTACACTACATATATTTATCCTTTGCAACTATACACAACCGTTAGATTCGATATAGAAAATATGATGCATTAAAATCTGAATGAAACCCAAACTAAGAATCTATTGTCAAATTCAGATTCAGTTATTTAAAATCCATTAGTTTTGGGATCAACTTCGGCAGTCATCAATTATAATCTTCATTCAGATCCAGAACTTAATGGAACCCCAGTAAAATCTGTTTCAATTACAGCATTAGTAATCAGTACCTACCTTCATAGCCTTACACAAGAAACACAAATTATAAGTGAAAAAGAAAGGAAGAGGAGATATCAAGCAATCAAATTTTAACTTTGCATCAGATTCACACCTCTAAAGCAAAATAACCTAATATGTTTAACTTCATCTGAGACATGTAAACTACACAGCAGACAACAGACAGACAGCATTTCCAAAATATTGGATATAAGGGAACTTGACAGAAAACATGAAGCACGAAACAAGAACGAAGGACAAACCATAAAACATTGTAGAAAGCTGATATCTTTTATGTGAAAGTAAACTATATTCACCTGTAACCAAAGCTGTGACTGAACATTATCACGTGATCCAGCTGTAACTATTCCTCCTGCAACAGGGGTAGAAGGAAGCTTGCCTCGCATTGCAGGATTAGTAGCAGCTGGAGCACCCCAGTAGTCCATTCCAATATTTAAGTTTGTTGTGGGACCAGGAACAGCAGCAGGAGCGCCCGTAGCAGGCATAGGCATGATGGCCATTGGTTGATTCATCATTGTATGAGGTGTACTTGATCCTCCATTCTGAGGACCATGCACAGTACTGCCATTCTGAGATGCTTCACCTGTAGTGGAGATATTAGAGAGATTCTTCACTAATATTTGGTTCAGTTACAATGTAGAGACCACATGAAGAAAGAACAAGAACATCATCTAACCTTCCATAGAGTCTTGCCTGCATCCTGACTTCAACTGTGAGCCCTGCAAAAATTAATGAAATGAACTCAAAACAGAAGAACTCAGCAATTGTTCAAACAAGAGCCTCAATAAAATATTTATAGGCTAACAATGACTGTGTCATATGATACTGACAAGCATCAAAATTAAGTATGAGGGTACCTCCAGCATAAACATATATTTGCAGAGCCTTCTGCTAGGTTATTTCAAATTTACATGCTTCATGTGAAAGTAGGGTGTACAAGAGTGTCCACCTTCCTTTGGCGAACCCCACGGACAAACCAAGGAGAAAAATTCAGAAAGTTTATATGTTCCTTGTTATTCTACTTACTGCTACAGACTGCAAAGTTACTAAACGTGTTTTGGCTTAACTAGGTACTGCTCATTGCTAAACATCTTCATATACTTTCCGTGAAATTAAACAAAAAATTCCATTTAACTTGTTTACCACGAAATGCGCATGTAACTTGTTTCATATAGTTTTCAAGAAATTGCTTCACAGAGCATAGCATAATTCGTTGAATAATAGAACTTTCAGTTTATGTTTATCTGCTCTTTATTTTACACAGGTACAGAGTGTTCTTACAATGACTTAGATTAGTATAATACCTGCACAGACATCTATGGGTTTGTTCAGTCCACAATCAAAACATTATTTCTTAAAAAATAAGATTCAAGTCAAAATTTTGGGTTCTGTCCTCAAATTTTAACATCTGAAAGCATGTCTGGGATTATATGAAGGCTGCTAAGAAAATAGATAAACTGTGAAAAAGTTTATGGTATTAATTCAAAAGACAAATTTCTTTTTCAAAGTTTGCAAGTAAAAACCAGAAACAAATTTTTCATGTTTTTAGGTTTACAGCTATTTTAAAGATTGCATTAAATTTTTTTAAAGAAAATCCCAATTTAATGCAACATTTCATGACTCTTTATATCCCTTGTTTCCAAAAACAATGAATTGACGTCACATTGTAACATGAAAACCCCTAGAAGTTCTTTATTCAACTTCTTGCCTCCAAACATAAATGGGAAAAGGGCTGCTATCATTTAAGTCTTGCATTATGCTCCACCTTCAAAAAATAAATGGATAAAAGTTGCTTGATATGCAATTGGCACAATGATAAAAATTATAAACAGGCAGTCTAATGGCCCGGCCCATGATTCAATTGCCTAGTACTGAAGTAAAAGGTATGTACTACATGACAAAAAGATTTAGCATCAGAGCTCTTCCATTTATGTGCAGCAGTGGAAGAATGAAACTTGTTTTCTGTGAATGTGAATCTCTAGTCAGGAGTTAATTTGTCTAGGTTTGACATCTGACCATCTCGTAAAATGCATCTTTAACTTAACTATCATACATGTCCAGCGTCCAACTTAAGCTCTGGAACTATCATATATCCAAAATTCAGAGCTGGAGAATAGTTTCATTATTAAGTATAATTTCAATACAGGAACCAAAAGGGTAGGTAAAAACTAAAAACTTTGACGTCAACAGTGTGCTTGACTAAAATTTAAAAGAGCCATAAATTTGTCAAACAGCCTTTTGTCTAAGATAGATGTAAACAGTAAGTCCTGACCCTGACTAAAACAATAAGATACAGCAGTGATCCCAAAACTGATAGTAATAAACAAACGCAACAAAAATGTACTTACATTCTGCGAATTGGCATCACTCCCTTCACTTGTACCATCACTTGCACTTTCAGCACTACATATACAGGATTATTAAAATCAGATGCACCACCCAACACTAGATAAGATTGGCAAATATTTGAAAGGACAAGAAGAAGTTGCATGATAAGAAACAACAGTAAATTTTGAAAATTTTCTTGAATCCGTTATGAACTGTATCGGCAATATGGATTAAGAAAGAAAAGATGGAGATAAACTTGGATGTGTAAAAGCAAACAGACTCGATGAGTGTCTATAAGGCTCTTCTACTACCAATGCTTAGGCCCAGACCCTTTCTCTTAATTTTCCATCATAATTCACAGAAGCAAATAAAACAATAAATGGTAGTTTGCAAACCCACTGCATAGGCTGATACTTTTTTTTATCCTCCTGAATCAGACAATGTCCTCGGGACCTAATACACATTGGCCATCCAGTAGCTAGCAGAACGTAAACCAAATCAAGTAAATTTCTAGAGATCCAATATACCTTTTGGAATAGGCTCCATTAGCTGAAGCTCCTGATGTTTTACCAAGTTCATTATTCTTTCCAGTAATCATATTCAAACTACCCAAACTTCCTTTTGATCTTTTAATGGGCAACTTTTCTTTTGCATCAGATGGTTTACCATCTGCTTCCATGCTTCCTGGAGTATTTCCCTATATAAAACCCTAAAATTAGTTTTATTGTAGGCATACAGTCGAAGATACATCAAGAGGTTAATAAACCATAAAACAGCAAACTCACAGATGCTTCAGCAATCCCATTTGGAGAAGGCATTGCAAAAGGACTAAAAGGATAAGATCCCTGCATCAAATAAGAGCATGTTGCCATTCAAGGTAGTGCAATCCAATATATGAACTAACAAAATAACAATCTGGAAACTTAGACCAGAGCATCATGGAAAATAAAATACCGGAGGGATGGATGGATGAGCATATATGCCACCATGGGGATACATTGCAACATATGGATGCGGTGGGGTACCATAGGGAGGCATAATATGCTGCAAGCAAATATCAACCAACAATGAGGTAAAATTATGTGTCGAAAAAACAACTTAAATCTTGGAGGTGTTTCTAATTCCCAATATATTGCCCAATCCTTAAAAACTGATGAAAAAAACCCCCCATATATACCTGAACTCCCCACATGTACGGATGAGCCTGAGGACTTGATGCCAAAAAGCCATGAGGAGGTATAGGAGAATATGCCTGTTAGGAAGTCACAACCACTCCACATTTCAAATAAACTATTAATCTGAAGCCAAATCAAATTATCCAAATAAAAGATCTTTCTTATCAAACCTGAAATCCCGACCAGTCTGGATTCACTGTGCCAGTGCTAGTAGTTGGAGTTTGCTCCTGTAGCACGACAAATAACAACACATTCAGGGAATAGAAAGTGTGGAAGTAATTCAGTATGCAAAATGCTGAACAACAGACTCAAAAAACTATAAAATATGAGAGTTGACCTGTGTGGTAGTAGCAGGGGGGGTCTTCGCCTCCTTTTCTTTAGCTTGCTTTTCCACCTCACTGCTGCCCATCACTCTCTATCACCACTGTCCAATTAATCCTCACACCATCCTACAATACAATTTGAAACATTGGTCTGATGATTGACAGACACTTCTTATTTGTTATCTTCTTACCAACAAATTTAAATTGCACCCTAAGTGAAATGGCTGCAAATATAGACCAAATTAACACTGAACAAAATCCAAATTGAACACAACATTCAATTAATTCAAATTGCTACATTAATCGACAAAAAATAACTAGAACCTTTTCCGTCTCTAAAGCACAATTACAAAATAAGCCAATAAAAGTTCAATTCTCAGTACCTAGTAATCAAATTAACATCCACAAAAGTAGATATAAGAAAAACCCTAAAATCCCATGGCAGCCAACATGCACTAAACTTCAGCTTTTTGCTCTTGAGAATGAAACAAAACTTCGAATCCTACTAGCAAAACCCTAATTTGTAATGAAAATTAACTAAACCCAGTAAGAAATGAAATTTTATCCAGATAAGACATACAATTGATTAATAAAACAAAATCCAGACAAATAACTCCTAGAAT
Organism: Melia azedarach; assembly: GCA_028052125.1. Classification (NCBI taxonomy): domain Eukaryota; kingdom Viridiplantae; phylum Streptophyta; class Magnoliopsida; order Sapindales; family Meliaceae; genus Melia; species Melia azedarach. Next base: position 9,067,245 of record CM051394.1, on the reverse strand, counting down.
TAACAAATTCTATAAATTAACATACAAAAGAATTCAATTATCGATTTGAAAAACCCAGAACTGCAAACAGAACCGAAATCCGATCCACTTAAAAAAGCTGACAACTTTGGAAGTGATTAATGATTTGGGAACGAGGAAGTCAAAATTGGGGAAAATTTGGAGACAGTTATTAACACATTCCACAAGAATTTTCCGATAACAATCAACAGGGAGAGATCAGGGAAAAATCAGATTAGGGTTTGATTGATTTAGGGATCGAAATCTGCGGGTCGTCGTACTGTAGTCGATTTTTCTCTTGTATTTTGCAATTGCATTGGGGCTGTAAAACTCCCAGTTTGCCCCTCTGTTGCTTCTTCTTTCTTTTTTTAATTTTTAATTTTTTAATTTTGCACGATGATGATCGTGATATGACGTGGCAAATATGAACGGCGGATGATCCGCTCTTACTATTGTGCACCCAAAATTTGAATGTACGTGATATGGAATTGCAAATGAGGTTTCAAAGGCACGTGGGAAAAAGAAAGAAATACGATACGCATGATTGTAGCATGATTAAGAGGATGAAATGACATGATGATTTTGTTTTGATTGATTGATTGAATTTTGATGACTATTATACAAACAAAATGTAATTTTTAATTATTATCTAAATTTAAATTATAATAATTGCAATATTGTGTTATTCATTAATTAAATATTAAGATAGTTTAATAAATCATCTTTAATATAAATTACAAAATTCAAACGGACATGATATAAATAATTTATATCTTTATAATACAATATACATCCGGTCTCTAAATTTTATTAATTTTTTTGTTTTAATATCTAAATATTTTGTTTTAATTCTTAATTATTTTGTTATAATTCTCAATTTATAAGAAAACAAAATAAAATAATTGAGAAAAATTTAAGGATATATGATACATGTATGTATTGTAACATGACCCATTTTTTAAGAAGTGTAATATCACTTTAATTCAAATTGAAAAATAATATTAATGTTGATTGCAAGAATCAATTTTACAAAGCTTTTTTGTTTTTACATAAATGTTATAAGTAATTATATTTGAATTATAATAATTAAAATTAAATTTAAAATATATGATAATTAATACACATATGAGATATAATATTTTAATGATTTATAAATGATGTAAAAAATACTGTCATATATTTATTAATATATATATATATATAAACATAAATTTAGTTATACTACAAAAGATATATTGTTAAAATAAATATACTTACATTTTATTTATGATATTGTCAAACAAAATCTATAACTAAACTTTTACATATATATTGTGTAATATCTATTATCAAATTAAAGAAAAATTTATCTACACTCTAATAAGGTAAAATTCTCACAAATACGATAGGACAACTTGCTCGTGACTATACACTGTCAAATAACTTTTGATTATATGCTAAATAATATGATAATAATTTTTGAGTTGATGAAAATAATAAATTTAATTAAAAAAATACTTAAAATAATTTGAAAATTATCATTTCATGATCATCTCTCTATTCGTTATTTTTTATTAATTTAAAATTATTTTAAATTTATTGAAAAATAAAAGATATATTTATTTAGTTTAAGGTTTAAAAGAATTTTTTTTTATTATAAGTGATAGTTAAAATCTTAGTGAAAATAAGAATAAATTAAGGAAGGGTGTGAAAAGTATTAAACATAAATTAAAATACATGAGATTTTTATGTAATTTTAATTAAGATTAAATTTAAAAAAGAATTTTAAGAAGAATTTAAAAAAAAGCATTATTTTATTTTATTTTTTAAAATTTTATTAGATGAGTGTGTAGTGTTTTAGGGTGTAAATAAATTCATCCAATATCAAACTAAGTTAACTTTTTTAATTTGCTCTATATAATTATAGATTTCTAACAAAATAAAATGTGTTGATGTTGACAATAAAATATGGGTATATATGGAATTTATTAATAAATATGAGAATAAAGTTAAAAATAGCCCTATTTAAAATTAATCAATTATTATATTAAGTAAAAATAAAAAATTTGAAGAGAGAGAGTAACATTTTCATCTCAAGGTTTTGAAAATAAAAGTATACTTCATAATTATAACAAATCAATCCTTATTTTTAGTGTATATTTTACTTTTTTATTTCAAACAGGTCCTCATTATTACTTAGGGATGAAATTGTTGATATAGATAAACCTATAAACTAATTCATTATTTCAAAACGTTGTGGGACAAAAATATTATTATCCCATTTTAAAAAAACTCCTTTTTATTATAGTCCACTCTGTGATACGAGTATTTATAAAGCGCTAGGTTGATTCGGCTGTTATCACTTATCACTCGGTTCAGTCGTCTCTTTCCTCTTGCTGTCCTCAACATCGTTGTGAAAATGGGCAGAGACCCGGACTCAGAACGAGAAGCTTCGCGTCTCAAAGCCATTGCGGAGACGAAATTCAAGAACTCAAACCTGAAATCAGCCCTTAAACATGCCAAGAAAGCGCACCGTTTGGCCCCGAACTTGGAAGGCGTTTCTTCAATGGTCACAGCATTCAAAATCCTCCGGGTTGCGTCAAAATCATCCTCGGAGGCTGCTAAAGACTGGTACAAGATTCTTCAGGTAGAGCCCTTCTCTCATATTAACTCAATTAAGAAACAGTATAAGAAACTCGCGTTAATCCTGCATCCTGACAAAAACCCTCATTTAGGATGTGAGGAAGCTTTTAAGTTAGTGGGGGAGGGGTTTAGGGTTTTGTCAGATAAGATTAGGAGAAAAGAGTATGATTTGAGGTTAAGAATGAAGATTCAGGATGAGAAGGTTAATGGGTTGGTGGAAAAAGACGCATTTTGGACGGCATGTTCGCGGTGTAGGTTGTTGCATCAGTTTGAGAGGAAGTATTTGGGCCACAATTTGGTTTGCCCTAGTTGTAAGAAGAGTTTTGAGGCCGTGGAAGTTCAGGAGGAGAGTACTGGAGTCAGGGTTTTTAGGAGTGAGAGGCTCAATCAAAGAGTGGGTAGTGTAGATTTGAAGACTAAAATGGCAAGTGTGGGATTGAATAGGAAATTGGTTAGTAGGAATATCAAGACGAAAGTAGGTGATAGTAGCAGTGGTGGTGTTCAAGGGGAAAGTAGGGATTTGGGGAAGGAAGCAGGTGGTGGAGGTGATTGGAGTGGTGGGAGGTTGAGGAGTGGGGGATTGAGGGGTTTGAGGAGGAGGACAAGTAGTGTTGGGGAAGTCTTGGCGAGGTCAAAGCCGAAAAATGTGCAAGATCAAGAGATTTTGGAAGGGTCAAAGCCAAAGAGAGCAAAAGTTAGGGAGGAAACTATGACATTAGCGGAAATGCAATTGGAAGCTAAGAGAAGGGCCAATCAAGAAAAGCTGAAATTGAAACTGAAGCAGAAGGAGAAAAGTGGGGAGAAAGATGAGGAGAAGGATAAGGAGAAGGAGGAGGAGGAGAGAGAAAATGAGAAGAGGAAGCAGACTGTGAGACATAGGGCTTCAAAGAATACGGATTTAGAGATTGAAGGCACGCAAGCTTCAAAGAAGAGTGGAGACCTGGAGACCGAGAGACGTTTAGTTTTAAAGAAGAGTGTAGATCCAAGAATTGAGAGAGGAGGGGCTCTAAAGAAGAGTAGGAATTTGGAAATAGTGAGGCAAGGGAGTTTGAAAAAGAATGGTGTTTTGACAATTGAGAGGCGGAAGACTTCAAAGACTGAGGATTTGGAAATTATGGCTGTGGAAGACTCAGATTTTTATGATTTTGATAGAGATAGAGTAGAGAGGAGTTTTAAGAAAGGGCAAGTATGGGCCATTTATGATGATGATGATGGAATGCCTAGGCATTATGGTTTGATTGATGAAGTTGTTTCTGTGAATCCTTTTGAGGTGAAGATAAGTTGGTTGGATCTTCAAAATAATGGGGATGAAGAGTTGATATTTTGGGAGAAAATGGGATTTCATGTATCTTGTGGGAGATTCAAGGTGTCCAGGAAGACTTCAATTGATTCTCTGAATATATTTTCACATGTTGTGGAGTGTGAAAGGGCAGCAAGAGAAGTTTACAGGATTTATCCAAAGAAAGGTTCAGTTTGGGCACTCTACAATGAGGCAGCTTTGAGTGCAGAAGGAAGAAATCTTTCAGCTAGAGATAGACGATCTTACGACATAGTTGTGTTTTTGACAACTTACAGTGAAATGCACGGCTTAAGCATGGCTTATCTTCAGAAGGTTGAAGGGTTCAAGACAATATTTAGGAGACAGGAAATTGGATGTCATGCCATTAGATGGCTTGAAAAGGACAATGTTCGTTTGTTTTCACATCAGATTCCTGCTAGGAAATTTACTGGAGATGAGGTTCCTGACCATTTGAAGGACTGCTGGGAACTTGATCCAGCTTCACTACCTTCAGATTTGCTCACTATCGGCTGGGGAAGATGATGTCTGCTTGGGAAACCCATTATGCTTCATGTACAGTTTCTCCTTTGAGGATCAGTGTCAATGTGAATATGATTTTAGTGAAGTCAACTACCCTTGTGAGGTCAAAATGTCACTCTTTAAGATTTCCGCCTTAGGTACTTCACTGTTCAATGAACATAATATACTTTTACAATTTTGCTTTATTTGGGTATACATAATGGATGACAAGTATCTAGAGTAGGTATATAGTCACCATTTAGTCACCATTTGAAGGAAGTTTGTTAATAGATAATAGTTATGATAGTTCTAGATGCTTTTGTGGCAATGGGCATTTTCTTGTGGGGATGATGGTGGACAGGGGAATGTGTTTTCTTCATATATGGGATTGTTGGCAATGTTTAATAGCTTGGATTTGTGCTTTTTGCCGATTAGCATTAATAGCTGATGCTAAGATCATCTGGGTTCTGAATCATTGATTGGATGCTCTTAACAACATTGTCATTGATCTGATCTTAGTCTCTGGTAGCAAAGAAAGTAACTTCTGTAGTACAATTAGATGCTACCTAAGCCAAGAATGTAAGCAAATGTGTTGAATTTTTAAAGCTATGAATTAATGATGGATAATCATAAGCATGATTTCCCAACTGCAGTGATAAGTTAGGCAGCCTGTTCTTTGTTTCAATTTCGTGCCCTTTCCCTTGTAATTGTTGTCACTGAAGTTACAGTTAAATACCAACTTCTGAAAGCCAAAATTTTGTTCATAGTTCTGGAAATTGCAGTAGATTGATGGATTGAAAGTTGGAGGATTCCAGGAAAAAAATTATTGGGATTGCATTGCATTGGAAGATAATCACTTATTTCAGAATCTCTCACTCTAATTATGTGCGATAATTTTCTTGTTAAAAGTGATTATAATTTAATCCTCAAATAATTTGATTAACTTATTCGACATTGATTATTTCATAACATGAGGTAGCATTTGTTTTGTTCAGTAGCATTTGTTTTGTTTACTCATTTTTGAATTAGGAAAAATACACATTGCCCCCAAATTTTTTAATTTTGAATTAGAAAAATACATATTGCCCCCTAATATTTGGGATAACTATCTAATTTTTCTCTAATATTACATATGTATTCTTAAATAAGTTATTTATCAAAGATCAAACATTTTAACAATAAAATGTAAAATGTAAGTAGTGCAATGGTAAGTTATTTGTTCATTTTCCTCTAGTTTGGTAAGTTTTTAAAATTTCAAAGAAATAGTTTGGTTTGACAATTAAAACAAGTTCATGTAAGGGTAAAATCGAAAAATATATAACATCAAGGGAGTGCTTGTTTAGTTTGACATTTTCATGAATCAAAACGATATTTTTAATGATAATTTTTTTTTTCAAATTTTTTGGTGTTGTTTGATTAATATTGAAAAAAGATTTTTGAGAATTAAAAAAATATTTTTTTTTCTATTAAAGAAATTTTAAATTTGAGTTTTTAACTCGTAGAGTTTTTAAACTTTTTTATTAAGTAAAATTGTTTAAAATACTTATTATTTTAAAAATTTTACGTTATTTATTTGATATAAAATATTAAAAATTTGTTTATTAAAATAATTGTTCAAATTTTTTTAAAAATTATTTGTGACAATAAAATGATTAATAAGATTTTATTAAAAATTTTACTTATAGAAATTCTACTGATGAAAAATATATTTCAAAAATTTTACTTGAAAAATTATACCACATAGACCTATAATAAAATATTTATCAAATATTAGAGAGAATAATTAGGTATTCAGTTAAAAAATAGGGGTTATCAACATTTTTTTTTCATGAGTTTGAATTCTAATAAATATAAATGTCTGAATTTGAACAATTTAATTTTTTGTTTGAAATGTATTATGAATATATATATATATATATATATATATATTTGTCCAAAATGTATTTATAAAAACATATATTAAAATTAGTTAGATTTCCGATATAGACAAAAAAATAAATAAATCTACTTTTTAATTAATAGAAAAAGTATCTTAAAATTGTCATTAAATTAAAAAATATATTTAATTATCTAACATAAATAAATTCAATCAATTAATTATTAAAATAAAAGATAAATAGTCCTAAGTGTAGTTTTAAACAATAAATTTTACTCTAATAATTAATTTTAAAAAGTAGTATTATATATGAATAAATAAAATAATTAATATTTAAGATAAAAATAATTTGACTACATAAAAGGTTATGTTATAATCATACCATTGGTAGTTCCCTACCATCAAATTCTGATATTTATGAGGTGTACCGTCTCTACCCTGAAGCTGATCAGTAGCTAATTAAATCTTGTGTTCAATGGTGTTGATTCTCTCCTGACTATTAGTTGTCCCTTTGTTAAATTTTTTTGACCTTGTACTTGACTATTTTTCGACGTATACTTCACTGTGGTGATGTAAGTTTTAGAGATAGTATATGATTGTTAATAGAAGTGGCAAACGGGTCGGGTTACGAAATTGAAGTCCAAACGGACTCACATGCCAAGCCAATCTAGGTATGTACCATAATCGGGTTGGGTCGGATCGAGCCCGTTTTCAAATCTTTGAGCCTGATATGATCCATGAGTTCGGCCCATGAGAGCCGTGTCGGGCTCATCCTTAAGCCAGCCCGAGGGTTATTTTGACTTTAGAAAATTAATAAAAGTTTTATGGGAATCGAACACAGCATTCTAAGGTAATAATTAATTAACAATAAACCAAACTACTTACAATCATTTGTAAAATCGTTCTCAACAAATAACATTTAAAAAGCATACATTTTAATTTATATTAATAAAAGTAATATCTTAAACTTATTATATTGATAGAAAATTATAATCTAAGATAATTTAAATTTAATAACTTATAACTATTATTATCATTAATAATAATGTAACAATCATTTTATCTTTAATAATTTTAAATTTTTATATTGATATAAATTAATTTATTTAAATTATAGAATTATTATATAATATAAAATTCTCTAAAACGAAAAATATAGTATTCAAATTCCAAATATCCCAAACTCAATACTAAAAAAGTTAATAACATCATAAAAATAAAAATATTATGCATAATATTAACAATCACCTAAATAATTTATATTTGTAAAACTATTGTCACTGACAACAGACAATTAGTAATTTTAAGGGGAAGATAGAATGGTGAGGGCAACCATATTGTTTTTTTTATTTAGGATTTGAATATTTACATAATAATTTAATTCTACAATGGTCTCTATTAAATTTAATATAAATTTTAAATATATATTAAATTTATTAATTTGAATACATATTTAAAGTATTTAAAAAAATTAGTTTTTACAATTATACTTCTTAATTTATTATTCAAAAATGTATCATCAATATTCAATTTTTCATTAAATTTCATAATCTAAATCAAATTTATTATATATTTTCAACAATAATAAACTGATTTTTCATATACCAAATCACCATTTTACATATTATCAAAATAACATAAGAAAAATAAATATTTAATTTCTTGACAAAATAATTAATAAAAATAAAATAATTAATAACAATCATCAATTAAATAATCATGAATTATTTTTTATTAACTACAAATAAAAAAGTAATTTAATATTATGTAAAAAAATAAAAAAAATGATAACTAAATACATTAACATCATAACTTCAGTTTTTTATACTGATATATAGAATAGAAAATATATAATATGATATCAACCACAATTAATAATTTACAATTGCATAAATGTTATTTTATTAATAAGCAATTAATATGTAGTATTTTAATATTATAATAATAAATGAATCAATATAATCATATCAATGCATAAATATTTTAATGTAAAATTTATAAATCGATACAAATTTTAATTTTAATTTTAATTTTAAATTTTAGTTTCAAATTTTAAGTTTCAATTTCAAATTTTAAAATAAAAATTTAAAGTTCGGTTTGAAATCTCAAATAAAATTTTAATTTAAAAATTTAAAATCAAATTTCAATTAAACACATTTTTTGAAACTTTTTAAAATTATTTTTTAAAAGAAAATAATTAATTTATAATCAAATTTATTTTATTAGACTTATAAATTATGATGTTAAAAGATAATTATTGTTCCCTGAAATAATTATAAAAAAATCATGGTAATAAAATTATATTAATAATTATTAAAGATAAAATTATGGTTAGATTATGCAATTATTTTGTATCAAAATAATAACAATTCAAAAATAATGTTTTTAATAAATAAATATTATTATTCATTAAATATATTTAATTTAAAATACTTATAAGAAAGCATAACTTGTTGGTTAAGGTTGTTGCTCTTATTCTAAGAGGTCATGGTGAGAATTGAAAAACTTTTTTTTTATTAAAAGTGACAGGCTATCCAACTCAAATTAGGTCGGCCTGTTGGACCACCCCGCACAACACGGCCCATGAGTTGGTAGAGCACGAGCTCGTGGGCTGGCCTTAGCCTGAGCACGAGAAGGCCTGACCCATGGGCTCTGAACATCAACATAGCTCAACTTGACCCGACCCATTTACTCTTAAAATTTATGAATAATGTAAATGGTCTCATGACTCCATCGTTAATATATATTAACATACATCGGAACTGTGTATCTCATCAGACATATATAGATAATTTATATAATTTTCACATGCTAATAAATTTGTCTAGTAGATATACATACATATATCATACATACATACATATATATATACATACATACATACATATATACATACATACATATATATATACATACATACATACATATATACATACATACATACATATATATATACATACATACATACATACATACATACATACATACATATATATATACATACATACATACATACATATATATATACATATAATATACATACATACATACATATATATATATACATATATACATACATACATACATATATACACATACATATATATAACATATATACATACATACATACATATATACACATACATTTATATACATATATACATACATACATATTATATATATATACATACATACATACATACATACATATTACATATATATATATACATATATACATACATACATACATATACATACATACATATATATATACATACATACATACATATATATACATATACATACATACATATATATATATATATATACATATATACATACATACATACATATATATATATGTATATATATATGTATGTCTGTATATATATATGTGTGTGTGTGTGTGTGTGTGTGTGTGTGTGTGTGTGTGTGTGTGTGTGTGTGATATGATTAATGACCATTTTTTTTAAACAGAATCTTAAGTCAAATGTAGGCCATTAAATCTGAACAAATCTAATAGTTGAGATTACATCTGATATGTGCATTAATTATAAATACATTAATTATGCATTAATTACAAGGTCAGATGCAATCTCTACCATTGCATATGCCTGAATCTAACAGCCTATATTTGATGTAAGATTTTGTATAAAAAAAAAGACCGTTGATTCTGTCCCTATTTATATACATGACATACTTAAAATATTTTCATGCAGCATATGTAGAGTAGTTTGTAGCTTAATGAGTGGAGATAATTTAGAATAAAGTATATTTTTATGCATTATTGTAAGATACCTTTAAATCATACATAAATAGAACGTCATTTGCATAATAAGAATATATACATGTAATCACAAGCAATATATATCGCACCTAACTAGTACCTAGAAAAATTGTCATGCTTGCCGGAATATACATCTATAATTGACATTTATAGCAGCTATGTTTTCAGAATTTTCTATAGTCTTAATTTGGCTCTTCCATTTTGGTGTTGAATCTATTGGTGTATTTGGTGATGTTTTTCTTTGACTCTCACTTTGAGGTTGAGTTTTTATTTATTTCTAAGGCTGTAATAATGTGACAAGACTCTTGTTTTTATTTGGTAATAGTGAAATTTTTTTTCAGGCTGTGGTTTTTTACTCCCATACACATTGAGGGGGAGGTTTTTCTACCTAAATTTGGCATTCTTGTGGTTTTGGTTTGATTTACTCTTTGCTCTTTTTATTATTTTTGATCTACTTCATTATTTCATCTTGATTACTTTATGTTAATGATTACTATCTACCAATGTTTGCCATTGAGAAACCCAATTATAAAATAGATGAGAAATGAGCTTTAATGCATCAATAAGTTTGTGACTACATTAGGCAGTGAGTAGATGATAATGTGTTGAACCTTATAAGTGAGGAAAATCATACTCAGACGCTTTGAAACAAGTTAGAGCAGTTGTATGCTAGGAAGATAGAGGACAACAAGTTGTTTATGATAAAGCAGATGATGGCATTAAGATATAGAGATAAAACTTTGGTGAGTGATCACTTGAATACCTTCCAGGGAATTATTAATCAGCTTGTTACTATGAGAATCAATTTTACTAATGAAATTCAAGGTTTATGGCTTCTTGGCACCTTATGAGACTTATGGGAGACATTCAGGGTATTATTGTCTAATTCTGTACCAGTTGATATCATTATATGAAGTTTGCTAAAAATAGTATTATGAATGAAGAGACAAGAAGGAAAACATATGGTTCCTCTTTATAGTCAGAAGCTTTAGTTTCAGATTCTAGAGGAAGAAGCAAGAGACGAGATTTTAATAACAAAGAACATAACAGAAGCAAGTTAAGAGAGAGGTATAAAAATCTTGAATGTCACCATTGTGGTAAGAAAGGACATATCAATAAATATTGCTACAAATAGAAAAAGAGAGAATAATTAGAGCAAACAAAAAGTGAAATACCACTAAGGCAACCTAAGAGAGGGGGGGAGGGGGGTGAATTGGTTTCCAATGATTTTAATAAATTTAAAGAAAGCAAACTCTGAACACTAAGTAGTTCAAAATCTTCTCAAGTTCAATACACAAAATTCAACACACAATAATAATCAATTTAGAAATTATCACAATTCAAGTTCAAGTGTGTGTGAGAAATATATACAATAATAACAAGCATATAAATCATGCGAGTGAGAGAGTTAAAAAAGATAACACCGATTTTTACATAGTTCGACAAATCTTTGGCTTACATCCACGCCTCTAAGCTCACCCGCTTGAGGACTTTACTAATATGCCTTCAACCCAAGGCAAGCAAATACAACACCAAGTAGACTTTTGGGTGCTACTTAAACCTTACACTAAAAGGACTTGATCAGGTGTCTCTTCAATCTTTACAATCAAGTGTCTTAAGGGTGTCACTCAAATTTTACACCAAATATGTTTCCCTCACACTCAATCTCTCAAAAATTATAATGAAGATACAATGAAAGTAGAAAACACTATCTTCAAAGAATGATATAATTGAAGACTAGAGTGTGTAATGAATTTGATGTTTGACTTATAAATAAAAGCTCAAATATCTGTAATGCACTTGTAAAATAAGTTTCCTAAGTATCTCAAACGTGCAAAAGTTAATCCAAATCAGTTTAGGCTAGTATTTATAGTGAAAGTTAGAAAACTAACCGTTAGAGGCTTGGATTTCAAATTTTTTCGAAGGTTCGTCGACCATATAATTCAATTCGGTCAATCAAGTTCAAAATCAAAAGTCAAAAACTGAAATCCAGGAAGTTAGTTGATCGATTTGGATGGGTTGGTTGACCTACTAGCTTCGTTCGGTCGATCAAAGGGTTCGGTTCGGTTGACCGAACTAAAAGAGCATTTTGCCACTAGTTCAATTGACTGACTAGTATGGGTTAGTCGACCAAACTGGTTTTATTGGACCAAGTGCTTTGAACTGATTTGTGGCAGTTTTGAAAACTTTGCAATTTGGTTCGATTTTAAAATCTTTGCATTTTGGTCCGATTTTTAAAAACTAATGATATACGCAAAACATCTTGAACTTTTAAGTATAAATTAATATTTAATTTCAATGACACATTACAAATAAAAAATTACCTAATATTTATGTCTTCACTTCTTCAATTTGCTCAAAAGTTTCTATTGTGTTTTTCTTCAATGTTTTCATTTTGGATGTTGTTCACAATTGTTCCAATTCTTCATGTTAAAAATATCACAATAAATGCTACAAGAAGAATATGGTTAGTCAAGAATATCAACGTTTGTTATTATCAAAATAATGAATTATGAGTTTTAAAGCTAACAAAAAGAAAATAAAACAGAACATAATAGTAATGATGACAGAGTTAATGTTACTTCTAAATATATTTTGACTGTTAAGGAATATGATGAGATCAACCTTACTTATAGTGAGACAAGTTGGGTGATAGACAGTGGTGCGTTTGTTCATATTACGATTAGAAGGGATTTGTTCTCGTCCTATACAACTAGTGATTTTGGGGATGTTAGAACAACTAATGAAAGAGTGACAAGATGTGCAGCTATTGAAGATGTTTGCTTGAAGACTATTAATGGTTCCATATTAGTTCTCAGGTATGTCAAGCATGTTCAAGATATTCGACTTAATCTTCTTTCGGTTGGTAAGTTTTGTGATGATGGCTATGACAATAATTTTTCAAGAGATAATTGGAAACTCACCAAAGGTGCTATGGTTATAGCTAGTGGTAAGAAGTATTCCTCTTCATACCTTACCTAAGCTATAATTCTAAAGATGTTGTGCTTGCAGCTGAGTCAGAAGATGAAATTGAGTTATGACATAAACAGTTATGTCATATGCGTGAGAAGGGAATAATTGAGTTAGCTAAGAAGAATGTGTTATTAGGGTAAAGAAAGGGTAAAGAAAGTGCACTTGAAGAAGTGTATTCATTGTTTAGAAGGGAAGTAGGATAATGTTTTCTTCAAGAGCCATTTACCGATTTGAAGGCTTGAGATACTTGATTTAATGCATTTTGATGTTTGTGGTCCTATGAAAAACATGTCACTTGGTGGTGCATACCATTTTGTGTCATTTATTGATGATCATTCAAGAAAAATATGAGTTATACTTTGAAGTCAAGAGACCAAGTATTATATGCGTTCAAGTAGTTTCAGGCTTCAGTTGAGAGAAAGACTAGAAAAAAGTTGAAATGTATCCGAACAGATAATGGTGGTAAATATTTAAGGCCATTTGATGCTTAGTGCAGAGAGCAGGGTATTAGACTTCAGAGCGCTTCTTCTAAGACATCACAATTGAATGACTTAGATGAAAGGATGAACAAAACATTGATTGAGAGAGTTAGATGTTTGATTTCACAGGCTGGATTGTAGAATTCCTTTTGGGGTAAAGCTTTGAGTACTGCAACACAAGTTATAAACCTTTCTCCTAGCATTCCTTTGTAGCTTAAAGTGCCAAAAAGGATTTGATCAGGCAAGAAAGTTTGTTATGATCATTTGCATGTTTTTGGTTGCAGGGCTTTTGTGCACATCTCTAAAGATGAAAGATCTAAGCTTGATTTGAAGACCAAACTGTGCATATTTCTAAGCTATGGCCAAGATGAGTTTGGCTATAGGTTATATGATCCAGTTGCCAAGAAAATCATTAGAAAGAGAACTGTTCTGTTTATGGAAGATCAGACTACAACAGACTTTGAGAAAGAAGAAAAGCTAGTACCTCAGTACAATAGTATGCCATTTGACTTTGACATAGTTTCTACCACACTCAGAAGAGGCCAACATACAAATGATGTCTAGAATAATCAAGCAGACACAATTGATGTGGATGGTCTTACACAGGAAGAAGGAGCTAAGGATGCACAAGTGGAGCAACCAGTAAAGGATATTCCTACAATCTCACTTTGAAGATTTACTAGAAATAGACAGGTTTCTACTAAATACTCTGTGCATGATTATATGTTGCTGACTAACACATAAGAGTTTGAATGCTATGAAAAGGCCATTAAAGATGATCACATGGATGAGTGTATTGAAGCTATATATGATGAGATGCGTTCTTTACATGAAAACTACACTTTTGAGCTGGTCAAGTTGTCTGAAGGTAGAAAAGCACTGAAGAACAAGTGGATGTTTAGAATAAAGCAAGATGAACATAGTTTGAGGTGCAATATAAGGCAAGACTTGTTATTAAAGGTTTTGGGCAGAGGAAAGACATTAATTTTGGAGATATTTTCTCCAGTTGTTAAGATGACTTCTATCCATATAGTGCTTGGTTTAGCAGTTAGTCTTAACTTAGAGATTGAGCAGATGGACGTGAAGATTGCTCTTCTTTATGATGACTTGGAGGAAGAAATCTATATAGAGCAGCCAGAGAAATTCAAAGAAGATTATCTTTGTAAACTAAAGAAGAGATTTTATGGGTTGAAGCAAGTTTTGAGGCAATGGTACAAGAAATTTGAGTCAGTCATGTGGGAGCAAGACTACAAGAAGACTACTTCAGATAGTTGTGTTTTGTGCAAAAGTTCTTGGGTGATGATTTTGTCATTCTTTTACTCTACGTAGATGACATTGTTATTGTTGGTAAGAATGCTTGCAGGATTTATGCTTTGAAGAAGCAGTTAAGTAAGTATTTTGCCATGAAAAGCTTGGGTTTTGCAAAACAGATGTTGGGAATAACAATTGGATAAGATATATCTATAAGGAAGTTATATTTGTCACGAGATAAATACATTCAGAAAGTACTTCAACGGTTTCACATAGATAATGTTAAAGTAGTAAATAACCCTTTTACTATTCACTTCAAACTAGGAATGGCAATAAGCTAGGGATGGGGTGAGGACCCAATCCCCAGCATTGGCCCTGGTTAGGCTGTGGATCCCTATCCCCAGCCACCCAATTTAGGCAAATAAAAAATGGGCCAGGATATCGTCAGTTTGGGCCGGGGATCTGCGCGGGCCCCTGGCCTTGTATTGACTTCTTGAAAAAAAATAAAAATTTTATAAATTGACTATTATCATATAATTACCCAAACACATTTATACAAATTAACTTAATTAGTTATATTTGTTAATATATATATATATATATATAATATAAAATTTTTAAAATAAAGAGAATATTAATAAAAATTTTAAGTATCACAAAATTTATTGACTTGATTATATACTTAAAGTATTTAACAAAAAATAACTAATATAATTATCAATTTTTAATTTGTTGTTAAAATATATCATTAATTTTTAATCTTTTATCAAATATTATAAAACAATTAGATCTTTATATCTTTTTAATAATAAATAAATTATTTAGATGTGAATCACCATTTGATATATCATCAAAATAATATAATAAAAGTAAATATTTAATTTTTTAAATTAACTTTTAAAAATAAGATAAATAATAACAATAATCAATTTGATGGAGATAATTTATATAAAATACAGTTAATAAATTTTTGTTAGTACAAAATATCAAATTTGATTAATACATTTATTATAATATTTTTACTAACCTATATAAATTGAAAAATAAATAATTGTATTAGTAAATTATGATATAATTTTTTATAAAATTGATAAAGTTAGATAAATATATTAAATTATTCTTAGAAAATGAAATATGAAGAGAAAAAGAAAATCTATCTTAGAGTTTTTTTTTTAATTTTTTAATGATTTTGCATAAGAATATTTTATTTGGTAAAAGAGAAAAAGAAAATTTTTGAGAGTTTATTTGTTTTGTTAATCTTATATTACTACATTACAACATATTATTCAATAATTACAAATTAATTATTTTGTTTGATATTAATTTATTATTTTTATTTGATCAAAATTTAACTATTAAATTTTTATTATTTTTAAATTATTTTAACAAACTTTTTTTATTGTAAAAATGATTTAAAAATAATTTTTAGAATTGATTATATTAAAAATTTGGCAAAATACTTATCATTTATTAGGGACTTAATTGACTAAATTAAAAAATTATAAACTTTTCTGAAGGACTTGTTTAACTAAAATGAAAACTATAAATCTTTTATAATTGCTTTTGAAATAAAATGGATACTTACATATTTATATAAGTAAATTTTCAATTTAAATTTGGGGTATCGAGGAACGTGTCAGGAAAAAAGGCCTATCCCTGTCCTTACCCCGTTTTTAAAACGGGGACGAATTTTTATCCCTATCCTCAACTTGGTCCATGAATTTTTGAAAAAAAATTATCTCGATCCTTACCCAGAACAAGGCAGGCCCCCGCAGGGCCATCCTTACTTCAAATTGAGTACCAAACAATGTCCCACAACACATGATGAGAAGGAAGAGATGAAGAGAACTTCTTATACTTTAGTAGTTGGAAGCTTAATGTACGCCATGGTATATACCAGACCAAACATAGCCTATGCAATTGGCACAAGGACTCATTTTCTCTCAAATTTAGGCAAAGAACATTGGAATGCTATAAGATGGATAATGAGATATTGATATGGTGCATTTGATTTAAAGCTTCCTTTAGTTGAAGATAAACTTGCTTTAGTTGGCTTTACAGATGCAGCCTTGGCTGGAGATATTGATCTCGCAAGTTTACTTCCAGTTATCTGATTAACTTTGTAAGGGGAACTTTGTCATGACAATCTAGATTACAAAAGTGTGTCGCTCTTTCAACAACAGAGGCAGAGTTCATTGCAGCAATTGAAGCTTGTTAAGAGTTGCTATGGATGAAGAAGTTTCTTTGGGAACTTAATTTTTATAGCAAGAGAGGTATATGTTGTTATATGACAACCAAAGCGCTATTCATCTTGGATACAATTCTTCTTTTCATTCAAGATTGAAGCATATTGATACTCGTTATTATTGGATACGGGATGTGCTAAATTTCTTGTCATTTGATAGCCGGAATGATGAATTTCTCCAAATAGTCGTAAGAGAAAGCTTTGTTGGGTGGGGCTTCACTCTTATTTGGAGAATGGCCCAAACTTGTAAGCCCACATGGTTAATGAGATTTTTTTTAGGTTTGTTTTGTCGCTGTGAGAAGTGAATGTGTGTAAAGAGAGTGTTAGCTGTGAGAAGAAATGAAAGCACTTTTTCTAAAAATTTTGCGTAGCTTTCATTGAGCTGACAATCGATTGGCAAATTTAACTTTGTTTTGGCTCAAATTTTACGTGGAGATTCTACACACATAGTTCTTAATTTTGGATGGTGTGATTGACCATTAGAGTTCTCTAGCACATCTAAAATTGACGTTTACAACAGCTCTGTTTTCAAAATTTTTTGCAGTTTTAATTTGGCTCTTATATTTTGGTATTACATCTATTGGTGTATTTGGTAAGTTTTTTCTCTGACTCTTGGATTGTGGTTGAGTTTTTACTTATTTCTAAGGCTGTAATCTTGTGAGAAGACTCTTATACTTCTTATTTAGAGATAGTGAAAATTCTTTTGAGGCTGTGATTTTTTACTCCCACTCACATTGAAGAGGAGTTTTTTCTATGTAAATTTGGCGTTCTTGTGGTTTTGGTTTGATTTACTCTTGTTTTTATTATTTTTGATCTACTTGATTACTTCATCTTGGTTTAAATAAAGTAGAAAGAATTAAATTCGTACTAATTTCTATTGTTGCTACATTATTAATGCTTGTTTCTCTTGTTTCTTCGTAACACAATTCACATTATGTCATACAAATATATTTTTATAGTCCTTAAGACTTTAACTTTATCACAGGGGGCTGGGTACATGTGAAGTATTTTAAACAATCACAAATAATATCCAAATAGATAACAATAACTTTCAATGCAATGAAATTAAACACATCAACATATAAATCAATCATAATATATTTAACATTAAACACATTATAAACACATAATATTTTAAAAATATCTACCGACAACCTCATAGCTTAATCTTTGAAAAACTTGGAGTCCCTTGGGTTTCTTATAACTACACTACTCCTTAAACAAATACAAAATTCAACAATTTATTCTTAAAATTGATTCAAATTCTGATACCTATCACAAATAAAGGAATAAAACTATTGTAATTTCATAAATACACTATCCATTAAATTTTTGGATATCAGTTCAATTTTCTAATATCTTTTTCTGTATTTTTTTCTTGTAAAATATTTCTCGTTATTTTTCTTTTTCCTTCCCTTTTCCTGATTTCAATGTTTAAATAATACAAAGTAGGGCTAATTTAATTTTTGCATAAAAATGACAATTAAAACAAGGACAATTGAATCAAATTAAATCAAACAATCATCCAAACCAAATTGAATAATTTGGTTATGTTTTTATATTTGGTTCAATTTCAGTTCTTAGTTTAATAATTTTAAGAACCAAAGTTTCAGTTTTATTCTCCATTCCACTGCGTCAACTTAGAAATTAAACTAAAAACAAAACAAAAATTTTAATATTTATATTTTTAAGTTAAAAAAATAATGTAAAAGAACAGATGAATATTTATATAAATTTATAAAAAAAATTAAATTCAATGCCTAAACCAACTCCCCCATAAGTAAATCCTTAATCATTTGAGATTAATTATAACTAAAAGACTTTGATTTAAAAATAGTTCGACATTTGTAATTGAGTAACACTTCAATTAAATCTTTAATAATTTTTTATTAAAGTTGTTGGCTGATTCTATTGGCATCTTATAGAAGAAGAGAAATTCTTTTGTGATTTCTTTAGCTTAAAACCCAAAAAATTAAGTTCATCTGAAGAATCAATTAGGCTGATTACTGCAACTGCAACACAAATACTCAAATTAAGCTGTAAGTTTCTCCTGTATTTAATCTTTTTAATCTTTATTTTTAGTCTATGTTACAAACTTTTAGTTCCTTGAGAAATACTGTCTAATCTGACTCATTTAAGATATTAATGGTAATTTATCAATTTTATTTATTCATGATTCGACAAGTTAATCCAATCTTTCGAATAATACAAATAATTTGATTGTAATTTTGCTCACGTTTAAAAGCAAGTATTGATTTTTTATTTATGTAAGGTTAATTTATATATGGGGAATTTTCACATACCTCCCCTGAGGTTTGGTGAAATAACACATAGAGGGAAGGTATGACGTAATTCACACATACCTCCCCTCTCATTTAACGAAAATTTGTTTTTTTTTTCCTAACATCTAATTTTTATTAAAAAGTCAATTTTACCCTCAACCTATGTCATAAGTAGAAGATGTAAATGTGAATATCATGTCTATAAAAATGTTAAAAAATGGAGCAAAAGAAAATGTTATTGTGCGTGAGAAGGTTTATGCCAATTTGTAATTTATTTTTTTATTTTTTTATCTTTCCTTTGAAGCTGCTGTATGTGTGCATGATTAAGGTCAATTATAATTTTTTTTTTTTGTTATCACATTGACATTATGTTATTTTTGCAAGATGAAGAGAATAGACAAAATTATGATGACTGATATTTTTAGTACTAGTTGATTTGTTGTAGAGCAATTATAAAAATTAGGATTAGTGGCTGTGTTTTGGGAGCTAAAATGACATTGTTGTGAAAATTTTAGGAGAAATGTTGGTTTTGTACAGAACATCATTTGTATATGTACAAGGTAACTTGTGTGTATATATAGTGCAATAGAAGGAAAAAGTAGCTTTACAATTGCATTTTCTTTTGCTCTATTTTTTAACATTTTTATAGACATGATATTCATATTTATAGCTTCTAATTATGACATAGATTGAAGGTAAAATTGACTTTTTAACAAAAATTTAATGTTAAGAGAAGGAAAAATAAATTTCTATTAAATGAGAAGGGAGGTATGTGTGAATTACGTCATATCTTCCCTCTATGTGTTATTTCACCAAACCTTAGGGGAGGTATGTGAAAATTCCCCATTTATATATATATATATATATATATATCATTTTGAGAAGAAAAAAAAGAATTTCGACTCTGTATTTACAAGAACTTTGGGATAATATTTTCTTTTAAAACAAATAAGTAAACGGAGTTATTTAACCGAAATTCTAATTATAAAAAAATTTAAAAATAACTTTTAAAAATTATTTGTGAAATGACATTTTTAACCTTGATATCGTCATCCTAATTTTTCAGTTTGTTGTTATTATTTTCTGTTCATCCTTACTTGTAATCTCTTTGGTTTCGATATAGGGATTTCTTCTTCCTTCTCTCAATCTTTAAGACAGAAAATAATACCTATTTGTGTTGGAAATGTTTCTTTTTCGTATTTGTGGTCAACGGTCAACACGTTAGTTGAAGGAGAGGTGATTGAAAATTTGGAAATTTAAGAATATGAAAACAATCTATGTTTGTAAAAACAATTGATTTTGGTTTTACTATATACATCCCATTTAATTCTACCCACAACGAGATTTGCACCCATTTTACTAACATATATGTTTCATAAATTGAAGCATAATTTTACTTATTAATTCATATATTGTCATAATTATTACACATTTTTGTTTCAAAACTAGTTTATGATCAGATTAAATTAGGCTAACATATGTACCACATAGATGTAAGATTTTTTTTTTAGTTTCTCTTAAATAAATACAATTTATCAGTACGAAGTCATTTATTTTATTCAATATTTTTAGGAATTTAAATAGTAAGCTGGATGATAAATTGCTAACATGAGCAACCGAAAAGCCTCCTCCTATGTTCCTCCTTTTTTTGATTGGAGATATGATGTCTTTTTAAGTTTTAGAGGTGAAGACACGCGTACGAACTTCACAGATCATCTCTATGTTGCTTTGAATAAAAAATGAATTAATGTATTTAGAGATGATAACGAGCTTGAAAGAGGGAAATCAATTCGACATGAATTTTTTAAAGCAATTGAAGAATCAAGATTTGCAATTATTATTTTCTCGAAAAACTATGCTTATTCGACTTGGTGCTTGGATGAACTTGTTAAGATTGTTCAATACAAGCACATAAATGACCAAAAAATGATTTTTCTAATTTTCTATGATGTGGAACCAACTGTGGTAAGGAAACAAATTGATGCTTTTCAAAAAGCCTTTGTTGAGCATGAAAATATTTTTAGGAAGAATATTAAAAAGGTGCAAAAATGGAGAGATGCTTTGAAAGAAGTAGCTGATATTTCTGGATAGGAATTGAAGGATAGGTAATTAATCTTTTTTATTAAATTATTTTTTCTTTTAAACTATATTCTTTAACTCTCAATAGAAAATAGGAGAATTATTTATGATATTGAAACATCTAATCCCTAATTATTATTTTTTTACAGGAGTGAGTAAAAAATTATTGAGGATATTATCAAGAAGATATCAAGTAAACTAAGTCCTTCAAAATTTGAGCATCATAAAGAACTTGTAGGACTAAATTTACGTTTAAAGGAATTTATGCTACTTCTAGACACATGCTCTGATGATGTTCGCATGATAGGAATCTATGGGATGGGTGGCCTAGGCAAGACAACAATTGCAAGTGTTGTTTATGACTTAATCTCTTATAAATATGAAGGAAGTAGTTTTCTTGTCAATGTTAGAGAGATTTGTGAAAACAGCGGTGTAATCTCTTTACAAAAGCAACTTCTTTCTGAATTACTAAAGTTAATAGATAGTAATATATGGAATGTTCATTTTGGTATCAACATGATAGAAAGTAGGTTGCGGCGGAAAAAAGTCATTGTTATTGATGATGTGGTTAATATAGAGCAATTAGAAAGTTTAGCTAAAAAATGCGATTAATTTGGTTCAGGTAGCAGAATCATTATAACATTGAGAGATAAACATTTGTTGATGACATACGGAGTGGATGAAGTATATAAGCTCGAGGGACTAAATGATGAAGAAGCTATGCAACTCTTTTGCATGAAATCCTTTAAAGCCCATCGACTCATGAAAGAGTATGAACAGTTGTCTAAACGTGTTTTAGAGTATGCGGCTGGCCTTCCATTAGTTTTGAAAGTTTTGGGTCCCTTTTTTTATGGTAGAACTTTAGAAGAATGAAAAAGTGCACTACAAAAACTAAAAAGAGATTCGACAAATCAAATTATGCAGATACTTCAAATAAGTTTTGATGGACTACAAGAAATAGGGAAGAAAATATTTCTTGATATTGCTTGTTTTTTTAAGGGAATGCACAGAGATTATGTAACAAAAATTTTAGATGGTTGTAATTTTGACCCAATAATTGGAATACCTGTTCTTATTGAACAATCTCCAATATCTATATTAGATCACAACAAATTATGGATGCATAATTTGTTATAAGAAATGGGTTAACAAATTATTAAGAGAGAATGTGAAAAGCCTGGAAAATGTAGTAGATTATGGGAGGAAGCAGATTTACACCATGTGCTGCTAGAAAATAAGGTATGATTAAGTGCAAAATATGTATTTTTAGTTCATGATTAGTTGTTTCAATTAGTTAATTCTTTGTACGTATAATTTTGTTCAATTATCCATGTCTTATGATTTAATGGAACTGAAGCAATTGAAGGCATAATACTTAATTGCTTGGAAGATGAGGCATCTTCAAGTGCAGATGCTAAAGCCTTTTCGAAAATGACCAACTTAAGATTGCTCAAAATCCATAATATTTAGCTTCCAAAAGGTCTGGAATACCTCTATAACGAGTTGTGATTACTTGAATGGTATGGATATCCTTTAGAATCCTTGCCATCAAATTTGTAACTGGACAAAATTATTGAACTTAGCATGTGTTGCAGCAACATCAAGCAAATGTTAAGCACAAACAAATTAAGATTTGTTTGTAAACTATTTATATTATTTCTTTTAGGAAAATAATTGTTGATAACTTTATCATAATCAAAATAATGCGTTAAACTTAGAATTAAAGCTTTTTTTTTCCTTTTTTTTTAATATTTTTACAGCCTTTAAACAATTTGAAGTTCATGAGATTTAACCACTCCCAGAACTTGATCAAGACACCAGACTTTACAATATTACCAAATTTGGAGGAGCTGAATTTCGAAGGATGTAGAAAATTGTGTGAAATTCATTCATCTTTGCTATTTCATAGTAAGGTCATATTTTTGAGTCTAAAAGAAGTCTTATAACTCTTCCAAGCAAGATTCATATGGGATCTCTCAGACAACTTATACTTTCTGGTTGCTTGAAGCTGAGGAAGTTTTTGGAGATTATTGGAAGTATGGAATATTTATCGCAGCTTCTCTTAGATAGAACTGCTATTAAAGAATTGAAGTTGTTCGTTGAACATTTGGCTGGACTTATTTTGTTGAATTTGAAAGACTGTAAGAAGCTCGAAAGTCTTCCCAGTGCTATAGTCAATGTTTTGAAGTACCTTAAAACTCTGAATCTCTCAGGTTGCTGCAAATTGAGAAAGTTTCCAGAGATTGAGGTAAGAATGGAATGCCTTGTGCATCTTTCTTTAGATGGAACTGTCATTAAAGAATTGCCATTGTCAATTGAACTTCTATCTGAACTTGTTTTATTAAATATGGAAGATTAGAAGAACCTTGAAAGTCTTGCAAGTGCTATAATCGATGGTTTAAAGCACCTTAAAGCTCTGAATCTCTCTGACTCCTTTAAACTTAAAAATTTGCCAGAAAACTTGGGAAAAGTAGAAAGCTTGGAAGAGCTTGATATAAGTGGAATAGCCATAAGACAACCACCCCCATCCATTTTTCTTTTAAGGAATCTTAAAGCCCTATCTTTTCGTGGATGCAAGGGAGAACCAATATCAAAATCGTGGTTTTCTCACTTCCCTATCAATTTGATGCCAAGAAGAAGTTTAGATTCCATGACTCTAGTGTTGTCATCTTTGTTTGGTCTGTCTTCTTTAAAAAAATTAGATCTCAGTGACTGTAATCTGGGGGAAGGAGCAATCCTCAATGATATGTGGAACTTATTTTCATTGGAGGAACTAAAACTAAGCAAAAACAATTTTGTTTCATTGCCTGAAACTATTAATGGTCTTTTTAATCTTCAATTGCTAGAGTTGGAGAACTGCAAGAGGCTACAATCTCTACCAGAACTTCCATCTAGTATAAGGAGAGTTAGAATAGATGGTTGTGCTTCACTAGACAGAGTATCAAATGCATTCAAATCATGCAATCCAGGATGGTTATTTATTGACTCTGTGAACTGCCTGAAATTGGTTGGCAGCACGATTTGGCATTTTCAATGCTTAAAGGATTGCTTGAGGTCAGTCTCTTACCTGTGTTAAACACAAAGCTACGAAATATGTTAAATCTCTCAGTAATTTTAATTTTTCAGGTGCAGGTAGAGTGGAAGCCAACAAAATTCCAGAGGTTGAGCATTGTTGTTCTTCGAAGCAAAATTCCAGAATGGTTCAAATCTCAGAATAAGGGTTCTTCAATAGCAATGATAAGGCCTCCTCCATACTCTCATTATAATAATAAGAGGAAGTTCGTGGTATACGTAATTTGCTGCGTTTTTCATGTCCATAAACATCCACCAACTGTTAGAAGCCATCGTTTATTTCGCACACATTGGCTTGTCTGCCGAATCAAAGTTGATGAAAAACTTTGTTGTGTTTTTTTGTTCATTTTGATGAGCAATTGGGTCAGCCTGTGTTAGACCATCTTTGGCTACACTATTTGTCGAATCAAAAGTTGCGGAACAATGAATTTAATCACGTTGAGTTATCATTTATAGCCGAAACTGGCTCTGGATTGGAGGTGAAAAGGTGTGGTGTGCATCCAATTTATGTTCATGAAGTGGAAGAGTTCAACAAAACAATAAAGGAATGGACAACATCCAAATTTTGGTATGTAAATGAATCTGGTGACCGAGTTTTTGTTGGATCAAAGGTGGATGAAGCCACAACGTTAAAGCGACGCTTTACTCATTATGCTGAAGCAGATTAAGCCACTGCAATTGATGAGGGACCACCAACAAAAAGAATTAAAGAACTCGAATAATTAAGAAGTAAATTGTGAGTAGATCGTTCAGTAAATTGGTTGGATTGAGTCCTTTTTTTTTTCTTTTTTATGTCTACTCATGCTTTAATTTTCTTTCTTCCTTCATGTTTACCAGAAAATGCTCATTTGGGATCAAAAGCAAAGAATTACAACTGAAGTTCTATTTGAGAATGAATACTTCGAGAAGTTGTTTTGGGTATTGGGCGTTGGGCGTTGGTCGAGGGCTTGGTTTTTGGGTAAGCCAACAATTTTCGGGTGCCCACCCGAAAAGCAAGTTTGGGGCCCATTTGTTGACCAAGTTGTGGACCCCTTTTTTGGTAATATTATTAATTCAAACTATTTATATATTGTTATTATATCCTAATTTATAGTTATTGTTAATATTATTAATTTATAATCAAGTATTTATAAGTTGTTATCATATCCTAATTGATGTATATTGTTATTAATATTTTATAATCATAAGAAATTAATTAGTAAATTTCCTTTTATTATCATTAATAATAATTATTCCATCGTTTATTATCATGATTCAAAAATAAATTTTTTTGTTATTGTTATTAATAAAGTTGTTACATTGGATTGTGATCAAATAATAGTATAATTAATAAATAAATACATATTTATCAATATTTTAATTATAAAAATAATGGAATGCGTTATCATTAATTTGCTATTTATAAAACATATTAATACTATCAACATTTAATAACATACATTTTAACAAATATATGAATTAATTATTAACGTGTTTGCATTATAAAAATTAAATAAATTTAAATGAATATGTTTAGTGTATAAATTATTACATTGTGATTATGATTGTGTTATATTATTATGTTAATTAATAAATGCTTTTTACTAGCTAAAAAAACAATAGGCAAGCTAGTGAGGAAACATAAGATCAAATCGATCGAACATTTCCACGAAGTTCCAACATCATTGTCGAAATCACAAGTGTTGGATATGATTTGAGAAAAGCTCACCCCTAAACAAATTGACATATATTTAGACAAATATGTATATTGCATTTTTTGAACTAATGCTGTTCTAACCATTTCTCATGGTTCTAATTTTTTGCTTCATTCACCGAACTAAAATGTTGTTTGATTCACCATTTCTTTAAGTTATAGCCCTAATGTTGTTGTTCTTAAATGGAACCGCCGGTTGGTGTACATGAAGTTGCATAAGAAACAAACCAACAAAATAACTTTAAGATAATGTATCTATAACAAGGTACATCAATTCTGGAGTCAATATCATTTAACAAATTACAAAATATATCAAGTTTGACAACAATATGTGCCATACCAAGGATTACAAAAAAAAAATAAAAAATAGACAATTTGTACATATTATTCAAGACGGATGGGATTTTGGCATGTCGTATAAACACCCATGAAAGAGTTTGTCTACTCACAAGTGGGCTTACGCAAATACTTGGCCTTTTCCTAAAATGGTAAGACCAAATTTTGCCTTAACCTAAAATCATTTTAGAGTAAGGCCAAGTATTTGTGTAAACCCACTTGTGAGTGGAATCTTATCTTAAAATGGTGTTATGGTAAAACCAAATTTGGCTTTCCGTAAAAATAATTTTTGGGTAAGGCCGAATTTAGCCTTGCCTAAAATTGTTCTAGAATTGGACTTCTCTATATCTTTTTTAGTGTATACTCTTACACCGCCAGAGCTTTAAAAAAAATTGTACCAAAAATTCTTTATTCTAATAACGAGGTTAATTTCACCAAAGCATCTGTATGCAAGTTTTTTGCATTGGGGAACTTTCTCCATTGTCGCTTGTTTCAATTTCCCTATTAGTTCCCTAACTGAATGTAAGTATTGAGTCTAATGTACTCTTTAAATATGATATCAGTTAAACCCATTACCAATAAGTTTCTTGTTCATTACTAAAGTGCTTACTCCAAGTGTCAAACCAGCAAGTCATCATATTGATAGTTGTCTTCAACCTTATCATTATAGCGAACATAATATGAGCTATAACAATCTTTAATTTCTTTCTAATTGAGTGTTCATCGCATGTGTAATCGCTTTTTGGTTTAGCAATTAATAGTAGCAGTAATTTTTCTTGTCTTCTTAAATCACTATGTACTCTTTAATTGAACTCATCATCTTCTACATCTTCGTAGTCAGGCTTACACCCATTTTTATTTTTTTGCAAGTCAGCTACATATCTGTTCAAGTAATTATTTTTCATTAGCACATTCATTTGCTCTTTAGATTCAAATAATTGTCTATCTCGTGTCTATAATCCTGAAGGAATGTGTAAACCTAATGTTTCGATCATTTTGTTGACTGTGTTCTTAATGGTTAGGGGCCCAAAAAAAGCCCCCAACATTTTTTATGTCATCGAAGATCACCAGACATTTAACAGAGTGAATCTTTTTTTTATTACTTACTTGGGCTACTATTGTATTACTTTCTGTCACCTGCGGTAGAGGCAACTTATCTTTGAAAAGAGGCTATAATAATGCAAAGATTACCCGAATCTATTAGAATCCTTAATTTCTAGTAATATTGAAAATTGTCACTTTGGCCTATTCTATCTTCTGTTTGTCTCAGTTTATCTCTAGTTCTATTCCTTTTTAAGAATATTTGATCTTTTATTTCAATTTCATAAGAAACTTCCTTACTAGCTAACTCACTAGTAGGCACCACGAACCATAACCTATCAAGATATAGGCCTTTTTAGAGACCATTTAGAACTATGACCTTTTCATGATATCTTTTGACGAAACTCTTTTAAACTTTCCTTTTCTCTTTGCTTTATGAGGTGCAAGGAACTCAAACTTTCAAGAGTAAAAACAACTCTATTGAATCGTTTATAAATGCTTAGTAGAATTGGGTAAAGCTCTCATGTAACACCTTGGCTTCAACATTATGAAAGTGGCGCCGAACTAGGGTACTACGAAAAATTTTGAATTTTCAAAACATAATTATTCATCTAAGAAAGTTAATGCACTTAATCAAATTTAAAACATCCATAATTTTGAAACATCCCTAATTCTATAAAAGAATTTTGACAGAATCTCCTCTATAACAAATGTATACCAAACTATATAAACCTATAAGCTTTAAGATTTTATTCTAAACACTCTCAATAAAGTTCAACACCAATTACTTTATTTTATTACCTAATAAAACATAACCAATTCTAGGGTTTCTAAAATTCAAATACAAACATAGAAAAATATACTTCAAAACTATCCATTACAAACTCCTGCATCTATAATTACACATAGTTTCAAAAGTAGTAAAACCCTTGTCCTAGAGTGTCCTTTGTTTTATACTTACAAAAATCTTTAGCATTACCTAAATCTGAAGAGTAGAGGTGAGTTAATGTTTAGTAGATATTTATACGCAAAGGCAGCTGTAAGAACTTTGCAATAAACAAATTTACGTATATAAAATAATTTTCAATTTTAATAGCAAGTTTAACCAAATATCAAAACAATATTTTAATTTCAGTATTCACAAAAATGAAAAAAACACATTCATTCTACTATTTAAAATAATTTTCATTAATTTTTATTCTTGCGTATTTTACAGGCATTATTCCGAAGCACCATCGCCCAAAAATCTAGCCAATGTACTTTACGGGCATATTTTAATGGACCGTTGCCCTAACGTACTTTACAGGTATTATTCGAGGAACTGTTACCCCAAACACCGGTGCTATATCACAACAACAACCATGACCATCACATTTTCATTTATCCATTTATTTCATAACATATCCATACAAAAAATTCATTTATAAAATCACAATATGTGTTGATACAATTTCTTATTGTATTTGTAAATATACCATTCATACGAAAATTATTATTTAAATTCATTTCGAAAATAATTAATTGAATCAACATGTGATAATTCAGAAATCTCATAAATATTTATCGAAAATATTAAATGTAAAAAAAACACCCTACTTTTTAGTTTTAAAACCAAAATTCCCAAATACATATAAATACTTACCTTAATATCGCACAATTATTCCTACACTTCTGCTGGCTTTTCGTTCTTTTCTGAATTACTTTCTAATATCAATTTAACAATAATAATAAATAATGACCCAATAACTATAAACGATGATTCAACTTTATTATCTAAAATATGTACATATATATACTTAGGTATTAAAACATATATTTATATACTAACCGAACCTCCTTTCCCTTTTTTTTTTTCTCTCTTATCCCCTTTCGGCTTTCTGTCTTTGGCTTTTAATTCTCTTTCGTTTTCTGCCTTATTTCTAACTTGAAAAAGCAAATGCTTATCTATATATATAAACTCATCCACCGCCAACATTATTTATTTACTTATACTATTATTTTATTTTATTTTTCTTAACACCTACACACCACACATACACGTTACTGCCCAATTCTAAAATCAGTTAAAAGAAAGACACATGGCCTTTTAATTTCAATCACACCCTTTAACTTTTTCTTTTTTATGCTTTCACCCACAAAAAAAATTATATTATCCAATAATTCTACTCTTTTGAAATCACAAACTTATTTATCCATAATTAGATAATCTATTTCCAATAACTATATTTACTTTCTAATTTCTCTCTATATATACATTAATCAAAATTCGGGTATCACATCTCAATATTGGTGGGATTTACTTACTTCTCTTTTAAAGCAAGTGCTTTATTTTGAATGACAAAGATCAACCAGAAAATTTTGATTCAAAAAGTGATGATGACATATTTCTTGGATATTCAAATAATAGTCAGTATATCGTGTGTTCAACATGAGAACACAAACTATTATGGAATGTGCTAGTGTAATTGTTGATGATTATAATGATTTTCTAGATTTTTCTCACAAGGAAAAAATCACAAACATCATTATTAGAATCAAAACCAAATTGAAATTGACCAGGTCAATATTGAAACACATAAAAATTTAGATGATTCCAGTTTGTTGCGACAGAAAGAAGAGGACGGAAAAAAAAGAAGATTCGAATTTAATTATTTTAGGTTTGGCAAGAAGATAGCCTTCTTCATGAGTAAAGAAAAATAATCTCTCAGACCTCATCATGGGTGACCTTAATGATGTCATGGTTACAAGGAAAAGGCATGTACATATAGCAAAGTATGTTTATTACATGATCGCGATTACACTAACGTAAAAACATAGGTTGTATCAAGTAATAAAGTGATAAGGACAGATATCGTCCTACGAAGATTGAGATTTGAATTAACTACTAAGTACTATAGTTTGAAAGACAAATTTTATTTAAGCAAACTAGATTGATTAATTGTAACAGAAAATAAACTAAAATGCTAGTATTAAATCAGGCTTAAAAGATACCCAAATCAGGCCATTAGATGATGGTCTTAGGGCCAAAAATCGTCCAAGCATGTCTAAGAAGTATAGGGGTACCCAAATTCGTGGGGGCGTAATAGAATATAATGGGTGGAGTAGCTGCGCCACACTCACTACCAAAAATGGCCTTAGGCTGCAAGTGTGGGGCTACTGCTCCATACCATCAGCCTTTGGATTTCTTGTATTTTGGTCTCTATAGCTTTGCGTTTTAGTCCTCGTTTCCTTTCCAACTTTTTCGACATTTCTTTCTAGAGTCAATTTCATGTTGAATGTCCGTTTACTATCTTTTCTATACAAAGCACTACAATTCGTCAAATATTAACTAAACTTGAGGATTTACAAAATAATTAAAGCCCCCAAGAAATCGATAAATGCGTATTCTACACATTATCAACTCTCCATGTACTTGATGGAAGCTTTGCTAGAGATTGAAGCCTTTTGCAGTCCTCCAACTCGAGAATTTCAAACTTAGGAAGATGATTAATAGATCCAGGTAATGAAAGAAACTTATTTTTGCTTAGGTTTAATTTCTCTAACAAAAATAAGTTCCAAATATCATTGAGAATTGCTCCTTCCCTTAGATTACAATCACTGAGATCTAACTTTTTTAAAGAAAAACAAGACAAAGATGGCAACACTTGAGTCATGGAATCTAAACTTCTTCTTGGCATTAAATTGATGAGGAAGTGCAAAAACAATGATTTTGATGTTGGGGCTCCTCTACATCTACGAAAAGATAGGGCTTTAAGATTCTTTAGAAGAAAAATGGATGATGGTAGTTGTCTTCTGGTTGTTCCACTTATATCAAACTCTTCAAAACTTTATACTTTTCCCATGTTTTTTGGCAGATTTTTAAGTTTGATGCAATAAAAAAGATTAAGAGTTTTAAGGTGTTTTAAACCATCTATTATAGCACTTGGAAGCTTTTCAAGGTTCTTATAGTCTTTCAAATTCAAACAAAATAAGGTCGTCTAGAAGTTGAATTGACAATGAAAATTCTTTAATAGCAGTTCCATCTAGAGAAAGCTTTGAAAGGTGTTCCATTCTTCCCCCAATCTCAAGAAACTTTCTTAATTTGTTGCAACCAAAGAGATTTAGGTACTTTAAACCTTTGACTATAGTATAGGGAAGGCTTTCAACCTTTTTACAGTCTTGTAAACTCAACGAAATAAGCCCAGATAGATGTTTAGCTAAAAGTGGTAATTTTTTAATAATAGTTCCATCTAATAAAAGCTCTGATAAATATTCCATACTTTCGACAACATCTGGAAACTTCCTTAGCTTCAGGTAACCAGAAAGTATAAGTTGTCTAAGGGAGCTCATATAAATGTTGCTTGGAAGAACAATTAGGCTTGAACACTCTTTCAGACTAAAAAAATGAGCTTACTATGAAGTAGCAAAGATGGGTGAATTTCACACAATTTTATACATCCTTCAAAATTTAGTTCCTTTAAATTTGGTAATCTTGTGAAGTCTAGTGTCTTGATCAAGTTTTGGGAGTGGCCAAATCTCATAAACTTCAAATTGTTTAAAGGCTATAAAAGTACATAAAACAAGGTAAAAAAAAAGGTTTAGTTCTTAGTTTATCGCATTAATTTGATTATGAATAAAATTATCAGCAATTATTTTATCAAAAGAAATAATGTAAAATTTTTTAGATGATTCTTACTTTGTATGTGCTTAACATTTACTTGATGTTGCTATAACATATGCTAAGTTCAATAGTTTTGTCTAGTTGCAAATTTGATGGTAAGGATTCTAAAGGGTATCCACGCCATTCGAGTCATTGTAACTCGTTAGAGAGGTATTCTAAACCTTTTGGAAGTTGCACATTACGGATTTTGAGCAGTCTTAGGTTGGTCATTTTTTAAAAAGTTTTAGCATTTGCACTTCAAGACACCTCATCTTCCAAGTAGTCAAGTATTATGCCTTCAAATTACTCCAGTTCCCTACAATCATAAAAATGAATAAGTGTACAAAAGCATGTATGTGAAGAATTAACTAGTTGAAACAGCTAATCATGAACTAACAATACATATTTTGCACCTACTCATACCTTATTTTTTTATAACACATAGTGTATGCCTGCAACCTCCCATAATCTATTGCGTTTTTTAGGATTCACACATTCTTCATTAACATTTTGTTGAACCATTTGTTGTAACAAATCATGCATCCACACTATCTCATGGTCTAATAAATGTATTAAAGAATTTTAAATGAGAACATGTACTCCAATTATTGGGTAAAAATTGCAACCATCCAAAATTTTCGTTACATTATCTCTATCCTTCCCCTTAAAGAAACATGCAATATCAAGAAATATTTTCTTCTCTATTTCTTGTAGTCCATCAACACTTATTGAAATATCATCATAATTTGATTGTTCAAATATCTTTTTAGTCTTTGTAATGCACTTTCTCATTCTTTCAAAACTAATGGAAGGCCACTTGCACACTTTAGAACACATTTAGCCAATTGTTCATACTCTTTTATGGGTTGATGAACTTTAAAGGCTCTCATGCAAAATAATTGCATAGCTTTTTCATCATTTAGTCCCTCGAGATTATATACTTTATCCACTCTATATGTTGTCAATAAATATTTATCACTTGCTGTTATAATGATTTTGTTACCTGAACTAAAACAATCACGCCTTTTAGCTAAACTTTCTAATTGCTCTGTATTAACGACATCAACAATAAGGACTTTTCTACTCCGTAACCTGCTTCTAATCATGATAATACTAGAATGAACATTCCACATGCTATAATCTACTAGCTTCAGCAATTTAGAAAGAAGTTGCTTTTGTAAGGAGATTACACCATTGATTTCGCAAATCTCTTGAACATTGGCAAGAAAAGTACTTCCTTTGTATTCACAAGAGATTGTCATAAATAACTCTTATTGTTGTTGACTTGCCTAGGCCACCTATCCCATAGATTCCTATCATGCGAACATCATTGGAGCTTGTGTCTAAAAGTAGCTTAAGTCCCTCTGAACATGAATTTAGTCCTACAAGCTCTTATGAAACTCAAAATTTGAAGGATTTAGTTTACTTGATATCTCCTTGATAACGTCGTCAACAACTTTTGATTCAGTCATGTAAATGAAAATGAGCAATAAGGGATTAGGTAGTTCAATATTATAAATATTAATTCTCCTATTCCTTAGTAAGAGTTAAAGTATATACTTAAAAGAGAAAAGTATGCGAAAAATAATTATTAATTACCTACCTTTCAGTTCCCATCTAGAAATATCGGCCACCTCTTTCAAAACATCTCTCCACATTTGCACCTTTTCAATATTCTCCCTAAAAACATCTTCATGTTTAACAAAAACCTTTTGAAAATCACCGGTTTATTTTCTTACCATAGTTGGTTCCAAATCATAGAAAATTAGAAAAACCATTTGTTGATTACTTTTGTACTTGTATTCAACAATCTTAACAAGTTCAACCAAGCACCAAGTGAAATAAGTATAGTTTTTTGAGAAAATAATAATTGAAAATTTTGATTCTTCAATTGCTTTAAAAAGTTCATGTCTGATGGATTTTCCTCTTTCAAGCTCATTATCATCTCTAAATACATTGATCCCTTTTTCATTTAAAGCAACATAGAGATGATCTATAAAGTTTGTACGCGTGTCTTCACCTCTAAAGTTTAAAAATACATCATATCTCCAATGAGACAATAGAGGAATAGATGAAGAGATTTTTCACTTGCTCATGTTAGCAATTTGTTTTCTAACCTCGGACTTAAATTCCTAAAAATATTGAATAAAATAAGTGACTTCTTACTAACAAATTATATTTGTTTAAGGGAAAAAAAATTATATTTGCATGGAATATACATTAAATCTTAACTAATCATCAACTAGTAATTATCACAATCTACACATTAATATCATGCAAACTATAAATTACATATCGAGAGAATTACAGTGCTACAGACAAGTTGGCTAATTTGGGACTGAGCTATTGATGTTTTCCATTGGTGGGATGTTCCACCAGATTCAGTTCTTGGCTTGCTTTTCAAAGACGTGAATGGCTTTTCCCACTACAGATTTTTGTAATTTCAAGCTTTTGGGTAGCTTATTTTTGCTTTTTCATTGGGTCGCACTCTTCTTTTGTCGCCTTGCTTTGATCACCTTATTCTCTTTTAATAATATTTTTGGCCTCTTTCTGGTGAGATTTTCGTAAGAAAATAAAATCATGCAAACTACAAGATTCATAAATGGGTGCAAATCTCACTGTCAGTAGAATTTGAACTGAATTATCCCTCTAAGGCTTGCACTTAGAAGTTTCTTTTATAAGCAAATGGAATATAGTACCACATAGTTTTTATAAATGCACAATCCAAATTCCTTAAGTACCAATTTATTTGACCTAAGTAAATCTCTTTTACTAAAAAAAATGAATAAAATTTAATTTTCAAACGTGAGCAAAATTACAATCCAAATTGATTAGTTGTATGAATCAAAAGATTGGATTAACTTATAAAATCAGTTAATATCAAGCAATAATAAATTGATAATCTAACAGTAATATCTTTAACCAGTGAGATTATATTAGACAATATTTGTTAAGAATAAGAACTTATAACATATCATAATAACCAAGGTTAAAAACATTCAAGCTATGCAAAGCAAAAGGTAAAAATACAAGAGAAACTTACAGCTTAATCTGAGTATGTGTGTTGTCACAGGCTAATCCATAAATATTGTATATTTTTTTCGTGTTTAAAGCTGAAGAAATAACATAAGCAAAGCAATTCTCTTCTTTCGGAAGATGCCAAAAATTATAATAAAGAATGATTGAGGATTTAATCTAATTCTTGGCGAAGTACAAATCTGACAAACTGTTTCTAGTCATTGTCTTAATTATGATTTTATCTAATCATAGAATCGAAGACTCTTGCAAGTTGTATTTATGAAAAGAATACCAAAAGGGAATGCTCATAATTAAAATTGCTATATATAGCCCAAATTTCAGGTATTGATCTTCTCGTGATCAAATAATCCAGTTATCGAACATAAAACCACAGCTACGACCACTGTAGTTAGTGTTGACGTTTTATTGCAGTTGAGGATCAATTACGGTTTTATGAATCCAATGTTCTATTGAATATACTGGACCTAAAAGATCAAATAATATATCTGTAAGCAAGCAATCACGCTTAGTGGTGTGAATGACTTAATAAAAGCATGTGAAGAGGCACTAATTATGATATATGAAATTTGACACACGTGAGCAATTCAGTAACTTATTGTTTCACCTATGTAAATAAACTAAATTGAAACCACAGTACAACACTTGCTAACACTTTTTAATTTTTAATAATCATCGTCCGAAATCGAGATTATCTTCAATCGATTGAATCTACGCGTCTTCTATTTTAGGAGCAGCTGAATTTCCGATTTGGTTATCAGCTCCAGTTGCTAAACATTCTTCAATTGATCGGATCCACTCTTCTTCTTCTGTCCTTGGAAGTTCGATCATCTGATAACTTTCCACTTTCATCTTGTAATCTTGTCTCGTGGACAGGAAGAAAAGTTAAAATATGATATTCGGGCAGCCAGAAAACAAGAGAGAGATTTCTTCGTTTCAACACGAAATAAACAATATAAAGAAAAATAAATTCGATTAAACGATTCTCTGTATTTCCTTTCTATATCTTGGACACGGGTTTATATATGACTATACAATGTAATGAATCAAACAAAACAATAACAATCACATGAATGAACAAACTGATTTACGTGGGAAAACAGGAACATTACAAATACAATATTGGCTAGTCCTGATTTTCGCCGATCGACTCAATCTGAAGATCGCAACTGTCCTAGTGCTGCTTGGCTAGCTTGCTTCAGCAACTGATCGAACGCCTCAGTTGTGCATCCAAGATTGATCGGACCGTCAATTTTAAAATCGAAATCAACATCTTCTGACTGCTCCATCAATTCCTTAAACCTGGGTAAGGAGAGATAGTTCACCGGAACATCGTATCTCTTCTTGTGTTCTTCACCAACGTACATTGGTACGCAACCCTTCCGAGCTTCAGCGGTCTTGTAGCCTTCAACAATGACAAGTCTTTCGTAGGTACTCTTGGAACCACCAACGCTCAACTTCCTGACCACTGCGTCAAGACTCCTTCGAACAGATCTTTTGCAGAACATGTTTGATGATTATTTTATACTGCTTTCACAAACTAGGAAGAGAGAAAACAGAGAGGTGGTGTTTGAATTATATATAGGCTAATTCCAACTGTAATTACAGATTAGAAATTTCAATTCAATTAGAAGATTAATATCTCAGTTCGAGGAGACGCTGCTTCCTAAACTTGATGGACCAATCACGCCACCTTTCTCGTAGAGATGTTCGAATTTTAGGACACATATACTTCTTGATTTAATTAATTAATAGTTCAGTTTTTTATATTTGCTAGGGTTTCAAATCCAATTATTTCTTTCTAACGTTCCTTTTATAGATTTAATACATATTCTTTTTTCACGTAAAATATATATTCTTCTCGTTCTTGTTTTCGGAGTCGGGTTTGTTTATTATTCTAATTTAACTTTTAATTGGTTGAATTTATCTTTTTGGAGTAATTAAATATTTTAGAATTTTTTGATTTAGTGACAAATTAAAAGAAAATTATCAAGTAAATTTATTGTATACCTTTATATAAATATCATATCTCAAAACGAAAAAGAAAAAATACAAAACATTTAAATTTAAATTTATTTAAAATTCAGATTAATTTAGAATTTAAAATGTAATTTTTTTTGGTCACTCATAATCCACGGTCCGTTTTAATATCAAGAATGATTTTACTAACTGCTAACAGTTTGTAAAATTAACAACTAGAAATACTTCAGTACTCAAACTCTTTATTTTCGGTCAAATTTAATTAGTAATATTCTAATCCGGTCCTTCTTCTAAAATAACTTTTATCATCTTCTAGCTTCAAATTTGAAAAGGTTTTCTTCCAATTACTGCCAAGAGGAATATTACTATGTATGTTTTTAATCTTTTTTTAAATATATATATATATATATATATATATATATATATAGTTAACATTCTCTCATGCTAATAGGAATACTAGTTTTTGTTTAATAAAATATTTTTTTCTTAAAACAAAAATATTTGAAAATAGATAAAAACGGAAGTGGAAATAAAAGACATTCCTATAATATATAATAGGGTTCCGATTGAGTTTAATTAATTAATTTGTTGATGTCATTAATTAACTGGCTATAAATGATGTCGTAACTACTTATATTCTTCATAAATACTACTTCAAGAGATTATGTATCAATAGGACAGCGCAAAAAAGACCCAGAATCCGGAAAACCAAATCAACTTGGATTGAAATTGACCGGTTCAATCCGAGGTAAGTTACAAAATCATGTATCAATGTCACGCTCATTGTTAACAGAGCGCCATGTAAGCTCCCTTATCTTCACGTTGCGAGATAATATTCAATCCTACGGATCAACAGAAAGCTTTTGCCAATTCTCTTCCATCCGACTGCGTGATTGACTACGATATCTATAGTGAAACTAAATTTTGGTGCGAGAAAGGCTCAAGAATTGATTGCGTAACAAAATGTAGAACATGAAAGTCGCTGAAGGATACCAAAATCTTCCTATTCCCTCGATTGTGAAAGGAGTATTAATAATTATAGGGATCATTACATTCTCTATTGAATAAAAAGGAAAGAAATATCAATTAAGGAAAATGTTGAAGAGGAAGTGATGGCTTCTTGTTCTGTTGAAGATATAATGAGAAGGTTTCAAGGGAATAATATGTTTGTAGGTTGAATTAAATGAGAAGTTTCAGTATGTGGTGTCTACTACAAATGACAACAGGAAGGGATATCCCCCTTTTGGGCCTAAAATTCTCAGCTCATCATCGCTTGCAGGGATTCGAGCTTAAGACATGGAGGATGTTGAATGACTAATATATTACATTAATATATATTTTATATGATATATTCCTACCTTATTGTCTACTGTAAAATTTTTCATTTTAATTAACAATATTAAAGTCACCTACTAGTAGTTTAGTGTAGAATGCTTAATTCTCTCTCTCTTTTTTTTTTTTATGAGGAAAGGGATTCGAGTTCCCATAGTTGTATTAGGTAGATTTTGCTTAAATTAGGGACAGGTTTTAGTCAGATTGTCAGAGACTTTTGTGGATGGCACCAAATTTGTCCAAAATTTCAGCCTTGCTCATATCCACTATCTCGCCAAAATTTGTCCAGGTTTTGTACACTTTGGCAAGGACATATCGATTCTTTCGGATATGGGAATCCCCTAGCAGCTTGACAAAGCCCCAAAGGCTTCGATTCTCACTTGGCATCCTCCTTCTAAAAGCTGGATAAACCAACAATGACGGTCTTGCTAAAGGTAATCCAGGCTTATCAGCATGTGGCCACTTATTCCAGGACAGTGATGGTCAGTTTCTAGGAGGGTTTGCACTTGCGCTTGGCCACCAAACAGCGTTCCATGCAGAGATACTGACAGTTATATTGGTTGTGGAAATGGTTTGTGCACGGGGGTAGTTCCATATATGGCTAGAGAGTGATTGTCTACCAGTTACTCATCTTTTTTTGAATAACACTCTTTGTCCTCCTTGGTCTTTGGAAAACCGATGGTGGAACTGCAAACATTTGATATCTAAAATATCCTTTCGATCTCTCACAGCTTTCGGGAAATCAATGCGGTTGCTAATGCTCTAGCTAACTTGGGACTGTATAGAATTAGTGACCCATTTCTAGAAGATGAACAGCTGTGAATAAAGTAGCCAATTTGAGTTTTTGTTTGAGCTGTAAAAGGAGCAAGCTGTAAAATCAAAGTTGGCTACAAGTTGGATCATGGTTGAATTAAGAGCACTCCAACACCTATATAAAGGCATGAAGACTCTTCTCCAAATCATTCCAAAAACAGAAGTTGGCCTTCTTAGTATCACCTTTTTCTTTGTTTTCCTCTACTTAGTGCACAAGAGAAAAACTTCTTTTGGACAAAAAGTTTTGATATCTATTCTCTTCCTTCTTTTATTCGTATCGATGCAAGTACTAAACCCTTTTGTCCTTTCAATTTTTTATTTCTCTACCTTTTCTTTCATTTGGAATTATCTGTCTACTGTTTGTGTTGGTTAATTTTTTTTTTCGGCATTTTTTAGTAAGTATTGACTTTACTTTTGCTTTGGTTTTTCTCTTAGTAGTGGAGTTGATTTTTTTTACTTGTAAGCTTTTGCTTTGTTTGTTTTGCTGTCTGTTTATGTTTTTGCTTTTTTTGTTTATTTTTTGTTACGCATTTTTCTTTCTCAGATGCTAGGCTGTTTCATTGTAGTCTTTTCTTTTAGTCAAGATGTCGATGTTATATGAGTATAACTTTTGTTCCTTGGGTTTTTTTGGTCGGTATAGTAGAGGTGTAACGGTTGGCTCTCACTAATATTACGGTTGGTACTACAGAGACACCTTGTTTGATCTTTCTTAAATTTTGAAGTCGGTATCGTAAAGGTGCATTATTGGTCATATTTGGGCATTGAAGTTAGTATCATAGAGGTACAATATTTGGCCCTTATGAGCAAGATGTCGATACCACGGAGGTACAAATTTGTCCTTTTGGACTTTATAGTTTTGGTAGTGCGAAGTTTCAATATTTGATCTTTTTGGACCTTATGTTCAGTACCACGAAAGTACAATTGTTTGTCATTCTAGATTTTATAGTCTTGGTAGCGCGAGCTGTAATATTTGGCCTTTTTAAGCAAGATGTCAATACTGCAGAGGTACATTTGTATGTCCTTCTAGACTTTATAGTTTTAGTGGCACAAACCTGAAATATTTGGCCCTTCTAGGCATTAAAGGTGGCATTGTAGAGGCTCATTGTTTTGGCCTTTGTGGGCAATTAAAGCTCGTACCATGTAGGTGAACTATCTAGGCCCTCGCGGAGCATTAAAATTGGCACAGGGCATAAGTACATTATTTTGATCGTCATAAGGCATTGAGAATGGCGCCTCGAAGATGCATTATCTTAGCCCCACGTAGATGCATTGTCTTAGCACTCATAGGGCAATAAAGTTGGTACTGCAGAGATGTATGGCTTTAGCCTTCGTAGGGCAATGAAATTAGCATCGTAGAGGTGTATGGTCTTGGCCCTTATGGGCAATGAAGCTGGCACTACAAAGGTGCATTGGTTTTGGCCCTTATCGGACAGTGAAGCTAGCACTGCTAAGGTATATGGTTTTAGCCCTCGTAGGGCAATGAAACTGGCACTGCGAAAGTGCATGGTATTGACCCTTATGGGCAATGAAGTTGGCACCATAGAGGTAAATAATCTTAGCCCCTATAGGGCATTGGAGTTAGCATTGCATAGGTGTATTGTCTTGGCCTTCGTGGGGCATTAAGGATAACTCCACGAAGGTACATTATCTTGGCCCTTATGGGGCAATGATTTTGGCACCGTGGAGGTGCATTGTCTTAACCTTCTTGGGGTAATGAAACTAGCACTAAAGAGATGCATTGTCTTAGCCCTCGTGTGGTAGTGAAGCTAGCACCGCAAAGGTGCATGGTCTTGGCCTTCATGGGGCAATGAAATTGGAACAACAGAAGTGCATGGTCTTCGCCCTCGTATCACAATGAAATTGGCACTGCAGAAGTGCATTGAAGTTGGCACTAAAAGGTGCATTGTATTGGCAATATAGAA
Organism: Melia azedarach; assembly: GCA_028052125.1. NCBI lineage: Eukaryota > Viridiplantae > Streptophyta > Magnoliopsida > Sapindales > Meliaceae > Melia > Melia azedarach. Next base: position 9,025,992 of record CM051394.1, on the reverse strand, counting down.
ATGCATTGTTTGGCCTTTGTGGGGCAATAAGGCTGGTACCACGTAGGTGCATTGTTGGCTTGTTTAGTCTTTTCCTCTACAAAAAATGTATGAGAGTCCTTGTTGGAGTTTTGGATGCATGAGAATGAAGCCACAGAGTCTCTCCGAGACAACTTTACCATCACTTTCGATGCTAATTTTACAGCCTAAAACATCCAGCTCTGAGCACCAAAGATCGGGTCTCTCTAAGTTTACCATGAACTTTTTTTGTCATAATAAATTCTTTTTAAATAATAACAAATTGACTTTTTGTCTTCTTCCCACAGACGGGGTTAACTGTTGATACCAAATTTTATCACCTGATATCAATTAGTGAATTTGTTTGTATGCGGGAAAAATACCCCTTTTGTTCTTTCCTTTCTTTTCCTTATATACTCGTTAATTTCTTAAGTTATTTGAAGATTAATCCTAGTATAATTCTGATTGAAGATAATTCAAGATTTAGTCCGATTCTGATTAGAGATAACTCAGAATTTTGTAGGATTCCAATTACAAATAATTTAGTATTTTGTATTGCTTCTAATTTAGATGTAATAGGACTTCTCAAAAAAGACTTTTTATTGGGTCTAACCTTAATAAGCAATATTAATTGGAGTTTTATGAATTTGAAATTTAACCTTTTAACTTTTGGACCTTTCTTTTTAATATGCATTCAAGTAACTATTTTACTGAGTTAACATACAGGCGAAAATAGACCCAAGTTAAATGTCAAACATCCTCTATTTAAAAAATTCTCCCGATAATTCTTCTCTTTGGTGTCCATAGCTATAATTAGCATAACTTTGAATATTAAAATTAAAGTTTCAATTCTTCTTCTTGTGCTGGTTTTTTCTTAGTAAATTAAGCAAATTACTCTAGGTTCCCATGATTTTTCCACTCTGAAGAAGAAATATTTATCAAATAGTGTGACTACTGCAACTAAATTTTTTTCATATTAGAGTAATTAATTATTGTTTACTTAATTATTGTTCTATTAGTTTTGTCATTGTCATCTCACCTACTAAAGTAATGAGAAGAAAAGGAATATGCAAAAAAAAAAAAGAATTAAAATAAAAATATTTTCATTATAGTTAAAATTTCCATTCCTATACCTACTCCCCCATATATAATATCACTAAGATTAAGAAGAAACTATCAATCAAGATAAATCATAATTAAAAGACATTGACTTGAAACAGTTCGAAATTTGTAATCAAGTCGTTACAAAAGAAGATGTAGCATTGCTTTGCTTATGTGATTTCCTCAGCTTAAAATACACACAAAAAAATTATAAAAAAATTCCCTCTAGTTCTCTATGAAAGGCTAATAAAGAGCTGGGTATTTTGAATTGCTTTTCTAGTCTGAAGAAGAAATATTTATGAATTAGCCAGCTATCTAGTCTGTGACCACTGCAACTGCAACACGCATACTCAAATTAAGCTGTAAGTTTCTCTTGTATTTTCACCTTTTGCTTTATATAGCTTCAATCTTTTTAATCTTGATTATTAGTCCCTTAACAAAATTTATTGTTTAATCTCACTCGTTTAAAATATTGATGGTAGTTTATCAATTTTGTTAATACTTGATATTAATCGATTCAGTAAGTCGATCCAATCTTCTGAATGATACAAGTAGTTTAGATTATAATTTCACTACCGTCATAATTTTAAGGATGAGTATTGATTTTTATTTATGTAAGGTTAATTTTAATATCAATCAGTCATTTTGGGGGAAATAAAAAAAGATTTCCTTAGGTCAAATAAATTAATACTTGAATTTGGATTGTGTATTTGTAAACGCTTTGTGGGTAATATTTTCTTTTAAAACAAACAACTCAAATTTTATTTTCTGTAAAAGTTTAAAATAATTTTTAAGAAATTAGTATTGGTGAAATTACATTTTTAACCTTGATAGCATCTTTTTACATTTCTCAATCTTTTGTTATTATTATCTATTCATCATTATGTACAACCTCGTTGGTTTTCATTTGGTTTTTCTTTTTACTTCTTTCAATCTTTAAGAAAGAAAAAAAAATACTTTTTTTTTGTAGGAAAAATTTACTTGTTATCAACAATTAGACTTAACGAGGGGAGAGGATTGAAAATTTGATAATTTAAGAACATGTAAACAATCTATGTTTGTAAAAATTAACTTAGCTCTTTTTTAATATGTATAACTCTAGATTCATTAATTAAGCATAATATTCTTATTCTTTCTATAGCTAATACTTATATTTCTATATTTATAATTCACTAAAAATTATGGAATTTAAATATATATAACTTCTCTTCTCTTCTATTTGTAAACATATTGATTTTGGATATACTATATCCCATTTGCTTTTAAAATAAACCTCTAAATGTAAGCCTTAGAGGGATAATTCAGTTTCTAATCCTATCCACAATGAAGATTTGCACCTATTTCACTAAACATATATGTTTCTTATATTGAAGCATAATAATATTTACGAATCTCATAGTTTGCATAATATCATGTGTGCATTGTGATAATTATTATTGGTATTTATGTTTCAAAACTATTGATGATCGGTTAAGATTCATGTATATATATAACACGTAGATATAAGTTTTTTTTTGGTTTAATTTTCCTTAAACAAGTATAATTTGTTCATAACGAGTCACTTATTTCATTTAATATTTTTAGGAATTTAAGCAAAAGGCTAGAAAACATGAGCAACCAAAAAGCCTTTTTATATGTTCCTCCATTTTCGCACCGGAAATATGATGTCTTTTTAAGCTTCAGAGGTGAAGACACACGTATGAACTTCGCGGATCATCTTTATGCTGCTTTGAATGAAAAAGGAATTAATGTATTTAGAGATGATAATAAGCTTGAAAGAGGAAAATCAATTCGACTTGAACTTTTTAAAGCAATTGAAGAATCAAGATTTTCAGTTATAGTTTTCTCGAAAAACTATGCTTATTCAACTTGGTGCTTGGATGAACTTGTTAAGATTGTTGAATACAAGAAGACAAATGATCAAAAAATGGTTTTTCCAATTTTCTATGATATAGAAGCAACTGTGGTAAGGAAACAGACTGGTGATTTTCAAAAAGCTTTTGCTAAACACGAAGACGTTTTTAGGGAGAATATTGAAAAGGTGCAAAAATGGAGAGATGCTTTAAATGAGGTGGTCGATATTTCTGGATGGGAATTGAAGGATAGGTATGATATCACTTTTATTCAATTATTTTTTATTTTAATTACATTATTTTATTCTTAATAAGGAATATGAGAATTATTTATGATTAAAACACCTAACCTTGATAATTCTTTTTAATTTACAAGAGTGAATAAAAAATTATTAAGTATATTGTCAAGCAGATATCAAGTAAACTAATTCCTTCAAATTCTGAGTATCATAAAGAACTGGTAGGATTAAATTTTCCTTTAAAGGATCTTATGCTACTTTTAGACAGAGGCGCTAATGATGTTCGCATGATAGGGATCTACGGGATGGGTGGCCTAGGCAAGACAACAATAGCAAGAGTTATTTATGACTTAATATCTTGTGAATATGAAGGAAGTAGTTTTCTTTCCAATGTTCGAGAGATTTGCAAAAATAACAGTGTAATCACTTTACAAAAGCAATTTCTTTCTGAATTACTAAACCTAGCAAATAATAACATATGGAATGTTCATTATGGTATCAACATTATAGAAAGTAGGTTGCAGCGAAAAAAAGTTCTTCTTGTTATTGATGATATGGTTAATATAGAGCAATTAGAAAGTTTAGCTAAAGATCATGATTGGTTCGGTTTAGGCAGCAGGATTATTATAACATCAAGAGATAAACATTTGTTGATGACACATGGAGTAGACAAAGTATATAAGCTCAAGGGACTAAATCATGAAGAAGCTCTTCAACTCTTTTGCATGAAAGCATTTAAAGCCCATCAACCCATGAAAGAGTATGAACAATTATCTGCACATGTTTTAAAGTATGCTGCTGGACTTCCATTAGCTTTGAAAGTTTTGGGTTCGTTTTTATTTGGTAGAACTTTAAAAGAATGGAAAAGCACACTACAAAGATTAAAACGAGATTCAACAAATCGAATTATGCAAATACTTCAAATAAGTTTTGATGGACTACAAGAAACTGAGAAGAAAATATTCCTAGATATTATATGTTTCTTTAAAGGAAAGGATAGAGATTATGTAACAAAAATTTTGGATGGTTGTAATTTGGACCCAATAATCGGAATACCTATTCTAATTGAAAAATCTTTAATATCTATTTTAAATCATAATATAGTGTGGATGCACGATTTGTTACAAGAAATGGGTCAACAAATTATTAAAAGAGAATGTAAGCAGCCTGAAAAACGCAGCAGATTATGGGAGGAAGAAGATGTACACCATGTGTTGTCTAAAAACAAGGTACGAATAAGTGCAAAACATGTTTTTTTAGTTCATGATTAGTTGTTCAACTAGTTGATATTTTGCATACATAATTTTGTTCACGATCCATGTCTTATGATTTTAGGGAACTGAAGTAATTGAAGGCATAATACTTAACTACTTGGAAGATGAGACGTCTTCAAGGGCAGATACTAAAGCCTTATCGAAAATGACCAACTTAATTGTAGATGCTAAATCCTTTTTAGAAATGACCAACTTAAGAATACTCAAAATCCATAATGTGCAGCTTCCAAAAGGTCTGGAATATCTCTCTAATGAGTTACGATCACTTGAGTCGTCTGGATATCCTTTAGAATCCTTGCCATCAAATTGGCTGTTGGACAAAACTATTGAACTTAGCATGTGTTATAGCAACGTTAAGCAAATGTTGAGCACAAGCAGAGTAAGATTCATTTACAAATCATTTATATTATTTCTATTAGGAAAATAATTGTTGATAATTTTATTCATTATCAAATTAATGTGGCAAGTTAATAACTAAAGCTTCTTTTTTGTCTCTTTTTTTTAATATTTTTATAGCCTTTAAACAATTTGAAGTTCATGAGATTCAAACACTCCAAGAACTTGATCAAGACACCGGACTTCATAAGATTACCAAATTTAGAGGAGTTGAACCTGGAAGGATGTACAAGATTGTGTGAAATTCACCCATCTTTGCTCCTTCATAGTAAGGTCATTTTTTTGAGTCTAAAAGATTGTACAGGTCTTATTACTCTTCCAAGCAAGATTCATATGGGATCTCTTAGACAACTTATACTTTCTGGTTGCTTGAATTTGAGGAAGTTTCCGGAGATTGTCGGAAGTATGGAATATCTGTCAGAGCTTCTATTAGATGGAATTACTATTAAAGAATTGCCAGAGTCAGTTGAACATTTGTCTGGACTCATTTCGTTGAATTTGAAAGACTGTAAGAGCCTTGAAAGTTTTCCAAGCGTTATAATTGATGCTTTGAAAGACCTTAAAACTCTGAATTTCTCTGGCTGCTCTAAACTTGAAAAGTTGCCAGAGAACTTAGGAAAGGTAGAGTGCTTGGAAGAGCTTGATATAAGTGAAACAGCTATAAGACAACCACCATCGTCCATTTTTCTTCTAAAGAATCTCAAATCCTTATCTTTTCGCGGATGCAAAGGAGCGCCAGCATCAAAACCATGGTTTTCGCACTTCCCTATCAATTTGATGCCAAGAAGAAGTTCAAATTCCATGTCTCTGATGTTGCCATCTTTGTCTGGTTTGTCTTCTTTAAAAAGATTGGATCTCAGTGACTGTAATCTAGGGGAAGGAGCAATCCTCAATGATATTTGGAACTTATTTTCATTGGAGGAATTAAGCCTAAGCAGAAACAATTTTGTTTCACTACCTGGCACTATCAATCGTCTTTCTAAGCTTGAATCTCTGGAGTTGGAGGACTGCAAGAGGCTTCAATCTCTACCAGAACTTCCATCTAGCACATGGAGGGTTAGAGTAGATGGCTGTGCTTCATTGGAAAGAGTATCAAATTTATTTGAACCACACAATTCGAACTGGTTATTAATCAACTCTGTGAACTGCTTGAAATTGGTCGGCAGCAACGATTTGGCATTTTCTATGCTAAAAGATTGCTTGAGGTCAGTCTTTCATCTGTGCTAAACACAATGCCATAAGAATATGTTAAATCTCTGTCTTTTTTATTTTTTTGGGTGCAGGCAGAGTGGAAGCCAACTAAATTCAAGAGATGGTCATTACTGGAAGCAAAATTCCAAATTCAACATAATTCAATATGCTAAATTAAGCATTGTCATTCCCGGAAGCAAAATTCCAGAGTGGTTCAGATTTCAGAATAAGGGTTCTTCAATAACAGTGACAAGGCCTCCAAATTCTTATAATAATAATAAGAGGAAGTTCGTGGGATATGCTATCTCCTGCATTTTTCATGTCCACAAACACACACCAACTGTCAAACTCCATCCTTTACCTCGCACGTATAGGCTTGTCTTCCGGATCAAAGTCGATAAAAGTCATTGTTGTGGTTATTTTATTCATTTTGATGAGCAAATGGGTCAGCCTTTCCCAGACCATCTTTGGCTATGCTATTTGTCGAACCAGGCGTTGCAAAGTTTCCCAAATTGGAACAATGAATTTAATCACGTTGAGTTGTCATTTATATGCAAAAGGGGCCCAGGATTGGAGGTAAAGAGGTGTGGTGTACATCCACTTTATGTTGATGAAGGGGAAGAGTTCAACAAAACAACAATGGAATGGAGAACATCTGAAGTTTGGAATATAAATGAATCTGATGATCAAGTTTTTACTGGGTCAATGATGGATGTAGCCACAACGTCAAAGCGAAGCCTTCCTTACTATGCTGGAGCAGATCAAGCCAGTGCAATGGATGAGGAACCACCAACTAAAAGAAATAAAGAACTCGAATAATTAAACGAGCAAGTTGTATGTAGACCATCTGGCAAATTGGTTAGATTGAGTCTATTTTTTTTAATAAATATCTCTACTCACGCTTTAATTTTCTTTGTTCCTTCAGCTTTACAGAAAATGCTCAGTTGGGATCAAAACCAAAGAATTACAACTGAAGTTGCCCTTGAGAATGAATACTTTGAAGTTTGTTTTGGCCGGAAGGGAACCTGAAGTGCTCTTATTTGAACGAGAGTGCCCTGCCTTCATTAGAACTTCTGTCTACAATTGTATTTTGTGTATATTTTCAAGAGTGCTTATATTGTTTGGCTACTGAGAAACAGAAAGAAAAGACAGGAAAACAGAAGCTAGTTTGTTTAGGAATTCAAGCACAAGTCAGTAAGATCTCTTGGAGAAAACTTCTTAGTTCCCGTCAGAGTTTGATGCCATTATTCTCTTCAAACATTTCTTCAGTGACTTTTATTTATTTATTAAATGTTTAGCAGAAAATGCATGCTTAGTGCTTTAACTAGACCCTTCCTGGAAATTTCATGGACGTTTTCAGATAAATTCCAGTGACTTTCTGCTAACTTGTAGGTAAAAGCTTGCCATGAATTTCAGGCCTCAGCTTATGGGCATATATAATTAATAAGGCACTTTTGATCTTCAATTCTGCTAGAACTTCAATCCAGAATAGAACAAGTCTGCGTAGATGGCTGTTCTTTGCTCGAAACATAATCAGATGCAATATAAAGCTATGCAGTTCGGATGTCTCATTTGATTGTTTTAACTGCTTGAATTTTCAGTGCTAAAGTTTTGGAGTGGAAATCAGTGGAACAAGCTAAAAGATTTAAAGAATTATTTTTGCTTTGATTGTTGGTGCTCGCTCTTCCGTTTTGATGAAGAAGACAACGGCTTGCTGCTTGCTGCTTGTTGCTATTATGTATTTTGGCTACCGTATTTGTCTGTTGCCGGCTGCTGTGTTACTGCAGCTTGTTTTGCTGCTCCTGACTGCTGTTTTACGGAAAAACTGCAGCTTGCAGCTTCTGCATATTCTGCTGCTTCTTTGGTAATGCTGAGTTGTATTTAACTATTTATGCTGTCTTTTGCTGTTTTTTCACAGCAAAGAAGTGTGCCGAGAAAACTAGCAGTCACACAGAAGAAAGCATTGTGTGTAGCATATGTAATTTTCTTTTATTGTAATTGTTCTGGATAGCATTCTTTGGCTTCCTTTTTGTTCTTCCCTTTTTCTTTAATTAATAAAATAATTCTCTTTGGTTTAGAAAAAAGAAGATAAAAATGATCATAGAATCAAAGACTCTTGCAGGTTGTACTTATGAAAGAAATACCAAATGGGGCAAGAAGATCAGTATGATAGAGAACAGCGTATATATATATAATGCATTGTCATTGGCCTGAATCATGAAATGCTTGTTGCAGAGGGGTTTGAGTTATGGTTATCCAGTAGAAGTCGTGATAACAGTGATATCAATTTAATGTAAAAAGGACCGAAATCAGTGTATTTCAGTCCAGAAAGGAAAGCATGCTTAGGAGTTGGAACAAACACATTGCCGCAGGCGCTTGCTTGTGCGGCACAATAGATGGTCTGAAGGGTGATTTCGGAGTTTTCTTTCGAGGTACAATCCTGCTTGGTATGCTCGTGAAAAGATTAGCTCTTATGCTCCAAATTGCTTCTTTATTCATTAACTTAATCTTCTCTCTGCCTTCTCATTTGCACCATGGTTTTCATGTAACTTTTCTCTCCGTTGTTTGTGACTAACAGATATACATTAATTTATGAACACAGATTTCAAGCCTGTGGCTACATATGTAATATTTGACAAGTACAGATATAGCCTAGCAGAATTTCTGTTGTCTGCTGGCACTATCAGAAGTTGATGGAACGGTCAACGAATATGGCTTTACTAAAGAACAAGCTCTTACTTCAATTTGCTTTCACAGACACCATTTCAAGGACACTAGGATTTTCCGAATCAGTATTTGTAGTTACAGAAAAAGTGGCTGAAGAAGATGTATTACAATGATATAAGAAAGAGATAATGGAGTTTGAAGCTTCCCTTTCAATGTTCACCATATTAGCAACACTTGCATTGCTGCACTTATTCTGCTTGATTGGGTTGTTGAAGAAGATGATCATAAAAGACGGCATTATTGTTAAACTCTGTGAGACAATGGTCTCGCAAATTCTAGATAACCATATTTTATTGTAAATAAAAAATATTAATACTTTAAAAAAAACCAACAAATAAAAGTGGAAGAGCTGAGAAAGGAGGGGGACCAGTTGAACTGAACGTGTATCTATAGTTTATTCTTTTATGTACTATAAATATAATTTTTATATATTATTAAAATAAACGTTTACTTTAAAAATATCATTAGATTACTTTTGATAGATTAGATAGAATTTTGACCGATTAATAATGTAAATTCACAGAACTTATCATGAGCCAATTTCAGATTTTTCAATCCAATCCAATCCAATCTACTAATCTATTAAGTCTATTAAAAGTATGAATTAGATTAGGTTAAGCGAATAATAATCATCATCCGAAATCAAGAATTCTCTTCAATCGATTGAATCTACACGTCTTCTATTTTAGGAGGAGCTGAATTTCCGATTTGATTATCAGCTCCACTTGCTAAACATTCTTCAATTGATCGGATCCACTCTTCTTCTTCTGTCCTTGGAAGTTCTGAATTGCCCATCTGATCATCAACTTAATTCCCTTGCTAAACTTCCCTTCTGATTACTTTCCACAACTGCTTTTGCTTTCATCTTGTAATTTTGTCTCATGGACAAGAAGAAAAGTTGAAGTTAAAATATGGTAAAATATGATATTCGGGCAGCCAGAAAACAAGCGAGAGATTCCTTCGTTTCAACACGAAATAAACAAGCTAAAGCAAAATAACTAGGATTAAACGATTCTCTGTGTTTCGTTTCTATATCTTGGACACGGGTTTGTATATAACTATACAATGCAATGAATCAAACAAAACAATAACGATCACATGAACAAACTGATTTACGTACGTGGGAAAACAGGAACATTACAAATACAATATTGGCTGTGCTGATTTTCGCCAACTGAATCTGAAGATCACGGCTGCCCTAGTGCATCTTGGCTAGCTTGCTTCAGCAACTGATCGAGCGCCTCAGTTGTGCATCCAAGATTGATCGGACCGTCAATTTTAAAATCGAAATCCACATCTTCTGACTGCTCCATCAATTCCTTAAACCTGGGTAAGGAGAGATACTTCACCGGAACATCGTATCTCTTCTTGTGTTCTTCACCAACGTACATTGGTACGCAACCCTTCCGAGCTTGAGCCGTCTTGTAGCCTTCAACAATGACAAGTCTTTCGTTGCTACTCTTGGAATCACCGACGCTCAACTTCTTCACCAGTGCTTCAAGACTCCTCCGAACAGATCTTCTGCCGAACATGTTTGATGATTATTGTATACTGCTTTCAAAAACTAGGAAGAGAGAAAACAGAGAGGTGGTGTTTGAATTATATATTGGCAAATTCCGACTGTAATTATAGATTAGAAATTCCATTTCAATTAGGAGATTAGTATCTCAGTTCGAGGAAACCCTGCTTCCTAAACTTGATGGACCAATCACGCTACCTTACTAGCTCCCAGTGATGTTCGAATTTTAGGACACGTATACTTCTTCATTTAATTAATTAATAGTTCAGTTTTTTATAATTGCTAGTGTTTCAAATCCAATTATTTCTCTTTACACGGAAAATATATATTCTTCCTGTTCTTGTTTTCAGAGTCAGAGGTTTGCTTGTTATTCTAACTTAGCTTTCAATTGGTTTTTTTTTTTTTTTTCTGGAACTAATTTTCAATTGGTTGAATTTATCTCTTTGGAGTAGTTAAATATGTTTGCTTTTTTAATTTAATGACAAATTTTAAAAAAATTTATTAGGTAAAAGTTTTTTATTTTTTTCTTAAATCAACAAATTCTATTAAATTTACTATATATCTTTTTATAAATATTATATTTCATAGCAAAAAAAAGAAAAATACAAAGCATGTAAATTTATATTTATTTAAAATTTACATTAATTTAGAAGTTATTAAAAAAAAAACCTAACATAGAAATGTAATTTCTTTCGGTCAACACAATCCACGGTCCATTTTAATATCAGTCATCAAGAATGACTTAACAAAAGCGTGTGAAAAGCAAGAAAAAGGAAACTAAATTGTGGCGTTATGTAACCTAGAAACGGAAAAATAAATTAACATAATCTGATTGAACTTAATTAAACTAACACTAATTATTAAAGTACAATTGACTTTTTCAACAACTAAAAGGAATTTTTTAATAATAAAAATCATTTTTAAAATTTTTAGAGTTGTTTGGTTGTCACCGAAAAGGAGATTTTGAAAATTAAAAAGGGTATATTCTTTCTGCTGGAAGAAACCTAAAATTTGGACTTTTGACTTAAGAATTTTTTTAACTTTTTTAAAAATCAAAAGTATTTAAAATATTCTTACTTTATTCTAAAAAAATTATATTATTTTTTTAAAATATAATATTAAATATTATCTATTAAAGTAATTATTTAAATCTTTTAAAAAATTATTTATAACAGTCAAACGATTAATAAATTTTTGTTAAAAATTATATCTACAAAAATTTTATGTATGAAATGTCTACTCTAAAAAACTGTATTTAAAAAAGTATACCAAACAGACCCTAATAAAATTAAGAACTAAAAAGTTTTTTAGTACTTAAACTCTTAATGTTCGGTTGAAATTTAATGAGTAATACTCTCCTCTTATTCTTCTTCTAAAATAACCTTAATCATCTTCTAGCTTCAAATTTAAAAAGTCTTTCTTCCAATTAATGCCAAGACGAATATCACTACCTATATTTTTTTAATTTTTTTAATTTTTTTTTTCAAACAAAAAATAGAGTTAATATTCTTTATATCTCTCGTGCTAATAAAATACTGTAAAGAAAATAATTCTTTTATAATTTCTTATAATAAAAATATTTGGAAATAGATTAAAATTAATGGAGGTAAAAATCGAAGACATTCTTATATTAACAAAGTTGAGCTATCGGATAGCGCGTAGAATATTGTCGAGAGCTTTCAAAATGTGGTGTCCACCAGGGATGACAATGGGCCCTATACCCCTCCCCTTCCATGATTTGCTCAAATCGGGGACGGGCCGAGAAGTCCCCAATTTGGGCCTATAATCCTCGACCTGTCCCCGGATAGATTTGACTCCGTTTGAGTTCAAACTTGAATAAAAATATGTTGCAATTACATAGATTCGATTTTAGGATGCAGAGAAAGTTGAACAATTAGATTGCACCACTTACATTTTAACAAGTTTTGTACCATAACAAATAAATGATAAAAAAAAAAAATGAAAAGAACTTTTAGGATAATAGAAAAGTTATATGACACGAAACATTGAGAATATATGATTAATATAATATTACATTACATTAATATATATTTTCTAAGATATGTTATATTTTTTTACTTATTGTTTATTATAGAATATTTTTATTCTAATTTATAAAATTAAAGTCACTTACTAATAGCTTAGTAGTAAAATACTTAACTCCCTTTTTTTTTCTCATGAAGAAGGAGATTTAAGTCCCTATAATTTGAATAGATTTTTCTTAAATTAGGAATAAATTTTGGTTAAATTATCAAATAATTTTACAGATAGCACCAGATTTATAGTTATCTCGACTTCCGGTAGATTTTAGCAAAATTGACAAAAACTCTCTTATTTTTAATTTAAATAACTATCATAATATACAAATATTCAAAAATAAGAGAGTTTTTGATCAAAATTATTGTGGAGTTTTTTAAATTATTAATATTTTTTCTTGGTTATCTTCTATTAAGTTACAATATGATATTCGGGCAGCTAGAAAACACGAAATAAACAAGCTAAAGCAAAATAACTTCGATTAAACGATCCTCTGTATTTCGTTTCTATATCTTGGACACGGGTTTCTATATAACTATACAATGTAATGAATCAAACAAAACAATAACGATCAACTGATTTACGTACGTGGGAAAACAGGAACATTACAAATACAATATTGCCTGTGCTGATTTTCGCCTACTCAATCTGAAGATCACGGCTGCCCTAGTGCTGCTTGGCTAGCTTGCTTCAGCAACTGATCGAACGCCTCAGTTGTGCATCCAAGATTGATCGGACCGTCAATTTTAAAATCGAAATCAGCATCTTCTGATTGCTCCATCAATTCCTTAAACCTGGGTAAGGAGAGATACTTCACCGGAACATCGTATCTCTTCTTGTGTTCTTCACCAACGTACATTGGCACGCAACCCTTCCGAGCTTGAGCCGTCTTGTAGCCTTCAAGTCTTTCGTAGCTACTCTTGGAACCACCAACGCTCAACTTCTTCACCTGTGCGCCGAGTGTGCCGAGACTCCTTCGAACAGATCTTCTGCAGAACATGTTTGATGATTATTGTATACTGCTTTCACGAACTAGAAAGAGAGAAAATAGAGAGAGCTAACTTGAAGAGAGAATACAGAGGGGTGGTGTTTGAATTATATATAGGCAAATTCCGACTGTAATTACAGATTGGAAGTTCCAAATTCAATTAGGAGACTAATATATCAGTTCCAGGAAACCCCTGCTTCCTAAACTTGATGGACCAATCACGCTACCTTGCTCCTAGAGACTGTTCGAATTTTAGGACACATGTACTTCTTAATTTAATTAATTAATACTTCTGTCTTTTATATTTGCTGGTGTTTCAATCCAATTAATTCTCTTTCTCAAGTTGGTTTATTATTCTAACTTAATTTTTATTTGGTTGAATTTATCTATTTGTAGTAATTAAATATGTTTGTTTTTTTAATTTAATGACAAATTTAAAAAACTTTCTTTGACAACTAAAAAGTAAATTTTTTATTTTTTTTTAATTCAAAAAATTGAATTAAATTTATTATATATTATATAAATATCATATTTCATAACAAAAAAGAAAATTTTTTTTCTTTAATTCAAAAAATTTTCTTTTTAGTTGTCAAAGAAAGTTTTTTAAATTTGTCATTAAATTAAAAAAAAACATATTTAATTACTACAAATAGATAATAAACCAACTTGAGAATGAGAAATAATTGGATTGAAACACTAGCAAATATAAAAAGCAGAGTTATTAATTAATTAAATTAAGAAGTATATGTGTCCTAAAATTTTTTCTTTAATTCAAAAAATTGAATTAAATTTTATTATATACTTTTATATAAATATCATATTTCATAACAAAAAAGAAAAATACAGAGCATTTAAATTTAGATTTATTTAAAATTCAAATTAATTTATAATTAAAAAAAACTAATATAGAAATGTATTAACAACTAAAAAATACTTTAATACTCACTTTTTACTTTCAGTCAAAATTTAATTAGTAATCTTCTTCTCTGGTTCTTCTTCTAAAATAACTTTTATCATCTTCTAGCTTCTAAAATAACTTATCGCTATGTATGTTTTTAATCATTTTTTTATATTCTTTATTTCTCTAATGCTAATAAGAATATTAGTTTTTCTTTAATAAAATATATAATTCTTTTCTTACAACAAAAATAATTGAAAATAGATTAAAATGGAGGTGGAAATTAATCAAAGACATTCCTATAATATATAATAAGGTTTCTAGATTTGTTATGGAAATCCTATTGAGTTCAATTAATTAATTTATTGATGTTATTAATTAATTGGCCGTAAATAATTGCCCTACCTATATTTTATCCATACTACTTCAAATTCAGGACAGGGCAAAAAAATCTGGAACTTAGAAAACCAAACCGGACTAGACCGAAACTGATGGATTGGATCCAGGGTCGATTCCAAAATCATGTATCAATGACACACTTATTGTCAATAGAGCACCATGCAAGCTCCCTTACCTTCAAGTTACAAGAAAATATTAAGTCCGGATAAAAAATAATATTTGATTAATAGTATACTGTTGAAAAGTTTTAGAATGTAGTGTCTCTTAAGGATGGCAATTGAAACGTACTTTTAAGATAATAGAAAAGTTAATTATACCACATGAACACTGAGAATATACGATCAATATAATATTACATTACATTGATATATATTTTTTAAGATATGTTATATTTTTCTACTTGTATATTGTAAAATATTTTCATTTTAATTAATAAAATTAAAGGTCACCTACTACTAGTAATAGCTTAATTAGTTGTAAAATACTCAACTTTCTTCTTTCTTATGAGGGAGGGGATTCAAGTCTCAATAGTTGGTTTGGATAGTAAATTTTACTTAAATTAGGAACAAAATTTGGTCAAATTGTTAGAGATTTATATAAACGAGACAAATTTTATAGCTATCTCGATTTCCGATAAATTTTAGCCAAATTGGTATAAACTCTTTTCTTTTTTTATGAAGAAAGGGATTCAAGACTCCACAATAATTTTGGATTTCTTAAATTAGGTATAGATTTTTATCAAATTGTCAAAGACTTTGGCCAATGGCACCAAATTATGGCCATACCGACTTTTGATAAACTTTTTATTTTTGCATTGGCAAATAAAAAAAATGAACTTTGTGACGGATTAAGCTTGCACACGAGTAGTAGCTTGCTTGCATTTTTAAAATATGTTTTTCAAAAAATAAAATTAATATTTTAAAGAATGAAAAAAGTTATTTAATCGTGCGTGTTAAAATGATTTCTAAAATAAAACGCAATACAAATATTTTTATATATATTATTTTTTAAGATAAATAAATTAGTTATTTTTTAATATTTTTTGTTTTCCAAATTGAGTTATATAATAATTTTTATTTTAAGATATTGTTATATTAATTTTGTGAATTATATTGGATTTTCGGAGATTTTATAAAAATAAATAATTTTTTTAATAAAATTAGAATTACCAAACACGCGAATGATTTTGCTTACACCTAATTACTCTTCAAACTTAACATAAAATGAGCTAAGCTATTCTTAATCTAAACATCGATCCCCTTATTACAGCTTACTATTTTAATGCTTTAATTCAAGCTACCTGCAAAACTTTGGTGAGTTCAACACCAACAATGGCTGCCCTAATAATACAGTTACAATTCCAATCTAAGTACACAAAATCCATGGTGAATATTTATGTTAATGATCACTGGGAAACAGCAGCATCCTTCAACAGTTAAAATTTGAGCAAAGGGATGTTGGTTTTAATGGAGGCAGTACTTGCTAGAGTCAGGTCTGGTATGAAGTCAAGAATTAAGAAATATGCACCAGACGAGAGTACTCTTCCAAGTTTACAACACCTTCATATACTCCTACCTGAAATCAAATTAATACATAAAATTTAGAAAATAGATTGATTTCCTGTTCTGATCAGATTGGAGCAAAATGTTCAAGGGTACCGTAACAACTATCAGAATTGAATTACTTCGGTGAAAAACAGAGAGGTTCCAGGATTCACCTCATAATGTTTGAAGAATGTAGAGTAACAAAAAGAACTTAACTTATGAATTTTTTGATAAATATATTTTGGTATTTTGTCATCTTAAATTGATTAGTAATAAAATATAAACAAATTAAGGATTATATAGCTAATAGTATTGCAATTGCATGTGTTTAATTAATTATCACATGATATTTAATTATTACAAGTAATTAAATATATACATGTTTGGGGTGACAGTCCCTCAGAATAATGCCCGTAAAATACGTTGGCCAATTTTTTGGACAGTGGTCCTTCAAAATAATGCTCATAAAGTACGCAAAAATAAAAATGAGTAGAAATTATTTTAAATGATGGAATGAATGTATTTTGTCATTTTTGTGAATACTGAAATTGAAATATTGTTTTGATATTTAGTTAAGCTTATTGTTTGAAATTGAAAAGTGTTTTATATATGCAAAATTATTTGTTGCAAAGTTCTTAAAGCTATTTTATGCATAAATATCTACTGGGCATTAGCTCACCCCTACTTTTCAAATTTCTAGGCAATATTGAAGATTTTGTACGTAAAAGACAAGGATACTTCATAATAAGAGTTTTACTACTTTAGAATGTAATTATAGATGCAGGAGTTTGTAATGTATGGCTTTGATCTATTTTTTTATGTTTGTATTTGAATTTTAAAAACCCTAAAATTAGTTATATTTTGTTAGATAATGAAATGAAGCTGTTGATATTAAACTTTATTGGGAGTGTTTAGGATGAAATCTTAAAATTTGCAGGTTTATATATTTTGGCATACATTTGTTATAGAGAAGATTCTGCCAAAATTCTTTTATAGAATTAGGGATATTTCAAATTGGATTAAGTGTATTAACTTTATTAGAAAAATGATTATGTTTTGAAAGTTTGAATATTTTCTTAGTACCCTAGTTCGACTGCTACTTTTATAATGCCGGAGTCCAGGTGTTACAATAGAGTTATGGAATATGAACTTCTTCTTGGCATTAAATTGATGGGGAAGTGCAAAAACAATGATCTTGGTATTGGGGCTCCTTTACATCTACGAAAAGATAGGGCTCTAAGATTCCTTAGAAGAAAAATGGATGATGGTGGTTATCTTTTGGTTGTTCCACTTACATCAAGCTCTTTCAAAATTTTTACTTTACCCAAGTTTTTTGATAGATTTTCAAGTTTAGTGCAACCAGAAAGATTCAAAGTTTTAAAGTATTTTAAACCGTCTATTATAGTACTTGGAAGATTTTTAAGGTTCTTACAGTCTTTCAAATTCAACAAAATAATGCCGTCTAGAAGTTGAATTGACAATGGCGATTCTTTAATAGCGGTTCCATCTAGAGAAAGCTCTGAAAGGCGTTCCATTCTTCCCCCAGTCTTAGGAAACTCTCTCAATTTGCTACAACTAGAAAGACTTAGATACTTTAAACCTTTGACTATAGCACAAGGAAGGCAATTTCAACCTTTTTACAATCTTACAAACTCAACGTGATAAGTTCAGATAGATGTTTAGCTAAAAGTGGCAATTCTTTAATAACAGTTCCATCTAATAGAAGCTCTGATAGATATTCCATACTTCTAAAAATATTTGGAAACTTCCTTAACTTTAGGCAACCAGAAAGTATAAGTTGTCTGAGGAAGCTCATATAAATCTTGCTTGGAAGAACAACTAGGCTTGAACAATCTTTTAGACTAAAAAAAATTGAGTTTACTATGAAGTAGCAAAGATGGGTGAATTTCGCACAATTTTGTACATCTTTCAAAATTCAGCTCTAAATTTAGTAATCTTATGGAGTTTGGTGTCTTAATCAAGTTCTGGGAATGACTGAATCTCATAAACTTCAAATTGTTTAAAGGCTGTAAAAGTACATAAAAAAAGGCAAAAAAAAAGATTCAGTTCTTAGTTTATCGCATTAATTTGATTATGAATAAAATTATCATCAATTATTTAATAAAAAAATATAAAATTTTTAGATGATTCTTACTTTGTATGTGCTTAACATTTGCTTGATGTTGCTATAACACATTCTAAGTTCAATAGTTTTTGTCTAGTTACAAATTTGATGGTAAGGATTCTATAGGATATCCACGCCATTCGAGCAATCGTAACTCCTTAGAGAGGTATTCTAAACCTTTTAGAAGCTACACATTATGGATTTTGAGTAGTCTTAGGTTGGTCATTTTTTAAAAAGCTTTAGCATATGTACTTAAAGACACCTCTATCTTCCGAGTAGTCAAGTATTTTGCCTTCAAATTACTCCAGTTCCTATAATCATAAAAATGAATAAGTGAGAAAAAGCATGCATGTGAAGAATTAACTAGTTGAAACAGCTAATCATGAACTAATAATACATATTTTACACTTACTCATACCTTATTTTTTTATAACTCGTGGTATACATCTACAACCTTCCATAATCTACTGCATTTTTTAGGCTTCACACATTCTTTATTAACAATTTGTTGACCCATTTGTTGCAACAAATCATGCATCCACATTATCTCACGGTCTAACAAATGTATTAAAAAAATTTAAATGAGAACAAGTATTTCGATTATTGGGTCAAAATTGCGACCAACCAAAATTTTTATTACATAATCTTTATCCTTCCCCTTAAAGAAACATGCAATATCAATAAATATTTTCTTCTTTGTTTGTTGTAGTCCATTAAAACTTATTTGAAGTATCATAATAATTTGATTGTTTGAATCTTTTTTTAGTCTTTGTAATGCACTTTCTCATTCTTCTAAAGTTCTACCATACAAAAACAAACTCAAAACTTTCAAAACTAATAGAAGGCCACTTGCACACTTTAGAACACGTTTAGCCAATTGTTCATACTCTTTCATGGGTTGATGAGCTTTAAAGGCTCTCATGCAAAAAAGTTGCAGAGCTTCTTCATCATTTTGTCCTTCGAGATTATATACTTTATCCACTCTATGTGTCATCAACAAATATTTATCTCTTGATGTTATAATGATTCTGCTACTTGAACCAAACCAATAATGCCTTTTAGCTAAACTTTCTAATTGCTCTGTATTAACGACATCAACAATAAGAATTTTTCTGCTCTGTAACCTGCTTCTAATAATGATAATACCATAATGAACACTCCATATGCTATAATCTACTAGCTTCAGTAATTTAGAAAGAAGTTGCTTTTGCAAGGAGATTACACCATTGATTTTGTAAATCTCTTGAACATTGGTAAGAAAAGTACTTCCTTTATATTCACAAGTGATTAAGTCATAAATAACTCTTACTATTGTTGACTTGCCTAGACTACCCATCTTATAGATTCCTATCATGCGAACATCATTGGAACTTATGTCTAAAAGTAGCTTAAGTCCCTCTAAACATGAATCTAGTCCTACAAGCGCTTTATGAAACTCAAATTTTGAAGAATTTAGTTTACTTGATATCTCCTTAATAATGTCATCAACAACTTTCGATTCACTCCTGCAAATAAAAATGAGCAATAAGGGATTAGGTAGTTCAATATTATAAATATTAATTCTCTTATTCCTTAGTAAGAGTTAAAGAATATACTTAAAAGAGAAAAGTATGTGAAAAATAATTATTAATTACCTATCCTTCAATTCCCATCTAGAAATATTGACCACCTCTTTCAAAGCATATCTCCACATTTACACCTTTTCAATATTCTCCCTAAAAACATCTTCATATTTAACAAAAACATTTTGAAAATCATCAGTTTGTTTTCTTACCATAGTTAGTTCCACATCACAGGAAATTGGAAAAACCATTTGTTGATTACTTTTGTGCTTGTATTCAACAATCTTAACAAGTTCATATAAGCACCAAGTGAAATAAGCATAGTTTTTTGAGAAAACAATAATTGAAAATCTTAATTCTTCAATTACTTTAAAAAGTTCATGTCTGATGGATTTTCCTCCTTCAAGCTCATTATCATCTCTAAATACATTGATCCCTTTTTCATTCAAAGCAGCATAAAGATGGTCTATAAAGTTTGTACGCGTGTCTTAACCTCTAAAGTTCAAGAAGACATCATATCTCCAATGAGACAATAGAGGAATGGATGAAAAGATTTTTTGCTTGCTCATGTTAGTAATTTGTTTTCCAACCTCGGACTTAAATTCCTAAAAATATTTAATAATATAAGTGACTTCTTACTAACAAATTATATTTGTTTACGGGAAAAAAATTATATTTGCATGGAATATACATTAAATCTTAACGAATCATCAACTAGTAATTATCACGATCTACAAACTAATATCATGCAAACTATAAATTACATATCGAGAGAATTACAGTGCTACAGACAAGTTGGCTAATTTGGGATTTTAACAAAATCCTTTTTCTTTGTTGGCTTTGTCAATTTCCCTTTATTTTTCCCACATACTTTTTTAAAACTTTTACTAGTATTTTCTATTACTTCATCAACGTCAAAAAAATTATATCATTACCTCCTTTTTCTGCCTCCAAATCATCCTCTTCACTTAAAAGTATCACATTACCGTCTCCTTCTACTAACACCACATCTGCCTCTTTCTGCACTAACCTCCTCTTCCTCAGCCACGTGAACCTTTTCATCAACTTCAATTCGTTTATGAACTTTAAAACTGGATGATTCAGCCCCATAATTTTCTTGTTTTTTCTTCTTTCTATAGTCCATTTTTCTCTCGCAAAAACCTAGTTTTTGCTCTGTTACGAATTCTTTTTTTAGTCAATTCAGATTAATCGATCCAGCTCAGAATGAATAATAAGAAATTAAAAAGACGACATTCTATGATAAATTACATCAACATATTATAGAAACAGCACAAAAGCAAAACTTTTGAGCCAATTCTAATCAAATGAACCACCTCATAATGACAAATAAGAAAAAAAAAACAAATTAAAAAGATGACACCCTATGATTAGGGATGGGCAAAAATGTCAACCGAACCAAACTAAACTGTTCAGTTTAATGTTGTTCAGTTGTGAGAGTAAGTTTGGTTTTGATTGGTTCGAGTTTGGTTAAAAATCGATACCGAATTGAAACCAATTAAAAATTTCATCAAAAACTTTAATTTTTATGTAAATTAAAAAAAAAATTCTTCAACTTTTTTGCATGAAAGCCTTTAAAGCCCATCAACCCATGTAAGAGTATGAACATTTGTCTGAATGTGTTCTCAAGTATGCAACTAGTCTTTCATTAGTTTTGAAAGTTTTGGGCTCACTTTTGTATGGTAGAACTTTAGAAGAATGGAAAAGTACAGTACAAAAACTAAAAAGAGAGCCGACAAATCAAATTATAAAGATACTTCAAATAAGTTTTGATAGACTATAAAAAACATAGAAGAAAATATATCTCTTTATATGGCATGTTTCTTTATAGGAAATGATAGAGATTATGTGATAAAAATTTTAGATGGCTGTAATTTTGACCCAATAATAGGAATACATGTTTTTATTGAAAAATCTCTAATATATATAGTAGATCATAATAAAGTGTGGATGCACGATTTATTGCAGCAAATGGGTCACCAAATTGTTAAGAGAGAATGTAAGAAGCCTGAAAAACGCAGCAGACTATGGGAGGGAGCATATATACACCAAGTATTGTCAAAAAATAAGGTATGATTAAGTCCTAAACATGGATGTTTAGTTCATGATTTGTTGTTCCAACAAGTTAATTCTTCGCATGCATACTTTTGTTCACTATCTATCTCTTATGATTTTAGGGAACTAAAGTAATTGAAAGTATAATACTTAACTCTATGGAAGATGAGACATTTTCATGTGCAGATGCTCAAGCCTTTTTTTAAATGACCAACTTAAGACTGCTCAAAATCCAAAATGTGTAACTTCCAAAAGGTTTGGAATACCTTTTTAATGAGTTACGATTACTTGAACGGCATGGATATCCTTTGGAATCCTTGCCATCAAATTTACAACTGGACAAAACCATTGAACTTAGCATGTGTTATAGCAACATCAAGCAAATGTTCCACATAAGCAAAGTAAGATTCTTTTGTCTAATTGTTTGATAATTTTATGCATAATCAAATTAATGCAGCAAACTACTAATTAAAGTTTTTCTTTCTACTTCTTTTGTATGAATTTTTACAGCCTTTGAACAATTTGAAATTTATGAGATTCAACCACTTTCAGAACTTGATCAAGACAGTAGACTTCACATGGTTACCAAATTTAGAGGAGATGGATCTTGTAGGATGTACAAAATTGAGTGAAATTCACACATCTTTGCTACTCCACAATAAGGTCATTTTTTTGAGTCTGAAGGATTGTACAAGTCTTATTACTCTTCCCAGCAAGATTCATATGAGATCTCTCAGACATCTTATACTTTCCGGTTGCCTAAAGTTGAGGAAATTTCCGAAGATTGTTGGAAGTATGGAATATCGGTCAGAGCTTTTCTTGGATGGAACTGTTATTAAAGAATTGCCATTGTTAGTTGAACATTTTCCTGGACTTATTTCGTTGAATTTGAGAGATTGTGAGAAACTCGAAAATCTTCCCAATGCTACAGTCAGTGGTTTTAGATGCCTTAAAAATCTGGATCTCTCTGGTTGCTCCAAATTGAGAAAGTTTTTGGAGATTGAGGGAAAAATGCAATGCCTTTCAAAGCTTCCTTTAGATGGAACTGCTATCAAAGAATTGCCAGCCATCAATTGAACTTCTATCCGACCTTGTTTGGTTGAATTTGAAAGACTGTAAGAACCTGAAAAGTCTTCCAAGTGCTATGATCTATGGTTTAAAGTACCTTAAAACTTTGAATCTCTCTGGTTGCTCTAAACTTGAAAATCTGCCAGAAAACCTGGGAAAAGTAGAAAGCTTGGAAGAGCTTGATATAAGTGGAACAGCCATAAGACAACAACCATCATCCATTTTTCTTCTAAGGAATCTTACAACCCTATCTTTTCGAGGATGCAAAGGAGCACCGGCATCAAAATCATGGTTTTCGCACTTCCCCATGAATTTGATTCTAAGAAGAAGTTCAGATAGCATGACTCTTATGTTGCCTTCTTTGTCTGGTTTGACTTCTTTAAAAAAATTGGATCTCAGTGACTGTAATCTAGGGGAAGGAGCAATCGTCCATGATATTTGGAACTTATTTTCATTGGAGGAATTAAACCTAAGCAAAAACAATTTTGTTTCACTACCCGGAACTGTTAGTCGTCTTTTTAAGCTTGAATCTCTGGATGTAGAGGATTGCAAGAGGCTTCAAGCTCTGCCAGAACTTCCATCCAGTATACGGAGAGTTAGAGCAAATGATTGTGCTTCGCTGGAAAGAGTATCAAATGCATTCAGATCATGCAATACGAAAAGGTTGTTTTTTGACTCCGTGAACTGCTTGAGATTGATCGGCAACAACGATTTGGCATTTTTAATTCTAAAAGCGTTGCTTGAGGTTAGTCTCTCGCTTGTGCTAAACACAATGCTACAAGAATATGTTTAAAAACTCTCTCCATTTTTATTTTTTGGGTGCAGGCAGAGTTAAATGATAAAAAATTCCAGAGCTTAAGCATTGTTGTTCCTGGAAGCAAAATTCCAGAGTGGTTCAGATTTCAGACTAAGGGTTCTTCAACAATAATGATAAGGCCTCCATGTTCTTATTATAGTACTAAGAGGAAGTTGGTGGGATATGCTATTTGCTGCGTTTTTCATGTCCATAAACATCCACCAACTGTTAGAAGCCATCCTTTGTTTCGTACACATAAGCTTGTCTGCCAAATCAAAGTTGATGAAAAGTATCGTTATGGTTTTTCTATGGATTTTGATGAGCAATTGGGTCAGCCTGTGTCAAACCATCTTTGGCTACAGTATTTGTCGAATCAAATGTTGCACATTTTTGGCGAGTGTAGGAACAATGAAGTTAATCAACTTGAGTTATCATTTATAGCCTAAAAGGGCCCAGGATTGGAGGTGAATAGGTGTGGTGTTCATCCAGTATATATTGATGAAGTGGAAGAGTTCAACAAAACAACAAAGGAATGGACAACATCTGAAGTTTGGAATATAAATGAATCTGATGATCAAGTTTTTGTTGGATCAATGATGGATGTAGCCACAACGTCAAAGAGAAGCCTTACTTACTATGCTGGAGCAGATCAAGCCACTGCAATTGATGAGGAACCACCAACTAAAAGAATTAAAGAACTGCAATAATTAATCAGCAAATCGTAAGTAGACTGTTCAGCAAATTGGTCAGATAGAGTCGTTTTCTTTTTCTTTATATTTTATACCTGCTCATGCTTTAATTTTCTTAATTTCTTCCTCCATGTTTACCAGAAAATGCTCATTTGGGATCAAAAGCAAAGAATTACAGCTGAAGTTGTTCTTCTTGCACTTGAGAATGAATACTTTGAAGTTGTTTTGAATGGAAAGTAACCTGAAGTGTTTTTATTTGAACGAGAGTGCCTTGCTTTCATTAGAACTTCTATCTATAATTGTTTTCTTTTGACTATTCAAGAGTGCTTATTTTGTTTGGCTACTGAGAAACAGAAAGAAAAACCAGGAAAATATAAGCTCAAGCGCAATTCTGTAAGACAACCTATCAGAGTTTGATGATATTATCTCTTTAAACATTTCTTCAATGACTTTATTTATTAACGCTTACCAGAAATGCAAGTTCAGAGCCTTAACCCTTCCTGGAAGTTTCATGGACGTTTGCTTGTAAGCAAAAGCTTGCTATGAATTTCAGGCCTCAGCTTATGGGGATATATAATAGGTCAGTTTATTATCTTTAATTTTGCCAGTACTTCTATCCAATATAGAGCATGTTAGCATAGATGGCTGTTCATCGCTGGAAACATTATCTTATGCAATATAAAATTATGCAGTTCGGATGTCTCATTTGAATTTTTAAACTGCTTGAAACTTTTCAGGGTGCTTGGAGCAGAAGTAAGTGGAACCACAAGCTAAACACCAGGTTTAATAGGAAGATGAAGCTATACACCCCAGGAATGCCTCTAGGGCTGCTTTCAACCTTATGAAGCCTTTTTCCAGGACATATCTGATGAACTTCAAACTCTGAATCAGTGAATTCTCTCCAGATGGCTCTGTAATAAAAAGGAACTAAAATTGATACCCCTGAACCTATTTCAGAAACATGCATCAATATTGGTAATGAGATCATTGATTTATTTTACCTCAACAAGTTTGCTTTCCTGAAGATCTATTTATCCTGGAAAATAGGTACATGGGCTATTTTCAACGAGCTAATTTTCCCCTTGTTTCTTGCTCTGAGCTGTGAATCCTGGATTTTCCTCTCAACATTCATTTGCTTAAACTCTGCAAAACAGAGACAGATGAAGATTAAAAGCTATCCAAGGAGGAAATGATATTGGAAAAACATAAAAGGACTAATTATTTCCCTTTAATTTAGATCAATAATGTATTTTAGGGCAAATGCACATCCAGGTCTGTCAAGCATCTATTTTCTGGGGCATAAAGCATCTCCAGAAATTTCTTCAAACCTATGGTCATGTGGTGCGTTTTCAAGTCACCTACAAAACTAAGTATACAATACAGCAGCTGGTGAAAGTGTTGTGAAGAGTATATGTTGCTAATAAGAGACGAATTCTAAATTTCTTAAATGGGATTTTGAAGAAAGCAATCTAGGACTGGAATGGTGATTGATCATGGACTTTTACCTCAGCAAGTATAGGCATATCTCTGTCGATTTCAACTGGTTTCTTCTCAGCATTCCTTCCTTAAAAGAAACAAACATTTGAAGGGCCAAATACCATTTTAAGCTCAAAGAATCCACAGCAGAATGTACAATAAAGTTTATAAAGCATCCAAGGCTCTGGGGCATTAAGCAAAATTATGTAACACTTTCCCAGTAAGTCAGTTCTTAAGGAATTCCCTAATATTACTATCTATAGAAAGAAACGGAAACTACAATAAAAAAAATTACTTTTGATTGAAACAAGCAGGAAAACTTATCGATACAGTTTGTCTCAGACATAATTCCTGAGAAAGCTAGAATGGCAGCTCTACTTTGCACCTTCCTCAACCTGAAAACACAACCAAAAACAGAAATATATGAGATTACAGTAATGGAACATCCACCTCCACCATACTCCAGTTCCTTTTGAACTTACAGAGTCTTTTTCAACACTAGGATCAACTTTCACTCCATTTGCTGACTTATGGAAAACAACAGAAACAAGCTGTAATTAAATCAGAAAAACACCAGTTGAGATTAGAATTAAGCAACTTCATACTCCAAGAGAAGACTATCTAGTTTCAAACCCTGTGCAGATAATAATAGATGTCAGGCAACCTAGTACTTGATAATCACTCGTCAACATAAATTTGACCATTTCTCTCGCGAAGCTGCGAGCGTATATGATTGATAGAGGGGAAAAAAAACAACAATGGAATGAAAATTCTTACAGTATTCTCAGTAATGATACTGAATTTTGCATGCAACGATAATCCAACACCAGCTCCAAACAAAAGTCCATCAATAACAGCAACCTTCAATGTTTAATCTCATAACTTAAAATATAATTTATATTTAACAATTAAAGGTAAGAAAACATATGATCGAATCATCTACTAAACTACCACGGGTTTATTATATGTAGTATCAAACAATATAGAGTGAGAACTTTCTTGAAAAATGTGCACCAAAGCTCCAATGCCCTGATTATTAATCCATAAAATTATTACAATATTTAGACTATTTAGCGTGTTATATATAATAGTTGTGTGCATGAGCATGTACGCATTCATGTATGTGCGTGTACGAGTGTGGCATGTGTGCATGTGCGTATGTGGGTGTGTGCATCGTCTAGACCTTGCTAAAATGTGAACAAGAAGACAGTGTCCATATCTTTGTGTAGATGTGTGTTCGTTGTATACATGAATAAACATATGCCTATATACCAAACTATAGAGGAATAATAATTAATTGGTTTATTCAATAAATGAACTAGTAATTTTGAAGCAAATGCATGCCGGATATGTAGATAATTGTTAATAATTTAGTTCTGAATAAAATTTAAATCTATGATAGCTTGTTTATGTAGTCAAAAACAGCCTATATTTTGTGTATAGAGAGGCGTATAGATGATGAAAGCTCTTTAAATGTTAGAAAAAGAATAATGTTACTTGTTTTCAACGTTTTCAACGTGATTCTTTTTTGTTTTATATATGTGTATAGGGGTGGACACGGTACAATTCAGTTCGAGTTTCTCTAAAATTAAATTGAAACTGAAAAATCTAAGATTTTATTTTTTAAGATTGAACTAAACTGAAATAAAATTAGAGCTAAATCATAATCGGATCGAACACCGTTTAAGTCAAACGGAACTGATCAATTTTGGTTTGGTTCGATTTTATTTTTCGAGTTTTTAATGTTTTATAATTTTTTTACTTTTTAATTAGAACTGAAATTGAATTGAAAATTTCGGTTTTTTAAAACTTAGAATTAAAATCGGATCGAATATTATATAAAACTATACTAAAACTGTTAGGTTCCAATCTGGTCCGATCCAATTTTTTAGGTTTTAATTTTTATTACCAGCCCTATATGTGTATCAACAATAGTTTGTAGGGGAGTTGTTTTTATTCTAAAATTGTATATAATGGTATGAACTCAAATATTTAAATATTTAAAGCGTTCTTAAACGTTCATTGAATTTAGTTTAAAAATAACATTTATTGTTGGACTCAATAATATGTTATATTAAAATTCGTGGCTATAGTTAAAAAAAATATAATTTTTTAATAGATAATCATTAAAAATTTATAATGAAAAAAAATTCAAAAATTTAGAAATTATATAATATAGTGGTATATTACATCACGAACAATGTCACTTTCAAATCTAACTAATGATGGCCACTATTTTAGATTCTACCATTATTATCAAGTATAAAATCGAATAGTATAATCAAACCAAATCCAATTAATGATTTAATTTTACAATTAAGTTCGGTTCAAATCTTAGAAATCAAGTACTATTTTAATGTAGTTCGATTTTTTTTAAAAACCAAATTGAACCTAAATATGTCTGACCCTACCAAATAATTATTAGTGAAAACCCCTTCTCTTAGATTTTTTACACCCTTATAAAATAACATAAATGTGTTTATTGACTAATTAATTTATATAAACATTTTTAAATTTCAAATTTTTTAAAAAATAAGTTGTAAAATATAAAAAATATATAAATAAAATATGCCCGAAAATAAAAGTAATTGATATATTTTAAAAATGAAAACAATTAAATTAAAATTAAAAATTAATTTCATTTTTATTAGAATTAAATGTATTTTGAAATATTATGTATTAGTGTCAATTATTGACTTACATTTGTTAGATATTAATACTAAATATTTTTTAATTTTGAAAATAAAAAATAATTCACATAAAAATTGGAAAACGGTGATCAATACACAACAGAGGAATGATTTTTTTCTGTTCTAATAATATGGGTAAATTAGGTTGTGGATAAATTTATTTAAATTCTATTAAACAACTGTTTATTTAGTAACAATGAATTATTTTTCTGATTAAGTTACAAAGCAATATATTTTTTTTAATATTTTAACTTAGTTGACATATAGAAGAACATTTTTTTTAATTTTTTATTTTCAGATTGAGTTGTATAATAATTTTTAATTTAAAAATATTATTATATTAAATTTGGATTTTTTTATAACAAATAAATAAATAAAAATTCCCAACCGTTAAAATTGAAATTACCAAACACCTTAATGATTTTACTTGCACTTAATTGCTTGTTAAAATTGGAATTACCAAACACCTGAGTGATTTTGCTTACACCCAACTGCTTTTCAAACGTTAACATAAAATGAGCGAATCTTAATCTGAGCATCCCTTCACCATTTTATGCTTTCAAGCTGCCTGTAATTTGTGTAATTTACGCAGTTACAGTTCCAATTTAAGTACACAAAATCCGTGGTGAATACTTTTATACTAATAATCACTGAGAGGAAAAACAACATTATCCTTGAACAATTAAAAATTGGAAGAATCAACATTAATGATTAATGTTTTAACAAAGAAACCAGCCTGGGGCATCATTCTTGGCTGCTGTAGAGCAGCATTAAACCCAGCCATATCATCTCTCGTTTCATTCAATTGAACTCTTTCAAGCAGCAAGCAATTTGGGCTGAGT
This sequence comes from Melia azedarach, assembly GCA_028052125.1. Lineage (NCBI taxonomy): Eukaryota > Viridiplantae > Streptophyta > Magnoliopsida > Sapindales > Meliaceae > Melia > Melia azedarach. The sequence goes on along the minus strand of CM051394.1, from coordinate 8,996,508 downwards.
GACGCCCGTTATTTATGCCCCATGCCTCCTGTTACATGCTGTTACATGCTGTCAAAGCAAGAGCTTATTGGTTCGCAGCCCTTCTTGTAGTAGTCAACCTCACAAGTATTTAAGCATTCCACGACCCTCGACACTAAGTTTTGTAGCTTGCAGCTGCTTCTTTCTTGGGGCCTTCAACTGCTGCAATTTTTTATTCATCTGCCATATACATTTAAACATAGGATTAGAAATTGTACAGAAGACAACTTTTACAAGGAGAGAACAAGAAAACAGAATTCACGCATGTCACAAGTATCCTCTTATCTATTTATTGATTCTATTAACCCATGACCTAAGTCAATACATCATTAATCATATCTTTTATCTATTGTTTGTTACACTACTTTCAGATGTGGTGTATGCACAGAAACAGGGCATCTGAATTCAAAATAAGAAATCAACTAACCTTCATTCGGCGCTGATCTTGCATAATTTGCTTACCCCGAGCTCTAATTTCATCCGGATCAATTTTAGACTGGGGACGCACAACAAAATCCAATGGGGCTGCTTCTGGCCTTGTTGTAAACTGCCTGGAGGATTCTGACCTTGAAGCATGTTGTCCTGAAGATGATTGACCAGACTTGCGTTCCCTGTTTTGTTTAAATAAAAAATTACAGGTAAAAGATATCGAATTGCACTAAAATATAGCCCGGACAAATAAAATCTACTATCAAATCTTACCGAGAAATAACTAAATCATCAAAATCACCATCTCGAGATTCCATCACAGCAGCTCTATTCGCAGGCCTATAGAAAAATATTAAAAGACAATGATGAGACAAAATTATGACAATAGTGCAAATGCTATGTGCATGTGCAATGAAATGGTAGTTTATAACATTACTTCTTCACTGATTGCCTTCGAAAGGGTACCCTGTCATCATCAACATTTTTCATGTCCTCAAACCTTGTGCTCTTATTAAAGATTGGTCGACTCTGCAATCAAAATATTTAAAATGTAAGAATATATAAATATCAGTGATAAAGAACAATTTCATCCACTTTTCAAGAATTGACGACAATTTCCAAACACATATACCACAAACAAACACGTACGCAAAAACAAGGGGAAAAAAAAAAGAAAGAAAGATAAATCCGACTTGAAAGAAAAGCACTTTTGGCACACAACAAAATCTTAAGGACTTGGCAAACTGAAAAATAATCCACATACTCTTAACTGGATGAGGGAACAGATCAATAAATAAAAACAAGAAAAAAGATAATATGTATCTTTCTGGGCTAAGTTTTTCAACGTTTAGGAAGTAAGGAATATCCAATATATGCAATAAACCAAAACCTCCATACTCATGTCATTCACAGTCAAATAAATACAGCATAGATATTTGAAACAAAATTGAAAACGGTCAAATGAAGAATTTAATAAATAATGACCAAGAGCCAGAGCAGGTATCACATTACCCATTTATCGACCAAATCCTTGGCAAGTCTTCTATTGGAGGTGGTTTCCTCGTCAGATCTTGATAAAAACATAATAACCTGCCCAAGAGGTAAATCAGTCAAAATTGCTGCTCACAGTGGCAAGAAGAAAGCATTAAGACAGATAATAAACAATGGTTAACCTTCCCAAGACCACTCTTCTTCAATTGTTCCCTCCTATCATACTGCTCTAGATCAATCGGAAACTGCAAGAGAGAGCGAATATTTAGTACTACATAAACATAGAAATTGTTTAGAAGCAATGAAACATCATTGCAGAGAATAATGGGGATAAACCCAGTTCATACATCGGTCAAAATCCTCAGAACAGCTGCACGGATGTTTATATTTGGTAAGCTCCCATCTGGAAGTGGTTCAAGCCAGTTCTTTAATAGAGTTAGCACTCCATGGTCTAAGAATTCTTGCTGAAGCTGCTTCCTGCATCAACCGAAGTGACAGAAAGAAGATAAGAACTACAACCAGTAAGATCATAAAGGAACGCAAGAAAAACAATAGGAGGGCAAGGAACTTACTTTGAGAGAACCTCTGTAAGAAGAGACAGCTTCTTGAGTTTATTAATCGCAGGTTTACCCTGTCTATTAAGCTCAGCATCTTCCTCAGCTGTAACCTCGAGTTCAGCCATGACATTCTCAACTAACAATGCAATCTCTGCAGGGCTTTTCTCATTCTTTTTCCTCTTCTTACCCATCTTGAAGAGCTCCTTAATTTCCTCATCCTCATCATCCTCCTCTGCCTGGGAAAGTCATATCATTTCACATAAAACTAAGCTAAGAAACAGTGTAACCAAATGATAAGCAATCAATAAACATATAAACTAATTCCATATATAGCATAGCAAGCAGAGACACAGAATAACTGGATATTAACCTCAAGATTGAATATGAGAAATAACAAGAAAGATCCCAGACATGACAAGAGCATCATCAATTGATGACAGACAGTAGATGTTAAAATGGATGCACAGCATGCCTTTTAAGAATGAGATGGTTACCTGCGGAGCATCATGAGCGAAGCGTAATTCATTGTCGCTTCCATACCTATCGTTAGGGTCCACACCACTGTCATCTATAAAGTTATCATCATCCACAGTCCTAACACCCTCCTGATCATCCTAGTCAAGTGAGAAGGAGAATATAATTAGAAGTAAACAACACATATGAACAAATACTGAGGTAATTAGAGGAAATAAAATTGCACCAGACGGAAAGACCACAGATCTTGATTAAAGTAAACTATGCTCCAAGAGTGAAAACCAATTCACAGGATGTTAACTAAAACAAGATCAAAACATTATATAATTTAAACAAACTCCAAAAATCAGCACTATTCTATTAACTCTAGACAGATTTTTATCAAAAAACTAAAAGTCAGTACACCAACTCACTATCGTCTTGATAAACAACTAAGCACAAATCAGATCAAGAACACAATTAAAAATTCAATGACTCTGACTCCGCCCACATTAAGTTTAGCAAATTTCAATAGAAACCAGTTCACTAAATAACCTATTTAGCTAAACAAAACCTAGCATAATCCACTAAAGAATCAATAACACAACATACCAGCCAAAGACATAAACACACACCTCAGAATCCCCAGAAGGGGCAACAGCATTCCACATCTCATTGAGCATTTTATCGCTATCTTTGATGTTTCCGGTCTTCCCAGATTTAGACCCACTTCCTTTGGCTCCACTTCCAAGCTTCTTCTCCACCTTCAACCTCTTCTTCTCCTTTCCTTCTTTCCCCCACTTCTTCCTCTTCCTCTCCTCCATTTCTCTCTCAAAATCATCCCCAATTATATTATCCTCCTCATCATCAACATCTTCTCTTTCATCCACCAAACTAGGGGCACTGCCACTTTCTTTGGCCCCCTTCTTAACCAACCTCTTCCTGGGTTTCGATTTCTCGTTATTGTAAACCGGGGTTTGCGACCGCTCTCTGGTCGGCAGGTCACCGATGTCGTCTTCAAAATCATCGAGAATGTCATTCTGATGGTGCTCCGGTGATTGCTCGGGGTCCGATCGTATATCATCAAAGTCCATCAACGGTTCTCCATCCTCGTCGCGATACCTACACATTCAATTCACAAAATTTACCATTCATAATCACATATCACAAACCCTAATTTTCAATCACTCCCAGATTAAAACCGATTAAAAACCACAATTTCGTAGATAGAAATTGAAACCCAAAAAAAAATCCCTAATTTTCGAGGGAGAGAGAGAGAGAGAAAAAAAACTTACGGATCGTCTTCGTAACCCATGGCGGCGATGGAACAAACTGAGTTGAATTACTGCTATGCAAACAATATGTAACCCACAAAAATCAACCGACGAGAGAAATATAACAGATTTGAATGGTACGTGCGTGTATATATAGAGACGCGGAGAAAGAGATAAAGAGGAAACGTTGTATTACTTGTTTTTTCCCGATGGAGTCGAGAAGAAGGAACGAGAATTTAAATTGTAAATGGAACTACAAGCAGCTAGAAGGAGAAGGAGCGGAGATCCTCTACGCTGAGTACACGTTAAACCTTCCTACGTTTTTATTAACACCGACTGATAATATTATACACATAATTGCGTAGATCCTCTACGCTGAGTATCACGTTATACCTTCCTACGAATTTACGAAGGCTGACTGATAATATTATATTATAATAATAATATAATGATTATTTTTATTATATTTATTTGGTCCAAAAAAATTTAGACTCGGTTTTTTTTAATTATAAATTAGAATAAATAACATTTATTCTTATTTAAAAAATAATTATTAAATACAATTTTTTTTATTAATTTTATCATAAAAATTAGTTGATAACTCATGTAAATTAATTCAATAATAAAAATATTTCTTTAACTTTTATTTTTGTCATTAAATTAATTAATATTAAGTTAAAAGTTAATTTTAATAAAAAAAGTTAAAAAATATATATTTAATAATTATTTTTAAAATAAATATAAATATTATTTATACAATAAAGTTAGGTTCAGAAATTATTTATCGCATTGTGTTAAATGAGCTCATCAAACTCTCGTCATGCTTGCGCTGGGCTTTAGATTTATTTTTTCAAAATTTTTATTGTTTAAATTTTTTAAAAGACCACTCAATTTAGTTTCTAGATAATTATTATTATGATTATTTTTTACTTTATAATTTTTATATTATTTTTTAAAAAAATTAGTTAATTATTTTTAATTTTTTACATAAAATATCAATTATATATGACTTAGGATTTGCTTCTCTCTTTTTTTTTTATCTCAATATCTTATTAGTTGAATTCTCTTATTTATGATAATTTAGTTTTTTATTTTAATTATCTTTTTTACCATTTTTTATTAAGAAAAAAAGTACAAAAAATCATTTTTTTTATTTGAATACTGAAAACTAATTAAATTATTCTAAAAAAATTTAATTAATTATTTTTAGCTTTTTACATAAAATATCAATTATATATGAAAGTATTTTATATTATTGTATTTTTTATCTCAATATTTTATTAGTTGAATTCTCTTATTTATGATAATTAAGTTTTTTATTTTAATTATTTTTTTCGGCCATTTTTTTATTAAGGAAAAAAGTAAAAAAAATTATTTTTTATTTAAATGCTGAAAACTAACTAAATTATTCTAAAAAATTCAGAAAAATTGAGAATTCAGAGCAAAGGAAAAAAATGCTACCATAGTTTTTCTCTGGTCAAATTTGGTGTTGGCTTGACCCACCACTTTACACCTGTGCCAAAATGTTACAAAGTCGTGGACTTTATGGATTACATTTCAAACTCAGTACACTCTAATTGAATTTAAAATATAAATGGAGTACTTTAATGATATTATCCATTGAGCGGTAAGATTGAGGCCGGGTCAGAGGCGGAAACTAGTTTAAACCGGTATGCAAATAAATAACAAAGTTACAAAACCCATCTTCTTGGAGCTGCAGCTGTCGCGCCCTCTCTTCCATTCCCATCTCTGCTTTCTGTTAATTACTCTTTTGTCCAAGTATCGTAATCCAGTAGAAACTCAGTTAAAGGTGAACTTTTGAAATCTCAATACTCCTAGTCTTTGTTTTTCATCGTTTATTTGAATTAATTTCATTTGTTATGCATGTAATTTGTCAAAAATATGTTGTAGAACTTGTTGCAAAACTATTTAATGGGAAATTAGGTTTTGATTTTATTAATTGATCAGTAAGAATGGTTTCTGGGTTGATAAATGCGAACCCTGTCGTGTATGAAAAGAAAGAAAGGCGGGTTCGAAGTCCGTCGGGTTGTGCTGATGAGTATGCCGCTGAAGCAATTGATCAGCAAGAAGTTTTTGATATCCTTTTAGCTTTGTAAATTTTCATGCCAGTTTTTGGTTTTGTTTAATCTCGATATGGGAATTCGTTTTTGGTTTTTCCATATATATTTGAATTGAAATGGTACTTTTAACCTGTGATTTTTGTTCTCACCCCACAAATTTAATGAAAATTCCGTTGGATTTGCTATCCAGATGTGTATTTTGTTGAAAGTTCTGGAATTTTCTGGGCATGTTGTTGTTTCTTTGTGATTATGACGATGTTTAGAATCCAAAAATGAAATCTTTGATAAGCTAATGGGTTTTGCTTATTGTTGGAAAACTTTCCATAGTTTATGCTATGTGTTCGAGCTTTGCATGTTATGACATAATTTGTTGAAACTACTGATGGGTTGATTATTGGATATTTTAGCATGGACATAGGTATTGTCATTCATTTGTATTTTAAATCATTTTGTTCTTGCATCCATATAAATAGTTTTATCTTTATTTATGGATTTACTGGTCGAGATATGTAAATATGAGTGATGCTTTAAATAAATATTTTAACTTTCTGATGGTTTAATTTTGTTTTTCATGGAGCTAATTGTGTAATAAGTAGTACCATTGGGATAGGAACCAAAGACTGCCGCACCAAGTTAGCTGATGTCATTAAGTTGTGAATTTATATTTTTTTTCTTAACAATCTTAAATCATGTAAGAGATATTAAAGATCCAGAGCATCCATACTCATTGGAAGAACTCAAAGTAATAACAGAAGATGCGATTGAAGTGGATGATGAACGTAGCTATGTAAGGTAAAAAGAAAATTAATATATATATATATATATATATATATATATATATATCTTGTCTTAATGCCGTTCTTTATTGCATGTTCAAGTCATTTTGGAAATTATTTTCACTCAATTTAACGAATTGCATTTATCTAATTCAGGGTCACTTTTACTCCAACAGTTGAACATTGTAGTATGGCAACAGTTATAGGTCTGTGCTTGCGAGTGAAGCTTATGAGGAGCCTGCCTTCTCGTTTTAAGGTAATAATGCCTTGACAAACTTTTCATTCATTTCTTTCACCAAATATATTTCATTGCACATGGATCTATAAAGGAAAATTTCCTTATGTATATTTCACCAAATATATCTTATTAGATATCAACTCCTAGGATCACTGCAGCGAACTCATGCTTCAATTCCACAATCATGTAGGGTCAGTTCAAATTGATTTTTAATTTTGTAATAAGATTCAATCAGTTCTCTAATGTAGTTTTGTGCCCAAAATAATGGTAATCTCAGTCCAAGACGTACTGCATTTTGGAATTCTGGTTGACTCTCTCAATTGACTTTCTTAATACATCTGTTGATGTAGCAATGACGCACACATTAGCTCTTTCTTAATAACATTAACAGGCTCACTAGGCTGTTCACGAATCAAACATTCCCCTTAGATTGTGAAGGATAGCCATCATCCTCCCTTTGTTCCTCATAAAAATAACACTTCATAGACTTAAGAGGCAATATTATCTTGGTACTTTTTGTTAGATTTCACATTTAAATTTGACAGAATAAAACTGTTTCTTATTCAGAATTGGTTCATAATATTATGGGGAAAACTTTATTTGGTTAATTTGATGTGGATAAAGTTGAAGAGTTATAGCCAAGCAATTTGCTAATTTAAATTAACATAAAAACTTGAGTTATTTGACATATAGTATACAATTTGTAATCAGTCAAATCAAAAGTTTGATTTCGATTATCTCAAACACTCTTCAGCTTGTCCTGGCTTGTACTAGAATTTCTAGAAATGGAGTCCGATATATCACCAAAGGGATGATATTATTCTTGCCCTCAATATGAGTAGTGCCTTTTTATATTTATTTGCTAATATATCAGGAAATATTTATATGGTTACTATATGTAATCTTTACATATTGTGTTATCTCGAGGGTTTGGAAACAAATAGTTTGCTATACCTTTCCCATGTATATGGATCGCTTACAGTTGAAGAACAAATACTGGTTTTGATTGGATGATTACCTTTTTCACCCTAATCTATTTAGTTCAAACTATAGAATAGTAATTATCTATCATCAAAATGATCCTGGGAGAAAGTCTATTCCATCTATGGAATTGCTTTTTAAATCAAAATTTCTAATTTAACAGCGTCAAACTCTAGGCCTCTATCTGCTAATATGACGATTATCACAGATTAGCTTCATTCTTTCCATATTTTTTTACTGTTTTGTAATTGATTAAAGCCTAGCTGGAACACCCTAACTATTGGAAATAAAATCAATATTTCCTGTTACATTGAAACATAAAAACTAACTATTTCACAATTTTAAATATCTTAAAACTAAGTGAACATAGATTGAGGCTGAAGTAATTTACTGTGGACCCTTAAGAGTTCACTTGTCATAACAATGTCAATGACAACTGGCGGTTCTTGTTACTGCTTCAAGGGTGTTGGGGCATAAATGCAGTACCTCCTAGAAGACATGGACTATTAACTACTAATTATAATATCTTAGTTGGTACCATCTCTACCATAACAAAAGTATCAGTGCATGCATAATCATTGGAATTTGGAGTTCACTTGTGCTGTTGTGCATCAGCATCAACCATTGTTAAGCTATTCATAAGGATGACAATTCTACATATTATTGGCTCTATTATTTTAGCCATATTATTATGATATCCTCTGATATGTTAATTTATGAACACTTTATGTGGCATGATTTATATGCCATGTATTTGCAAGTATGTTTCTATGTTTCCATTATTATTTGACGGAATTTACTATGTTCTTATTTTGTTTGCGAGAGATTCTATAATTATTGAGCTGTTGCACCAGCTGTGCATCTTTGAAAGTTGTGCACAATTCTAACATTGCATAATTATTGTGTATAGGTGGATATAAGGGTGGCACCTGGAACTCATGCAACTGAAGCTGCAGGTACATATATTCTCCTCTTTCTTTCTACTTGCATACTTACTCGAGTGTATCCTAAAAGGCTTCACTACTGTTGTCGGTGTTGCCATATTACTGCATTAGTTGATTGGAGGCTTAAGGGTCCACTTGTAAAGCTTTTTTCTGTTAGTGACCTCGATCATGTTTCCTGGCTTGATAACATGTCGTCTTTGATCAACAGAGCATGTAGTTTAACATATTTTCACATCAGACTTGATGGAGTCTTATGGCTTCATTTCCATGAGCCTACTTCATTGAAATATATTAGTGCAAACTCAGGTGTCAGGCTGAGGATTTATTCAACCAAAAACCTTACATATATGACATTATTGCATTTACGTTATGATTCTCTTGATGCAGTTAATAAGCAACTGAACGATAAAGAACGGGTAGCAGCAGCCCTAGAAAATCCAAACCTTGTGGATATGGTTGATGAGTGCTTGGCTCCAACATACGGTTAATTGTATTTTCGCTCTGCAGTTGGGAGGCATTTTATCAGCCAAACTCGCACCTGGTTCTAGTTATCATTGTACAATTTTCTTTCATGATTTGTGTGAGGTTTTGAGTACTCCGTCTTTAGATAGGAATATATATACAAGGCAAAAAAGAATATCAAGCATTATAATTTCATTAAGTTTGATATTTTTTTTGGCTTGGTTTGTAATCTTATTAAACAATATTAACAGTTACTGATAAATTTTGCTCAAAGAACTTGGTGTAATAAGTGCTTTCCAATGGTTTCAGTTAATTCTTGCAATATAAGTGCTTCTTCTTTTATATTTCTTTCTTCTAATAACTCCTTTGATTTTACTTTCTCTAACTGCACTTGGCTTCCTGCCAAATTCAATATACAAAAAGTTCCTGTCTCGTTATTTGTTACCAGGAGGATTCCATTCTAAGTTGAATGATTGTCATTAGTGGTTAAAAGAAAAGTACATAGTAGAAGAGAAGATATATACAAGTATAGAAAAGTTTGTTTAAAAATGAAGTTCTTATAAATAAAAGGTTGGTTGTTCCAATTTGAGCATAGATGAATACGTTACAATAGTACTGATATAAACATTAGCGGACATCAATAGTTATTGCCTTAAAAGTCATAACACCCCAATATCAAAAGACAAATTTGTTTATGTTCACATTCATAAAAAGTAAGGTACAAGAACACAAGCATGATTCTCTAGACAAGCTAATTCTTCTCTTGACACAGAGTCTCCTTAGAAATCATTGGCATGCCAATTCAGGTTAAGAATTGTTTGAACAATCTCATAGCACAGTAGCCTGCAAAATTTCTAAATGTCTTGAAAAAACCTCCTTCGAATTGACAAACACACAGTACTCATTTCTGGCTTTATTTTAAATTTAAACCATGATCCCCATTCTATCTCCCATTCTCCAGTTAAAGTTAGAAGAATAAAACTCCTCTTTCGACAGCAGTAAGAAGATGAAAACTGATTTACAATAATCATACACTGGGGAAAAATAACATTAAAATCGATCATATCAAACAAGCAGAGGCAATCAAACTTGGTCCCGTAGTTCGGTTAAAATCCTTTAGAAATTGATCTGGTAATCATTACACAGAGAATTTCACGCCTTCATCATCGGCTGATGTCCCCTTGAAAATTGCTAGCTTTCCCTTGTGTTCAAGTAGTTTCAATGCCCGCATTAGAATTGTCCGATCCATCCCATGAAGCTCTATGAAAGGTAAAACAAACATTTAATTGATATGCATAGAGATTTTAGGATGCAGTCAAATAATATCTTGATCTAATCCCTGAATGTATTCGAATTGTACCTGTCCCTCTAGATTCAATTCCGGAACGTATTTCCTCGACAGTCATAACATTATCCTCCAGTCCATTGTCTTTAACCTAATCATATAAGATTATGAGAAAATAGTAGTGCAGAGGCCAAGTATTAACAGACAAATATTATCAAAAAAGTTGTATTTAACTTACAAAACTTAAAATAAGGTCAGCCCAATCTTGAATACGGTGCCAAAGGATGAGGCATTTCCTATGTCCTTTATCTAACCACTCAGCTCGTCCTGTTAGATCAGAATGGAATTTAACAAACTGCCTAATAAATATATGGAAATCATCATGGCCTTGTCCTAGCCGTGTGTATACATACATATATGTGTGTGTGTGTGTGTGTGTGTGTACAATCCAAGCGGGATTAGAAGAAACCTTCTGAAACTAAAGCTGACAGGAACGTTTCCCTGGCTTCATTATTAAGAGATCCTGCATCATACAATCAAATCATGCCATGACCGAAGAGGAGAAAAACGTCAGTGAAATATACAGCAAGAAACAAACTCCATAATGCCATTGCCTAGTACTTCAAGCTAATCTTTACTTGCTAATAAAAATTTATGACAGATCATCCAATCTCCATCAACCTTTCGAGTTAATACTTTAGGTTTAAGTAATTATCAACTGATTTTTCAACAAGGCTACTCCAAGCCATATAAAAAATTTAAAAAAAAGGGATGCATCAAGTCAGAAGCCACATAAAAACTGAAAAACACATGAAAAAATATATACTTCCAGAAGCTAAATCTTAACAAAATAAAATAGGAGATAAGCTTGCTTCAAAGTTATTAGAGCAATTTACTCCAACCATATCAGCATATTGAAATGCCAGATAATATCAAGCACTTTCATTTCATAACCTAGATATGTTATGTTTGGAATTAACACGTAGTAGCTCTAAACTAACAGCTCCTATGGGATTAAATCACTAGATTGTAAGTCAGCGGTAGACATTAACTGCCAAATACAAGTGGGTGTTTGCAAAATATTTAGCAGTTGCATGTTCAAAATTAAGTGGAAACGCAACAATCCCAAACATTCATAGCATTTTCCAAGTAGGAAATGAAAATTCACACGGACATGTAACAGTTTTATGTTATACTACTTATGCTGCACCCAGCAGATACAGTCATCAAGTATAGCAAATCAAGATTAAAAGAACAAAAAAAAAACAAACCCTTAACATTCTAACAAGAACCTGGAGAGAATATTAGGGTCTTACTTTCAATCACAGGATTTGAGAAAAGAGGGAATTCTTCTTCCAGTGCAATCACAAATACTTTTTGAGTTCTACAGTAATCAAGAATAAGTTCCCTCCATAGCTGTACCTGTTTTTCTCGGGTGTCCCTCACTGGCTGCAATCTAAACAAAAAAATAAAATAAAATATAAGAAAACTTGAAGCATATTGCACGTTAGAAAGAACAAATTATGGAAACAGAGAAATTCAATACGTGAAGTATGGAGGGTAATTGAAGAAGGCGGGGAGCTTGAAATCACCCAATTTCTGCATTCCTGAATCCCAGTTCTTTGTTTCTAACTTTCTGAATCATATGTGTTTGGATTAACAGAGTTGAATCTTATACAACTTCAAAATATAAAAAAAAAGAATATAAAAATTTGAAAAATAGACTTACCTACCTGAGGTGAGATTGTAAATTGTAATCGTTCCTTTGAATGATTGAATGATTGAATGAATGAATTTTATTGCTGTTTATTGCTAAGAATCGCAGTATAATTTTCTCCTGTAAATTTTCTTTTTATGAGTTCGTCGCTTGCTGATTGGAAGAGAACTGTGATCAGAATTCAGCAGTGGGCCTTTCCAAAATGGCCCATTTACTACAAACATGGTATAATTTTTCTTTTATTTTCGGATAATTACAAAACTTCATAATTTAATTCCACTAATTAACCCTAATAATTTTAAAAATACTTACTAAAATTATAATTATCAAAAAATAAACGATTATAATTTTATAAAATAATAATTAAATTTTTTTAAAATTAAAAAAATATAATATATCTATCTAAAATATATTAATAAAATAAATAATATTATTATTTTATAACATATTAATAAAATAACACTTATTATTATTTCTATTTAAGAGTTTAAAAATATTTTTTTAATTAATTATTATTAATACGGGTATAATCATTATTTTTTAATAAATTAAAACTTTATTAAATATTTTGTTACCATTGAGATTAATTAATGAAATAAATTATATTTTAGAAATTTATAAATCCTTTTCCCTTATTTTATTAAAATTTTTAAGGGTAATCTTCAATTTATCTCAACTATTATTAATAAACATTAACTTGCCTTCAATTTTATCAGAAGTTATTATTTTACCTCTAACTGTTAACTTTAACCATTAAATATAACCGTTGATCGTAATTAATTTATGCAAATACAATTTTATCCTTATTAAATTTAAAATTAATTTTTTTCTCTATTTTTTCTTTTTTCCATCCATTTTTTTTTATTTTTCTTCCTTTCATGGTTGTTGCCAACAACTTTTGGCTGTGGGCAAGCAACCACTGGTGATTACTTGTGATAACCTTTTATGGATGTTGTAAGCTACCTTTCATAGCTGTTGCAAGTAGTCATAATAACTTAGAAAAAATATATATAAAGGAAAGAAGAAAAAAAAAGAAGAGGAGAGTGAGGAAAAAATTACTATATTAATTTAAAATTATAATTTTACTTTTTTTGTAATTTAAAAAATCGGTGTTAATTAATATTTGTGAGTAAAGTGAGAACTTTTGATAAAATTAAAGATACATTGATATTTGTCAATAATAATTGGGGTAAACTGAAAATTACCCAATTTCTAAAATTAACTTTGAGTTTTTCACTTTTTTCATTGAGTTTAGTATTTAAATTTTTTCTACTGTTATAAACCCCCAAGTTTTGGTTTTTCATTAAGTTTTGATATTCTAAGAATATATGCTACGTGCAATGCGTGAGAATATATTTATATAAATAAAGTTTATATTCTTTTTATTATTATTTTTTAAATCTCAATTTGAGTATAATATGACATCAATTTAAAATTCTTCTAAATTTGTTAAAGATACATATTTTTTATTTAATTTAGAGTTTAAACATTTTTTTTATAATAAATAAAAGTTAAAAATTAGTAAAAAACGTGTATAATATGTGAGTTGTTTAAAATTAAATTAAATATTTGTAAATTAAATTAACTATATGTTTTTTTATCCTTTTTTATGCAATTTTAAATAATGTTAAAATTTTAAAATTACACAAAAGATCATCACACTTTTAAATTTATCATCTCTTATTTTTTTAATACATCCAACTAAACTTTTTAAGAATTAATTAATTATTAAGGGTTTGTTTGACGTAGTATTTAAATACAATTTTATGTTTTTCAAAAATTAAAAAATACAATAAATCCTTAAAAAAATGTTTGTCTAAAATTTATCCAAAAATAATTTTTTAATAGGATTATAAAATTTAGTTCAAAAATAGGCAACAATTAAAAGCATTTTTTTGTTTTTTTCTTTATTATATCCAAATTAAATACTATCTTTATTATTGTTTTTTGTTTAAAATATTGTTAATTTTTAAATCTCTTTTACATATAATATTTATACAATCTTAGTTTTAAGATTTTAGCTATTTTATTTATATTGAGTTATCTCTCAAAAAGCAAGAATAAAAAAAATTACCCAATATTTTTCTATTCTTTTTATTTATTATTTAGTTTTATATTTTAAAGATTATATTTGTATTTTTGTTATAATATCTATATATAAGTATGAGTTTTGTTATAAAAAAAAGATATGGTTTGTTTTTGCAAGATTTTAAATAATAAGACAATTAATCCCATTCATTTAAAATTTTGGATAAAGATTAATGACCAATGACATTAACTATAATTATTAGTTGTGAGATTAAAATATAATAATATTGTTTGGATTTTTCAAATTGAAGTTAGATTCCTTAATCTTAAATTGATGACAAATTATGCAATTAAAAACAAGATATGTTTGTCTATTATATTTTATATTTTAAACAGTTTTATCACAATAAAGTTAATAAATAATATATTATTTAATAAATTTGTAATTTATTATCTTATATAAATATATTTAAATCAATAATTTTAAGTAATCAATATATTCGATATTATTAAAAGTACAATTCAAAATTTTGAATTACATTCAAATTTTTTAAAACAATTTCCAAATACCAAACTAAACTGCTTTAGATGTGTCTCTTTGATTCCTTCACTATCTTTGTTTATTTACTTTTCCCAACCTATATTTAATAATAATTTCAAAATTTTGTATGAAAAAAATCATCTAACTGCTTAAGTTTTAACTTTATTCTAAGTGATAACTATATATTTCAGAAGATGATATATAAAAATACTAAAATTTTTAATATATACTATTTAGCTAAAATCTTTAATATTGTTAAAAAACTCAAATTGAGACTATAATTGTTTTTATTTTTATTTAACAAAGAATTATTAATAGTATGTTTTTAGATTATAAAAATTTAAAAAAATTATTCATAATCAAGTTTTATAAAATATCTTATTCATAAATGACTTTTTACAAGAAATTTGAAATTTATTATTTTTATTTTTAGTTAATTTTATTGTAAAAGTTTTTAAAAAAACTCAAAAGAAATAAATTTGTTTAGATTTTATTATTTTTATTTTTATTTAATTTTATTACAAAAATATAAAAAATAAAAAAAAATAAAAATATTTAGATTTTTTTAAATAGAAAATAAAATTATTTATAATCAAGCTTTACAAAACATCTTATTCATAAATAATTTTTTACAAAAAATTTGAGTTTTATTATTTTTATTTTTGATTAATTTTATTGTAAAAATTAAAAAAAAACTCAAAAAATATAAACTTGTTTAGATTTTAATTATTTCTATTTTTATTTAATTTTTTTACAAAAAATATAAATAAATAAAAAGAAATAAAATTATTTAAAAATAATAAAATCTAAAAATCGTCATTGGTCGATGACGAGACTGTAAAAAAGAAAACATTATAAATTTATATATTCTGTACATATTATAAATTTGAATTAGCCTATATTTTTCTTTTAAACAAAGTTGCTTACCTCGATTTTCTTCCAAGTGCAACTTCTTCGACCATTATTTTCATGCTTTTGTAAGAAAATACTGAATGCACTAAATTTTGTAATAAAAACATACATATAATTAATAACTCATATAAAAAGTATATCTACATGCATTAAAATACAATCCATAACATATATTAAGTAAGTCTTCAAATCATTAGGTGATTTCTAGGTCAATTGGACCTATGTATTAAACTTGACAATTGTAGAATTCTAGAACAGCCAACATCCCATATGCCCCCTATAAATAATATTATGATTATGGCTTAAAAAATGGCCATTTAATGAATGATTTAAAACTTTAACATATCCTGAATTATATATTATATCGAACGATGAGTTACGAGTCTTAACTTCCATCATTTTAAACGAAAGTGTAACTATCTCTATCTTTAATATTAAAGCTGCTGGTGTTAGAGAAAAACTTCGAGTCACTTAGTTTATATTTATTTTTCAAATAGTCTTTCTTTAACTTTTATTGATCATTCTTAAAAGATTAAAGTATAAGAAAAAATAAAGATAAGATATTTATTTTCTTAAACATTAATTATATTTGGTGCATTAACTTATACTACATATAAACTCTATACCACCTAACCAAGCTAAAATTTTCATCTATATAAACTCATAATAATATGTGCTTGATTCTCTTCTTCTTCTTCTTCTTCTTCTTCATTAACAGGCAAAATCCCTTTATCAAATTTGTTTCATTTGAATGCACATGATGTACATAAAGAAAAAATATGTCAAATTATATATCAAAAGTTATAAGATAATTTCTTTTGAAATTCTCGAAATCTCAATGAACAAAAACATCAAATAAGTCGTAAAATAAAAATAATTAAAAATTGATAAACAATAAGAAGTAAATCTTAAGATCGAGATCAGATTAAGAAATGATGATGGGTAAAAATGTTAGTTAATGTTTCAGTACTATACATGGTTTCCATGAATGTTGGCTTTTGGTGAAGTAACATGTCTTATGTTATGTAAAGATGTGGATGACGAGTTTTGAAATTATAGGGTCCTTTATGATACTTTTCAAACGAAAGGGGTGTCGATGGAATTGTACCCTTCCAACAGTGGAAATTTCAAAGAAAAGCGGCAGCCGTCGCTTTACGGTCAAAACATTCCAGCGATATAATACGAGCATAAATCTAAATGAATTATGGATTAAAAATTAAATAAATAAATAATTAAAAGTAAGCATTGGTTGAATTCAACGTGTAAAGGTGGGCAATGGTGGGCAGAGTAATAATACACTGAATATTCATTTTAATTTTTAATTTTTTTTAATGTATCTCCAAATTTTTTTATTATTTTTTAATCTATGTACTACTTTAAAAATAAAAAATAAAAAATAATTTTTTTTTTAAAATTATAACAAAAAGATTTAAAAAATATAATTTTAGTATTTTTTTATAAATTATGAATTAATCTGAATTTTTTATGAAATATAGTATTTATGAAAAAATATATAATATAACTTATTTAAAATTTTCAAATTGAGCTAAACGTAAAACAAATATTATCTTTTTACTGCAAAAAAAATTGTGATCAAATTCAAAAACATATTTAATTATCTAAAATAAATAAATTAAACTAATTAAAAATTAAGTTAAAAAAACCCATTAACAGCAATGCATGTAGTGATTAAAATACTCATGTCGTTCTTTAAAATATTTTATTATCTAAATTATTACCTTTATTTCTATTTATATTTATAAAATTATATTTTAAATAGTTGGATTAAAATGCAAATTTTAAAGATATTTAAAAATATATATATATATTTTATTTAATTAATAAAATTTATTATAATAGTAATAAATATTTGAAGTTTAAATCGTGTTCAGTTGTAGAGATGTTTGTTTTATTAATTCAAATATTTAGAAAATAATATTTTTTTAGAAAAATAAAATTGGGAAAACTCAAAAATAGGAATAAAATAGGTAGTAAAAATTGTAGGGTAGGTGGATGTGAGTGGGACCAAACCGAACTGACGTACTAAACCAAGAGAGCTGTGTCGTTATCTTCAGTTGAAGTTAAGTGTTCGAATCTGCAACTCCTCGGAGTCGGAGCTAATAACAGAGATAGCACCCACTACCCAATTCATTATACATTGTTTCTTTTACATTCATAGACTCAAATTTCCAAATCATTTGATTTAATCTCAGCCAGCGCAGCAGAAGAGCCTTTGCTATGGCGGTGTAAGTTCATCAGTCAATTCAATTGGTTAGGAATCATTTTGATTAATTTGGATCGTGAATTTAGACGGTGATTGATTCTATGTGATGTTGTTTATGCAGGGTTGCTTCAGCTCCTGGGAAGGTGTTGTTGACTGGAGGTTATCTTGTATTGGAGAGACCGAATGCTGGGATTGTGTTGAGTACGAATGCTCGGTTTTATGCCATTGTTAAGCCCCTTTATGAAGAACTGACGCCTGATTCCTGGGCATGGGTGCGTTATTTTTTTTGTTTCTATTCACTTCGTTTGGTATTAATTTTCCTTTGTTTTTGGGAAGCTTGACCTTGTGGAGAAAGTGAACTTGGAAATGAAGTTTTTAGTTCCCTTTAATTTGCTGGTAATGTGGGAGATAAAGGGATTGAATTTTAATGTTTGGTTTGATTTTTGTTGCTTTGGATTCTAGATCAAATTCAAGTCTTTGAACTCTGCGCTAAACTCGATGTGAAATATACTAAATTAATGATGCATACCACCAAATATAAAGGTATTTACAAGCCTTCTTAACTTCTTTGATGATCATAAAGGACATTAGGCTTTTCTTTATCACAGTTTGACAACAGATCTCTAAGAGTGACGTTTAAGGCCATTCAATGATCCCAATGATGACTTTTGGATTTGAAAAGCTTTCTTTCTTGAATTGTTGTGTGCATTGCTGGCTTGATTCCTTAAATGTTACTAACGGAATTGAGCTTTTATTAAAATAAGTGTTTGCAGAGGAATACTGTTTGTGCTGATATATTGTTGAATTTGTCTTTCTGTACCTCTCCTTTCAGGCATGGACAGATGTCAAGTTAACATCACCACAATTGTCCAGGGAAATCATGTACAAAATGTCACTGAAGAGTTTAGCTCTTCAGTGTGTCTCTTCAAGGCAAGATTTATTTTTACACTATTTTTTTGTTTCATAACTCAAGATCTCTAGATTCACTGCCAAAATTTATTTCATTTGTCTGTAATGCACATATCGGTTGTTCATGTATATAAAGCATTAATCAAGTTTGAGTGTTGCCTTTATGGAAAGTGCTTAGGCTAGTCCTTTTTTATTTGGCCAGGTATGCCTGGCCCAGAGAAGCTTAGTTTGAGTGTTCCTTTTTTTCCCCTGTTAATTAAGTGCGAGAGATTGAGGGAGCACATGCTTCAATGAATTCTTGAGCTTATGCTTACAGTTATCAGCTTGAATTTCCAGTGAGTCGCGGAACCCTTTTGTGGAATATGCAGTGCAATATGCTGTGGCGGCTGGACATGCTATATTTGATAAGAATAAGAAGGATGCTTTGAACAAACTACTCTTGCATGGTAATGGTTAATGCTTAATCTGTTACTATCATGTTTGTAAATGAATGAAACACTATGACTTCAAGAACCTGAATCTTGCTACTACATTATTTTCACAGGTCTTGATATCACAATTTTGGGTTGCAATGACTTCTATTCGTACCGGAACCAGGTATTTGCCCTTCTCCAATACTAAATTATTATCTTTTCTCTTCAAAAAGATCGTGCTTTGATGAAATCACTCTCTACAGTTCTTTTTCCTTATTAAAAATGCATCCTTTTAGTTTTTCATGTCACATGATGGAACTTTCCTTTTGTAATTCTATAGTTTGTAATACTTACAACCATTTCCAAAAATAAAAGATGATTTCTTGATATAAGATGCAATTTATTTTTTTTATTTTCTTAATATAAAAAATTGTTTGCATTATTAGTTGCTTCTGTGACTTTGATGTCCTGGTGTACAAACTTTTACTGAGTTTCAATAGTTTTTCATTGACATACCATTTTCATAGATTGAAGCACGCGGGCTTCCTTTGACACCAGAAGCATTGGCTTCCCTTCCACCCTTTACATCAATAACTTTCAATTCAGAGGAATTGAGCGGAGCAAATTCCAAGCCTGAAGTTGCAAAAACTGGATTGGGTTCATCTGCAGCAATGACTACTGCTGTGGTTTCTGCATTACTTCATTACCTTGGAGTGGTTAATCTTTCCTCTTCTAATGGTCAACAGCAAGAAAAGGACAATGTAGATCTTGATATGGTGCATATGATAGCTCAAAGTGCTCATTGTATTGCACAAGGAAAAGTTGGCAGTGGCTTTGATGTCAGTACTGCAGTTTATGGCAGTCAGCGCTACGTCCGGTTTTCACCAGAAGTGATTTCTTCTGCTCAGGTCTCTCTCTCTCTTTATCATTCTCTTGTGTTGTGTGTCTTTTTTAGAAACAGACACTCTCGTGTGTATTGAGTAAGTGCATTTTTTTCATAAAATTTTCCGTTAAGAGATCATATGCAAGTTAGGTGGTAGTTAGTGTTATGTTCCTTGATGACAGTGTAGGTGCTGACGGGTATGCATTGCTTACAATCCTAGCTTTCTGAAACAACAATTTAGCTTCTATCTCAAGGTGGAGAGTCACAGAAATTGCATAAACTCTTGTGAGATGAATTTCTGATGTATGTGTAGGGATGAACATTGGATAGTGGTTAGTGCGCTCTTTTTGTCATTTCATTTAATGTAGTCTCCACATATACTATTCATGTGTGAGGATTTGAGATTTGGAATGTTTATACTTCAGATGCCCTGGCAACTTTGGCTGTCTAGAAACCATCTATTTCCCCTGGATCCTGCATATCCTATATCAACTTTTCTTCTTGATTTCTTTCTGAAGTTTTTGCTACAGTTTGATCTACGATCCCTTAACTTCCCCTTTCACTTTTCATTGAAGAAAATAGCAACATGATCCATATAGATGAGGAATACTGAATCAATGTATTAAACATTAATGATATGGTTCAAAGGATGACATAGTTTGGCTTGATATCCCAATTGGTGTGTTTTATGTGAAAGAGCCTTGGAGAATGCCGATCATTTACTTCTTCATTGCCCTGTTGCTTGCTATTCATGGTCTAGGCTGCTTATCACCTTTAATCTGAATTTGGCAGTCCCTGTATCATGTCACTCCCATTTGTTGGAGAAATTTTTGGCCTTAAATGGAAAAGTACTAGTTTTATGGGATTGTGCTGTTTTAGCTATCTTTGGGGTTTTGTTGACTGAGAAACTTAAGGATCTTTGAGAACAAAGCTGAGAATAACCTACGCATCTCTGCGAGAGAGTGCAGTTTTGAGTTTCCTCTGGGCTTCTGTCATTGCAGCATTCAAATATATATCTTTCTTCTTTATTTTGCTTGGGTAGAAACCTGATTTGCATTCTAAATGCTGTGCAGTTTTCATACTTTTAGGGATATTTTGTACATTTGAGATGCTGCTTTGTAAATTGCTCTTTGCTATTCTTGTCCTTGTTTTTTGTGGACTTTTAGTCCCCTCACTACTTAATTTCTTTTAAGTTCATATCAATTGATAATTTGGCTGATTGAATATTTCATATATCTCAAGGGTATAAGTACAAGATGCACAAGACTATTTTAGGATGGTCAACTATACAATCAGAATAAATTAGACAACTAATCCTAGCTAATAAAGGAAACATAATCAATTAGAATGATGTAGAATATATGTTGACTTATATGTTAACTCTCCCCTTCAAGTTGGTGCATAGATATCACACATGCCCAACTTGGATAATGAAGAGTAAAATGGACCACTGGCAACAGCATGGGTCATTATGTCTGCCAACTGATCTGCACTGTTGATGTAGGGAACCTTTATTTTTCCATAATCTAGGTTGTCCTTAATGTAGTTCCTGTCAAGCTCGAAATGCTTAGTTTTATCATGTTGTACTGGATTGTTTGTAATCTTAATATAGGCTTCTTAGGACTAAACCCAAGCTCATTTAAAAGGATTCTTAGCCAAGTAAATTCTGTGGTTGCATGATGAAGAGCACGGGATTCTACTTCTGCATTACTTAATGAGACTACATTTTGTTTCTTACTCCTTGTAAGTCACCAAATTTCCTCCTACAAATGACACATATCTTGATGTGGACTTTCTATCTAATTTGGACCTAGCAAAGTCAGAGTCTATATACCCCTCGATCTCTAAATGTTCGTGTCTAGAGAACATAATTCTTGTGCCTGGGGAAGACTTCAGATATGCTAGGATACGACTTATTGCATTCATGTGCCGATTACTTGAATTATGCATGAATTGACTCACAACGCTAACTGCGTAAGATAGATTAGGTCTTGTGTGAGTTAAATAGATCAACTTCCTCACTAGTCTTTGATATCTCTTCTTATTCGCTGGAATCTGATCAGGATAAATTGACAGTTTGTGATTTACTTCAATAGGAGTATTTACAAGTTCGCAAGTGAAGTTACCAATCTCAGCCAAAAGGTCTAAGGTATATTTCCGTTGTGAAAGGAAAAGTCCTTGCTTGGACCGAGAAACCTCAATGCCCAAAGAATATTTCAAAGTACCAAAGTCCTTCATTTCAAAATCCTTGGCTAGATAATTCTGAAGCTTCTCCATTTCTTTAGGGCTACTACCTGTAATAATCATGTCATCAACGTAAATAATAAGTAAAGTAATATTACCACCATCTCTCTTGTAAAAAAGAGTGTGATCTGCCATAGCTTGTTCATAGCCAAACTCTTTTATTGAGTAGCTCAATCTGCCAAACCAAGCTCTTGGTGATTGCTTCAATCCATAAAAGGCCTTTTTTAGTGTGCATACTTTGCCTTGTTTTGGTGTAAACCTTGGAGAATGATCCATATATACCTCTTTTAATAGATCACCGTGAAGGAATACATTCTTTACGTCAAATTGATTCAACGGCCAATCCAAATTGACTGCAAGAGAGAGTATGACTCTAACAGTGTTCATCTTGGCCATAAGAGCAAACGTCTCTTGGTAGTCAATTCTATAAGTCTGGGTGTATCCTTTGGCAACCAATCTAGCTTTGTACCTATCAATTGTCCCATCTAACTTGTACTTAACTGAAAACACCCATTTGCATCCAACTGTCTTCTTTCTTTGAGGAAGCTCAACCATCTCCCTAATGGAATTCTTCTGGAGCGCCTTCATTTCTTCTACCATAGCCAATTTCCACTTGGGATTTTCAAGGGTTTCCTGAAAATGACTTGGAATAGATACAGAAGACAGCTGAAGTGCAAAAGCAAGATGAGTTTTACATAAACAATGATAAGAAACAAAATCAAAAATAGGATAGACAACATTAGAGGGTGATTTTGGGAAATCCAACCTATTTGGTTCCTTTTTGGGAACTAGAGTAACAAAGGAAGACACATTTAAGAGCACGAGGATCAAGTTTGTCCCTTTAATAAGAACGTATATAAATATAACAAACACAACCAAAAACTTTAGGATAAAGATTCAAAGCAGAAGGAATAGAGTGAAACTGTGATAACATTTGCATGGGTGTTTGATAATCAATAACACATGTAGGCATTCGATTGATGAGAAAGCCAGTAGTCATGATAGCATCAACCTAGAAACGTTTTGGAGCATGCATTGTAAAGCATAAAGCCTAAGCCACTTCCAGAATATGGTGGTTTTTACGCCCTGTTATACCGTTCTGTTGTGATGTATATGTACATGTTGTCTAGTAGAGGATGCCATTTTCTTTAAATAAAGTAGAAAGGGGCTGATTTATAAACTCACAACCATTGTCGAATGAAAAACCTTAACCTGAGCATTAAATTGTGTGCCCACCATTTTTGAGAATTAAGGAATAACATGCAAGACATCATGCTTAGACTTTAGTAAATATATCCAACTCACTCTAGTATAGTCATCAATAAAAGACAAAAAATATTTATGACCCAAAGCAGATAGAGTAGAAAAAGGACCCCAAACATCTATAAAAACATGGACAAAAGGAACTAGACTTTTATTGAGACTTATTTTGAAAGGTACACGATGATTTTTAGCATAAATGCATTATTCACAACGTAAACTAGAAATTGAAACATTGCGAAATAATTGAGGAAATAAACGTTCTAAATAAGGAAAAGATGGGTGACCCAATTGACAATGCCACAACAAAATGTTTTCTATATCAGAAGTCTCCCTTGTTACTTGAAAAACGTGATCTGATTTTGGGTGCAATTCCCTTTTCCCCTTCAAGTAGTAGAGACCTCTTCTCTCCTTACTAATACTAATTGTCTTCTTCGTAAGATTGTCTTGAAATACACAATATGTAGAATGAAAAATTACAGAACAATTAAGAGTTTTAGTAATCTTGCTAATGGAAAGGAGATTATTAGAGAGGTTAGGTGCAAGTAAAATAGAGGACATGGGAAATGTGGAAGAGAACGAGACATTCCTAGCTCCTGAAATCAGCGTAGGAGTCTCATTAGCAACCTGAACAGACTTGACATTGGAGGTCATTAGAGAATCAAGTAAGGAACGATTACTAGTCGTATGATCAGTGGCCCCTAAATCGATAACCCAAGTGTTAAAGGCAGCAGAAATTAGGCACAAGCCAGAATTACCTTCTTGAGTAGAGGGGTGAGAAATCAGAGAAGCATAAGCAGTAGGATTAGTGCTTATGACAGCAACCTAAGTTGATGTCTTGTTTTTCTAGTCAGCTTGCTTCAGTTTGTACCATTCCGGATAACCATGCTTCTTCTAGCAGACATCAACTGTATGTTTGGTGCTATTGCAGTGAATGCAAAAACGATTGAGAGTGTCGACAATAGGAGTTGGCTTATTGCCAGCCATGGCTGAAGCCTCAGATTGGTCTTCTACACTCATAGTGGTTTGCCTCTGTGCTTCACAATGGACCTGCGAATAAGCTTCTTCAAGGGTTGGTAAAGGTGAGGTGGCCAATACACGGCCACTGCCCTGATCCAAATTGTGATCAAGACCTGCAAGAAAAATATAAACCCATTCCTCAGCAGTACGCCTCCTTTGTTTCTCAATATTAGTAGGATACGTCATATCATTAGGCCTTTGATAATCAAGCTCAAAGAATATGGAATTTAATTCATTGTAATATTCTGCAAGGGGGCCGCCAGCTTGGCGTGAGTGAAAAGATTTCTTCATCAATTCATAGACTTGAGAAGAATCCGAGGCATCAAGATAACTCCTCTTAACTGCATCCCAAACCTGTTTGGCCGTGCCATACTGCACAAAGTGTGACATCAGTTTATTAGTCATGGAATTAATGAGCCAAGACCTAACTAGAGCATCTTCGGCTTCCCATTCATAAAAAACGGGTCATCCTCTGCAGGTGCAGCCTTTTTCCCTGTGATGTATCCCTTTTTTTTCCTGCCAGCAATATGCATCTCTAGAACCTGAGACCAAACACGATAATTTCCACCATCCAACCTAATAGAAATTATTGGAGAGGAAGTTTCATAGATGGTTACCGCAGATGGCTTCTTGCTATCAGTTTGCTCAGACATGGTGTGGAAACAAAGAGAGAAAGGATGGAAGGGTTGTAAGTTTAGGGTTTCAGCTGAAAAAATGGCAGCGGCGGATGTTAGTATTTGGCTCTGATACCAAATTGATAATTTGGCTGATTGAATATTTCATATATCTCAAGGGTATAATTACAAGAGGCACAAGACTATTTTAGGATAGTTAACTATACAATCAATTACAATTAGATTAAATTAGACAACTAATCCTAACTAATAAAGGAACATAATCAATTAGAATGACGTAGAATATATGCTAACTTGTATGTTAACTATATCAATTCTCTTTTGTTTCTTAGCTACAGAAATTAAAAAAGTAAAAAATAAAGATATCAGGTTCCGACTGGTTACAAATTTCAATCAAAGTTTGGATGATTGAATCAGGAAAAACTTCTGTAGCTTTACTTATGGTGAAAATGAATGTTGTCCATCTATGGTGGAATGAAAGGCAAGGTTTATAGACGGTCGCATTATGCAACCCAGATTTTCTTGTTGAGTGAGATTCTTTCTTTGCTTTATGTGGAAGAGTTATTGACAGTTCAAGTCTCAACAACTACCATTTGGCGTGCCACTTGAAGTTTATGTGGTCTATTTCTTGTCCTTGATTACATCAATAGATTAGTTAGTTTTTGAATAATTTGCACATTTTCTATGATCACAAGGGGATTGTGATCTCTGTAAACATTGCTTCAGAGGGATCTTCCAAGCATATCTGTCTTTTACATTAATTTTCTCATTTACCTCCTTGTCCAGGTATAGCTTCATGGACTTTAGGTTTTCATCACTGAATTTTGGCTCCAGTCTCTCACGATTAGATTATGTTAGTCTTGAACAAGTTTTATATAGACTGATATAGATTGTTTTATTCTATCTTCTCCTCTACGAGTACATTAAGAAATCAAGTAATAGTTAAGCGAGATGTAGATTTAAATATTATTAGTTGTCTTCTGATAATTTTCTTTTGAGTTATTATAATTTTTTCTTTGAAATTTGCAGGTCGCAGCTACAGTAACGCCAATACAGGAAGTCATTGCTAACATCATAAAGGGGAACTGGGATCATGAGAGGACTAAGTTTTCCTTGCCACCTTTGATGACTCTTGTAAGCAAGTTGAAATCTTTTAATGTGCCTCTTACTATTTATCTGTCTGGATGCATGCCACTACTATAAGGGCATATAGCTCAAGCTATAGAATTCAAATTTAATTTAGGTAAAAAGAAAAGGAAAAATAATTATATCTGTTATGTTTAAAATAACAGCAGCAAAAGCTGTTGGCTTTCGTTGAAATAATTGAAACAATGAGTATTATGAAAATTTCATTAAAAGACCTATCATATTGTTTCACATTAACGAATGAGAAGTAAACTCCCACCTCTTTCCAGAATAGCTGTCAAAATAGGTTAAATCATTTAAGAATCACTTTTCAATTTCTTATTAAAAACATTTTTAGAAGGCATCCCAAACAGAATAGATGTCTAATCATGCTGTTATACTAAGCTGTTATAATAAATTGTTTTCTGTAAAAATCCTTTTGTTATTAAGTTGCTTCCTACATGTCAAAAGTGACCCGCCCTCTAAAGTTTAATCTTTTTAATATTTAACTTTTGGAGTTCTCTCTCCAGTCTACTGGTTATGACTCTTCTAAAATCTCCACGTCCCATAAAATCTGTGGTCCCATCTTGTATTTACTTCCACATTCCTAATTTGAAGTATTTTCAGGAGACACTTTTGGTTTGAATTTGAGTTGTATTATTGCAAAGCATACACAACATAAAACTAATGAATATTTCCTAATTACATTACATTCTGGAATTTCTAGATTTCTGTAACAAAATTGATGTAGCACCAAGAAGAATAGAAAGGGGAGAAAATTAGAGATAAAGCGTAGAGAAGTAGAGAGAAAAGGGAGAAGAAATTAGGGGGGGAAACATCATAACTTTAATCAATAATCTCAAAATCTCGAAGTCTACCTTAAGATCTACACCTAAGGCCCTTTTATAGTAGCCAAAACTTAAACAAAAGAGGAAATTTGAATCTACTTTTTATTAAGAATATAAATCTTCTTCTAACAAGTCAAATTAATTAAGAAAGATCACCCAAATAAGACTCCAATTAAAAGAGTAAGACCTAATTTAAATGAAATAATGATAATAAAGCTAACCCTGTAACTAACCTAATTTAAATGAAATAACGATAATCAAGTTAACCCTGTAACTAACTCTGAAACTAGCCTAGGCCATTGTACATTAAAAAGCCTCTGAATCATGTGGACCTTCTTTATCCAGAATGTTAGTTTCTAATTACATTATGTGTAGCATGGAAATGGTGTAGGGTGATTTCTTCAAAGGATCTTGTGCATGTTAATGCCTTAGGCATGTGAAGAGAACATAATATTCTGGTGTCGGAAGTTTCTTAGGAAGCCAATGCCCTAATATATATGATTCTGGAAACTTAGTTTTATACACTGCTACCAAATTGAAGGATCCTTTTTTTCTTCTCTTCCAAGGATATGAAAAAGATGGCGCACTCTTATCCAGTTCTCTATATTTTCAAAAACCATGGAAGCAGTGTATGCTCACAGTGAATATCTTGTTTCTCACAGTTATTGGGGGAACCAGGAACTGGTGGATCATCCACACCTTCAATGGTTGGTGCAGTTAAGAAGTGGCAAAAGTCTGACCCCCAGAAATCCCAGGAAACATGGAAAAAGTTGTCAGAGTCAAATACAGCTCTTGAAACACAACTGAATATGCTAAGCAAATTAGCAAAAGAAGAGTGGGATGCATATAAACGCTTGATAGAGAACTGCAGCAAGCTTAAGTCAGATAAGGTATTCTTGGCTCACTTTTTCCATAATTCTCAACTACCTTCTATCATGAATTTTTGCTGATGTTCACTGGCAATATGTGTTTATCATTCTATGCTGGGATTTGGTCCCACACAACTTATCATGATTAATTCCTAGCCAATTCAACAATGTCTTATATGAAGTTAAGCTGTTCTTACTTGTCAAGACAAAGAGAACGTATATGGTATGTGTAAAGCTAAGAGAAAGAACAGTTTGGCGTGAAATGTACCACTTAGTTCATTACTGTGTTTGGAAGGAAAAATGAATAATAGAACTCTTGAGGGTGTGGAGCACTTAAGGAATGACACTTGCATTTTTGAGGAGCCTTATCTCATTTCAAATCTAACTTTGTGGTGATTTAGGCCATATTAGATTTTGGTTATAGTTTGTTTTTCTCTTCTTGGTACTCTTTTGTATGCTTCCTTAAACTGACAGTGTGCCACTTCTAGCTTTCTTTTTTATCATTTACTGATTATAAGAAGGGAAAGAGACAGAAGGAAAAAAAAATAATAACAAAACAGAAACTCATAATTCTAATGGTCATTCTTCAGTAGGTATTCTGAGTTTCAGTCAATCAACTTGGTGATTTAACTCCCAGAATTACAGGATTCTTTTAGCTTTCTTCCAATTTTGGAAAATTTATAGAGATGAATTATTTATGTTATATGTATGGAGATTAGACTTTCCACTCCACCTCTCTATTCCAAGAAATTTTTCTGGTGATCCTTATAAAGGTATTGCCAGAAGTACCGTAAAGATAAGGTGACTATATCGTCTGATAAGATGATCTAATGAATTTATAACAGTTCTTCTTGTTCTACTGAATAAATCATAGTACAGAGAAAAATTGGCACTTGTTAGATCCATAGGATAAGCATGTTGAATAAATCCTGCCTTGCATATGAGTACATGTTTAGAGCTTAAACATTTTTCTTGAGAATTCTATTTTTATTAATTTAAGCTGTTGGCTAATCGCGTTTCAAGTCCTTAAAAGGGATGAGGATTATGCGCTATACAATAATGGTGCTTAATGTTTGTTTCATTAACAATTGCAGCTTGTGCTTGAACTTCAATTGTGAACTTCTGAAGTAGGTGCAGCTTTTTGGCTTATGCTATTAATGTCATCCTGCATTACATATACAGCTTTTTTACCTTTAATTTATACATAGTATTCATGTTTGGATTGTTTCATGCACTGAGTTAACAGTGGATGGAGCAAGCCGCTGGACCAAGCCAGGAAGCTGTTGTTAAATCATTATTGGGAGCTAAAGATGCTATGATTGGGATCAGACATCACCTGCGTCAGATGGGTGAAGCTGCTGGTGTTCCGGTAGGTTATTGTTGTTGCACATATTTTTCATATAAAACAGCTTGGTTGAGGCACTCATCTTCTTGGAAGCGTATTTATCAGTTATGGCTACTCCCAATAGATGCATCTACATCCTGGCATGTAACATGGGTTGTATAAGAATAGAAATGGTTCCTGCAATATTTCTACTGTCAGTCACAAATATATAAAGAAATCAAGACTCATTGATATTTGAATTTGTGTCTACATGGTTACTTCTCTTTATCACTTCCTGTCTAAAGGCCATCACTTATTATATTGTCCAATAATTTTCCTCGGTACATATCCATGGAGTCTGAAATACTGCATTCAAATTACTTTTCCGATCCTGGATGCATCTTCTTTCTTTATGCCCCCGTTAAGATGCATGAACTCATAAAAATAGCTTATCATTTATGAATTGCTGAATGAAGAGGGACGGCAAAGGAAAAACTAATTTAGCCAAACTCATCAAATATCTGTTGAAAAATACAATTGTTTTCATGTGTGGCATCATATGCTGATATCACAACTTTTATTTTAAATATTCAATCTTTGTGCTTTGCTGGTCGATCTCTTTGGTAGGTTCAATAATCTCGACTTTCCAAATTGCAGATAGAGCCTGAATCACAAACTCAACTTTTGAATGCTACTATGGACATGGAAGGAGTTTTGTTGGCTGGAGTTCCTGGAGCAGGTGGATATGATGCTGTTTTTGCAGTTATATTGGGGGATTTTGGCAGTAATGTGACCCAAGCATGGAGTTCAGGCAATGTTCTTGCCTTGTTAGTTAGAGAAGATCCTCGTGGTGTTTCTTTAGAAATTTGTGATCCAAGGACCACAGAAATTGCATCAGCTGTTTCTTCAGTTCACATCGAGTAAGCCAATAGTGCTAAATTCTATTTTAATAAATTACTGGTGGCCGCTTAAGATTTTGTGGAATATATGGTCTGCTGGAGGAATTATTCATCAAAATTTAGGGACCATTATAATGTTGGAATGTTTAAGAGAGAGAGAGACAGAGAAGCTTTATTTAACAGTTAAATTAGGTTGTATACCTGTTGTAAGTCCCCTGAATACTGTACAATAAAAGAATTTATATCCATGGTTTGAAATTTACTCAAAGGTGTGCTTTTGTGAAATGAGGTAAGAATGATTTGTAATAGCCATTAGAATTATTTCTTCTGGTCTTTTAAATTAACTTATGTTTTGTTTTTCACATCTTATATGTTTCTTCTTAAAAGTACTGGAGCCTGTGTCATATACAGAAAAAGAATAGTTAGGCACTTAATTCTTTATGCATTGTGGGAAGAAAGAATTCCCCGTTGAGACAATTATCAATTGGTATAAAGAAATTTTGAATTTACCAATAGTCTCTACAAGAACAAGTTCCATTTTTAAAATGGTGGAACCGCCTTCTATCTCTTACAATGATTTCTCTTTCATAGACCACTGATAATAATTTAGTGTATGCGTGACAGTCATTACACATCCTAAGGTTTCTAGCTATTCGTATGGGAGAACCCTGAGATGTATGTATGAGTGCAAAAGCAATAGCTAATTTCTGACTGTGACCTTTCAATCTCTCTCTCTTCTCATCTTCATCGACATCTAACAACACCTGTGATGTATCCGGAGAATAGCCTTCGAATTTTAACTGCCATTCCATTTGGTGAATCATTTCGTAAATGCTATCCCATTCAGGGTGTGATCTATCCAGTGAAACTAACTTATATACCTTTCTTGCCACCTCGACCAAGCTAAATCCAGGCGTTTGGTTCAAGCCTTCACTAGCCATTTCTGTCCAAATTCTAGCCACATCTTCCCACCTTTGAGCTCGTGCATACATATTTGATAACACCACATAATCACCAGGATTCTTGGAGTTTAACTGGAATAGGTTCTTAGCAGCAATCTCTCCTATTTCCAGGTTATGATGAACCTTACAGGCACTGAGAAGGCTTCGCCAAATGACATCATTTGGCTGAATAGGCATACTGTTGATGAGTTTTAAGGCTTCACTGAGCATCCCTGCCCGACCCATTAGGTCAACCACGCAACCATAATGCTGAACCGTTGGTACAACCCGATGCTCCAGTTTCATCCTATCAAAGCACTGCAGACCTTCATTGACAAGGCCCGCATGACTACAAGCACTCAAAACACCAATATAGACAACATAATCTGGTTCCAAACCTTCTCTGAGCATTTCTGAGAAAATCCTCAAAGCTTCCTTGCCCTGCCCATGCAAAGCCAGCCCTGAGATCATCACAGTGTAGGACAGCCTGTTCTTCTCATCCATTGATTGAAACAAGCACAGACCCTTTTCTAAACAACCGCATTTTACATACATGTCTATCAAGGAAGTTTGTACAATGACATTGAGTTCACTTATGTTTCTGATTAAAGAGCCGTGAGTGCATTTCCCCAAGTTAAGAGCACCCAAATGAGTACAAGCTGAGAGAACACTCACTAATATGCTTTCTTCAGGCCTCCAACATCCCTCACTATTCATTTCCCCAAAAAGCATCAAGCACTCAGAAAACAAGCCATTGCTAGCATGGGCTGCAATAATGGCACTCCAAGTAGCAACACTCCTTTGATCCATTTGCTGAAAAATAGCGGAAGAAAACTCTACTTTCTCACACTTTCCATACATGTTGATTAAAGCATTCTGTACAAACAAATCACATTCATATCCTAGTTTAAATACATGCCCGTGAATTTGCATTCCTTCCTGTAGTGACTGCAACCTAGCACATGCCTTTAGAAGAGCTGGAAAAGTGAAATTATCAGGTTCTACTCCTGTCTCAAGCATCTCATAGTAAAGAAACAAAGCTTCCTCAAACTTTACATCCTTGACAAATCCTCTAATCAAAGTATTGAATTCAAAAGCACCTGGTTCATCGATTTGTCGAAAAATTGAGCAGGCATAGTCCATGCTGCCCCAGTCTGAGAGAGCACAGCTGCCCACAAGATTACTTGCACAAAAAGGGTTCCAAAAGAAACCCCATTTCAGGACTTGTGAATGAACTTGCTTGAACTCTTCCATGTTCCAGCATCTTTTTAAGAGCGATAAACATTCTTGTTCCTTCAACCTCAGATTGATTTCGAGGGTTCTCGGTGGATCTTCTGCCGCTATCACGAGAATGGATTGATGAAGGACTGATGTCCTAGTCATCTTGCTACCCAAACCATCATATACCAATCAAGATTTTGCTGTACTTAGCATAAAGTCAAGTAATTATCATTGGAAACTAGGGAGTACATACAAAGAAATGTACCAAACAAGTAAAGACAGATTGAATGGGAAAAAATTAGTTACCAACAGTAAGTATGAATATGAATCAGCTGGAAGTTTGAATGAAAATGAAACAAGCGTTGGATTAGCTTTGAATGTTGAGAGAGCTGGAAAAAGGAGAATTGAATGTCATCCATGAGATTGGAGAAAGAATTTGAGCCAGAAAAAGAATGCCAGATTATGGGCTAAGTAGATAGTGGATAGGATAATGTTTGAGCTCTCTCAGATTCTTCCTTTGAGTTTTAAGGCCTCTCAGAGCTTGCCACGTCATCCCTGAGATCCGCTGCTAAAATGAAAGCTTCTTTTTCCTTATTAAGATAATTTTCATTCAGGTCCCTGATATTCATTAAACTATTATATTAATCCGAGGTTTAACAACTTAGGCTTAAGGGACAAGGGTGTAAATATATTAAAAGCTAGAAATTTTACTTGCCATACACTTGTAAATAATTAAGATAAATTCTATAAAAACCTAAATAAATTTTATAAGAATATTTTAGTTTATTGCATTTAAAAAATCCATTCAAATTTCAGACTTCACGGTTAAGATAAAAATAAACAACCTTTAAAATATCAAAGTTGAACTATATTCAAATTCTAAAGCTAAAAAAAAGAAAAATTTACGAAAATGTCTATTGTTCACTCCCACTTTTCTAAACTAACCATTGTTTAAAGAAATTATCATATAAAAAATTTTGGAACAAAATTACCCTTCTAACCAAAAAACTTAACATTGAGAAATTTACTATTTTTCTTCTCTTCTTTTTTCGTGTTTCTTCTATCCAAATCCTTAATTTGACCATTTTTTGTCCAAATCCCTAATTTGAGCATTGCGATTGGAATCCTTACGTGTGACTATTGTTCCAAATCGAAACATTAAAACGAAAGCCTAAAAAATCCACTATTATAACCCGAAACTTGTGGTCGATGAACATAGGTTGCTGCATAGACGGTGGCACATGTTGGTTTCTCAACTGGTTGACGATGATAAAGTTGTGGGGGAGGAATCCATCGAAAAATTAATAGAAAGAAGGCGATTGACAATGAGGACAACGGAACACACTTTTCTTTGATATTTACATTTTTTTAATTGATTTGTGTTTTGAATTTGTGTATTTTTGTTAAATAAATTTAAGAAATTAGTATAAGTTTCATATTTTATGTGAAAATGATGAATTGTGAGTGATATTGGGGTTTGCTTATTGCTGCTTAAATTGCAAAATTTTCTATCACAATTGATTGAAGGAACATAGCGTGCGCAAAAGTGTAGTTTTGCACAGTTAAAATTACACTTTCGTGCATGCTGGTTACTCGTGTGCGAAAGTGTCGTTTCGCACATAGCTGAAACCACACTTTCGTGCATGATAGAATTTGGTCATGTGCAAAATTGTCTGTATGTGTACGACCAAATTGTGTCTTGCATTTAAGCACAGTGGAAATCAATGTTAAATAACTGCTATGGCCTTTGTATACTGAGAGCATGTAATTTTTTAGATAGACTTTTAACTTGGTAAGGGATGAGGATTGCTAAAAGCATTCATTGTTTTGATAAAGAAATATTATAGCACATATAAATATAAACTTCATAAAAGAATATTATAACATATATAAATATAAACTAAACTGTTTGTAAATTTTGATGTGAACGAGAACTGAATTAAAATTTTTTTATTGTAGTCTATTCGATCAAAAATTTAAAATTAGGTATACTTGACAGAATTTAGAAATATCTGCCATCAAACAAATTTACATTTGACATTTTGATAGGAAGTTAAGGGTCATAAGCATGGTAATAAATAAGTTATTAGGAAAATATAAATTGAACAATATTAAGCTTTTAAACAAGCACATGTATTGATTGGCTAACCTCTAAAATCAGTTCTTAATTAACATATATATACTTAAATGTAATTAAAAAAAGGAAGAAAACAAGAACCTAGACTTTGACTTGTACGAATGTTTAACTGCAATTCCTAGTAGTTTCATTAAAGCTAGAGACCTTGTCCTCTGTACTTTGTCTTGTTCTAAGAGAGATTTTTTCCCTCGCAATACAAGTACTTCAACTCATAATTTGGGTGGGTGAGTTGTTGAATCTTCAAAGTTATTGACATAGACAAATTTGGCAAAGTAAAGCTCCGGTCTTGTAAGATTTTTAATGTTTTTGTTTTTGTTTTTCATTTTTCCTTGTTAATTCTTTCTTGTTAGAGGAAAATAATGTGAAAAAAACCTCTTTATTTAGTTTTTATGAAGATATTTCGATGTTAGTTTAAGTGTAGATAAATGAGATTAGAATTGGTTGACTTATAGTTACCTTGTTTATGTATTCAACTTAATTAGCCTTCCTACCTAGCTTTGCAATATTTAATTTGACGGTAGCCCCATATTAAAATTTGATTCTTTATGTATATAATACGCCTATATAATAGGAGTAGTTCAAGTACTACTTAATTCTTTCATATTTATTATTTGTGTACCTAATCAAAATTTGAAAACTATATATAGTCTTGTTTTTATATCTTGATAAAAGAGGTAGTTGCATGATTTCAATTAATCCTATATTTACATGTATATGTAAAAATACATTGTAAAAATTAAAGATTTGAATTTAGTTTATTATTTCATAATTAAGATGTTTAATATTATAAATTCTCAACACATATGCCTTAACATTTAATTATAAGGGTACTGATGATACTAACCCTTTTTGTTTATGTTGCAGAGCATTGATACAATTCTGTTGGTTGAATTCCTAATTCTAGTGATTCATTTGAGTGGCTAGTGTGTGTGTGTGTGTGTGTATTGAAATTGAAAGATGGAAGTATCTGCCTTTTTTATATATTGGAGTTCAACGAATTGCGCAACAATTTAGCTATGATGTATACCTGAATATGTTATGTAGTTCATATTAAATGTCGATGTGAAGATGTGTTTTAGACCAATTTGCTATTTGAAGCTACATTTTGTCAGTTTGGATGTTTGCTATTTTCATTGTTTGAAGATTCAAATACTTTGTTATAGTGCACATTGAATTATGTTGTATCAGATCAATGAGTGATTTTTCTAGAGTCTACATGTAAATTTGATCAGTTTCGTTCATGTTCATTTTATAGTTTTTATCATGCTAATGAAATTGAACATGCTCAAAACCCCAATTGATCAGATATTTTTTCATAGTCTACATACGTACAAAATTTAATCAGTTTCAAGTATGTTCATTCTATAGTTTCTGTCACATTAATAAAATTGAACGTGCTCGAAACTATAGTTTCGATTTTTTCAGTTTATATATATATATATATATATATATATATATATATGTGTGTGTGTGTGTGTGTGTGTGTGTGTATGTATAATTGATCAGTTTCAAGCACGTTCATTTCCTTGTTTCTGTCACAATAATGGAATTGAACATACTCGAAACCACAGTTTCGATTTTTCCAATTTTTACATAAAAATTTGATCAGTTTCGAGTACATTTATTTCATAGTTTCGATCACGTTAATGAAAGTGAACATATTCGAAACAGATTCGATCACGTTTATTTCATAGTTTTTTTCATAGTTTCATAATCTATATACAAATTTGATCAGTTTCGTATGTTATTATATAATGTTATATTTTGATCTCGAATGATAGGAAGTTTCATGGCTGAGAACCCTAAATGAGATTTTGGAAATAAGATTCAACATGTTGGGAACCTTAGTAAAACAAGTTTAGAATTTAGAATTTAACTAGTTAGTTGAAGTAGAGTATTTTTTTTCAAAAATAAAATCTTAAATAAAATTAATTTATTATTTATTGTAATTAATTATTAATAAAATTCTGTTATATAAATATACGAATCTAGTATAGTTTCATCTGTCTGTCGAATAGCTAAACAATTACTAGACTTGAAAGACCTAAAATTGAGTTACCCAACTAAAGTTATGAGCAGTAATGCTTGTATCATTTGTAATGTAATGTAAGGGTAGGGCGATGGCTTTAACTATGATAGGAAATGTGAATGGCAGCTTGGTGATTAAGAGTCTATTTAGGATTACTAATGGGAGAGATAAAAGTGATTTTAAATAGCCAAAAGTCATTTTGGATGTGTGATCAAAATTTTTGAAAGTCATTTTTAGTAAAATCACATCATCCTATAGCAGATTTTAAGAAGTAAAAAAGAAAAAAAAATCCTAGATCCCCCTCAGGTTTTAGTGAATTACCCATTACCCCCCTAAAGTTTCAAAAATACCGTATTACATCCTTCCATTAATTGAGATAATAGAAAATTTTAACTTTTAAGGGTAAAATAGTAACATAACACCACATTACAGTCAACTAATATTAAAAAAAAGCCCTGGGCCCTCTTCAGGTTTCAGTGAATTACCCATTACCCCCTTAAGGTTTTAAAAATACCTCGTTAGATTCTTCCCATTAATTGAAATGACGAAAAAATTTAAATTTTTAGTTAAATTATAATTATACCCTTCAATTAATAATGAGACAATAGATGAGGAATCACATTGTAGACATGGAATCTATATCTTAGACATGGGGCCCATATAACAGTAATTTTTTGTGATTTGGTGAAAAAATTAAAATAATTTGAGAAATAATTATTTTAATTTTATTGTGAAGTAATTTTTTTAATTTTTAATCTTATACCTGAGGTTTGCCAAAACCATAGGTAGAGGGGAAATATGATGTAATTCACACTTACCTCCCCTCTAAAGTAACGGTCCGTTCAATATCTGTTTGTTAACTTTAATTTCTGGATGAAAAATCAATTTTACCCTTAATTGATATAAAATGATAGTGTATGTCAAATTAAAAAAATTGCATTTATGAATTCTATCAAATTAGAGAAAATATACGAACCAAAGAAAAAAAAAATACTTGTAGCCGTTGCAATGCTCTCCATTTCAATATATATACACTGATTATCTTAAAAAAATACTATCAATCACAAAGATTCAATTACACAACCAATATTGCTCCCAAACCAATCCAACCATAGCACCCATAACACTGCCACTATTGCTCCTAAACTATTGCTACTATAACTCTTATCACCTTCTTAATATATTGCTTTTAAATATTGGCAATAATCCAACACAACCAAACCAACATGATTAACTAACTATAACTCTTTAAACAAAACCAAACAAGGCTATTTTAACAACAGATCTAGCACTGAAGCATTACCCATCCAGCACATCAAAATTATAAAAACAATGTCATCTTCAAGCTCAATATCAAGCAAAATAAGAGGCGAGCAATGGAGAAGGGAAGTAAATGACAACTTGATAAAATTTGAGAACAAATTATGCATGTGCAATAAGAAGGTTGCACTTAGAGTTTCTAAATCAAGAGACAATCCTAACAAACTTTATTATTGTTGCAGGTATAATGAATGTTCCTATTTCAGATTTTGGTATCCTTCAGAACATGATTTTAGTGGTGGCGCAATGTTCTTGGATGACAAAAATGTTGTTAATGAATGTCATTCTATAAATGAGATGTTCACATAATTAAGAAATCTGATAAAAGAAGTCCATGCAATTGTGAAGAAAATTGAAAAGTCAGAGGCTGGTTGGTTGTTAGCATATACAAATGTTGTTATATTTGTGATTTTTATGTGTATGTTTATAAGTAGTTTAAGCAAATAAATGATGTAATAATAGGAAGTGTAATGGTTATATGATCTTTGATGTTGATGATGTTATAAAATACAATCCCCGATGAACTTAGTGATAACAATAATAGGCAATAAATAATGAAATGCGTGGTTCCAACAGTCATCAAACATCACCCAACATACTTGAATCACAAGCAGTATGGATCCAAACAAGTAATGAAATATCAATAAACACATCTAACATTATATTCACCAAATAAGTTTAAACCCAATAAGTTCAGTGCAACTCACAAGGCTAACTAATCTTAAATTTTAAACAAAAACAGTAAACTAACAAGTTCTATATCAATGGTAACAATTTTTATAAATCATAAAATGGACTTGTAAGATGATGCTTCATCTGGTTCATGCTATTCAAAACAGATGACAGATCATCTGAAATCACAAAAAAAGAAAAAGAAAGAATAACATGCCCAATTCCTTTGATTGTTTGTACATCAGTTAGATTTCGAGCTACCTTGATTGTAACTTGATGTTGCACAACAATTCTTTTGGCTTGTACATCAATGCTAGATGTGGTGTATCATGTAAATTATCATTCCTTATCACGTACAACTACAAAACCAACATGAAATTGAGTTAGTTTTAAGAATAGTAGCAAGAAACTATAAACAAAAATAAGATATAACTAAGCATTTTCATTACAATAGCATATTCATATTACTTGATGATGAACCTACTTCATTTGATGGTTACACTTATGTTTAGCCCAATTTCTAATTGGAATGTCTATTAGGTATTTATAACCTGCCTTTGTGATGTTCTTAATTTCTTCCATAATTGCATTAAAGTGTCTTGAGTTTGCTGGCCTACATGCTGACCAAATTTTTTTTTCCAAGAGCTCATCAAGAAATTTTGCCTTGAAATTGGTATAAATATACCGACAACAGAATATTTTTGAAGCCTTAGGGAAGAACTTCTCTAAGGTAATCAAAACCCTTTTTTGTGTATCATTCATAAAACACAAACCCTTGCCATTGTTGCTTCCAAACTGCTAATACAATCTCTTTATAAAAAAACCCTATGATTGATAATTTTCACATTCTACAACAACCAGTGCTAGTGGATATACACCGTAGTTTGCATAAATAGAAACTGCGACTAGTAAAACACATTTATATGGGCCTCGTAAGTGACATCCATCTACCCCTATAAATTTTCTGCACCCTTTGAAGAAGCCTCTCCTTTGTGCATCAAAACTAACAAAAAACCTCTTAAAATTTAGCCTTGACAAGTGAGCTACCCACTCTGATTGGAGGTCAACTACACTACCTAGGTTGGTTTTATTGATTGCATCTATATATCTACTGAGTTTAGCATAGGATGACTTGTGATCAACACCCAGCAGCTCCAAAGCTTTGTACTTTGCTCTATACAGCCTCATTGGATGGCATTCAACTTTATACAGCCTTAACAACTCCTCAGCTAATACCTTTATACTGAACTCTGGATTGGCCTTAAATAAATGCAAGAACTGAGCAGCAATCTATTATGAAGTTGCCTTATAATTATCAATAACCATATGACATGTATGCTTAGGCTTCAAAGTTTTTATTTGGAATAATAGTTTATCCCATGTTAAGCCGGCATGGATTCTCTATTTGCAGTTGTCCGAAGCACATTTACATATAACCCTTACCTTTTCATTCTTGATTCTTGTTAATTTAAACCCATTCTTGATGGTAATAAATACCTTCAATACCTTTTTGAACTGAGTAACATCTTCAAATGTTTGGCCCACTTGCAATGTCATATTACCATTTGTATCCATGCAAAAATCAAACCCTCCATTGTTTTGGCTATACTTCCTGGTTGTTGTGTCCTCTATATCATAATCATCACTGGCTACATCAGAGTCATTTGCTAACCCATAATCATATAGCTCATGATTCGCTTCAGTATCTGGCACCACGATATTCTCATCTTCATCATCAATTGCATTTAAATCTTTGGGATTCCATTGATTGCTTGATTTCATCCTGGTCACAATCTCTTTGTAGAACTCTTCTTCACTTCGTATCAAGGAGATTTCTCTGTCAATTGGGTCTACTTGGTTGGCCTCAACTTATCTTTGTTCATCAACATTCAGGTCACCCTAGTTGTAATCTTCCTCACTCGTACTGTCAATGACAAATTGATCTTGGATTTGTTGATCAGGTAAGGATAACTTGGGTTCAGCTTAGTTAAGGAAAATTTTGACAAAACCAATTTCGTTTTCATCAGCCTCTTTAAATAATTATTGTAATTCCCTATTTGTTTTAACCGGTACTTTTTTCTTCCTATCAGATGCCTTAGCTTTAAATAATACACAGCCCCACACACACAAGTTCTTGTCACTGCATACTTTTTTGACATCAACCTAAAGCTTGCTTAGTGTATATAACTTAGTAGAAACCTTAGTTATGTTGTACAAGGCACCTCTCACTTCACAAAGTATGTCTATATTCCTCATCTTGCCAAAATAAGAAAATTAATTTAAAACCACAGCTAAAATAAACTACCAAAAGGAAATTAAAGCTGAATGGAAAGCATTTTCCCTCTAAAAAAAATACCATGCGTTTTCTATGTATATATGAATGCATATTAATAATAAGCAGTAATCCAAAAAATAGAAATCAATTAAACCAACCCTTAAAACAGGCAAATAGATTGATTCAATGAAAAAAAAAAATTCTAAAAGCTCATGAGCAAATGGCACACCATATCCAAGAATTGTGGAAATAGGAAATAATACTTATCCAAAGTATAGAAATTAGGTGCAACTAATATCAATATAGTAGAACAATAAGAAAATTTTGGTGACAATAGTTTATTTATTCATGCTTCTCAAGACTAAATTTAAAAGTGTCAGAATAGTCTAATTTATTATTTAATCACTCAACTTTGAAAAAAAAATTGTTAAATAATTAAAGTTTCAATAAGACTTCTTTATGTATAATAATAGGTACCAATACATTGCTAATTAACAACTTATCCAATAATTAAGATTTCTGTATAAATTTTTTACTTTGTAATCAGATCAATTTAGTTGCAAACATTAACTCCTAAACAACCAATATAAATATTTTAGTTCTTTTTAATCATGTTCAATAATTTTTTCAAACTTAAAAAATGATAATTCACATTAATTGATAAACTTTTTTAATCTAATTTAATAATTTAAGTTAAAGTTAAAAATGTAAATGCTTGATTTCATAGAAAAATTAAAAATTGTTATTTTTCTAGGAAATTTTAACATATTTGAAGTGAAAAGGTAAAACGAGTTGATCATAACTTACAATCCAACTCATTAAATAATGCAAGAAGTTCAAGAGCTAAAAGCCATGAGAACTAACAACAATGGTTAAACAAGAAGTAACAAACTAAGAATGGTCCATTAGGAAATAATTCATCTTATATATTGAACTGTTGATTTATCAAAA
Source organism: Melia azedarach (assembly GCA_028052125.1). Classification (NCBI taxonomy): domain Eukaryota; kingdom Viridiplantae; phylum Streptophyta; class Magnoliopsida; order Sapindales; family Meliaceae; genus Melia; species Melia azedarach. The sequence continues at coordinate 8,954,623 of CM051394.1, read as the reverse complement.
CAAATCATACCAAACTAATATGATCCAAGTCAAACTTAACCATTCGCATAACAAATCTCACTAGAAAAATCTTTTAACAAATTACCAAATTAAGGATGGTGACATAAAAAAGATGGCCTAGCTAACTCTTACTGCATATAGACAAGTATTAAGTTTCAGGTATTTTCATTTCGTAAACAGGTAATTTTTTCATATTATCTCTCTTTCACATTAAAGTTCTAACTCTTGATTTTCCTGGCTTTAGGTGTAAGATTTAATTGGACTATCTAATTTAGGAGTAGGTGGAAGCATTTCCTAATCTATGTTTCTCAAAGCATGATCTAAATTGGTTCTTTAAAGTGGTGAAGGTTTGAACTTTAATTTACCATTAATCTGTTCTAAGCTAAAATTCTATTATATAAATAATATTGAGTATTGAGATGTGCACCTAATGACTTGGATGATTTTTTACTGCATGTTTCATCTAAGCAGCAAATAGCTTTATTTGAAAAGATATCATAACCACAACTTGTGCATTTCTCATCACATTGCTTCAAAATCAAAATTTCTTATAAAATTTTTTACTCTTATCTATCAATTTTAATTTTGCTTCAGGTACTTAAACTTCACACGCAGCTCCTACTTTTGCTACCACTATTTTTTCATTCCTTTCCTTTTCTCTTTTATATTGTTAAACTATGTAATTACTTTCTCTCATAATTTTATCTATTTAAATAGACTTTTTCTTCAAGTTTTCTCTCATTTTCCCACTAACTCTTCACTGTTACATACTTTTTCCCCTTTCATTATTACATTAATAGATCTTACAAACCTAAGTATAAAACCTCTAGAAAACCTTGAAGAATTTTGTGTTCTTATACCACTGGTTTTTATCTCTTCTTATTTATTTATTTATTCTATATGATGTGTGGTATTACATTCTGGTAGATTGTGATATCTTTCTTTTTTGGTTTAAGATGTTGTATATGCATGACATAGTTTAGGATTATGTTGATTGTATTGATTTTGTGGCTATTAATGCTTTTTTGTGATATTAGTTTATGATTATGGGTTGTGTCCTGTTATAGCCAAAAGAAATGGTTGAATTTCTTGAATTACTTAATAAACTTATTTGTGAGTTTAACATTTGTACTACAATTTTGGTTTGTAATTCCTTCATTTTCTTATGTTTCATTTTGTATGAATCAAATTAATTCCAATCAGATTACAAGTTTGTTTATTCTTTACTATCTATCTTGTTGATATTCAACATTAACCAATCTTTTTTAAGTTCTTATATTAATATTTTTCCTTCATTTTCCTTTTTTTTTTAATCAAATTATTCCTAGCCCAGAACCAATTAACGTGCAAAATAGTGGCAAAAAAAATCAAATCATAACCAACAACATGTAAATCAAACCCAATTAACATACGAAGCAATAGCATGAATCAAATTAATCTCAAATTATAACCAATATCACATAAATCAACAACAAAAATCAGCAAAATCCCATGTCGAAATCAAGCAAAATCTCATGTCAAAACCAACTTACGCCTAAATCCTAAATTAAAATCAATTAAAAACTAAATCTCAAATCAAATCCAAATCAACTTAAAGGGTCAAAACTCACCTCTCAACTATTGGATCTGAGAGATTGTTTCCTTCTTCGTCGAACCTACCCTCTTACTAGATCACAGTTGTTTATATGTTATGTTTTGGAGCTAAATCCCACTGATATCAATTGCCTTGGCGCGAAATTTTTCCTCCACAGTATATATATATCCATCTTCGAGTCTGCAGATCCTATCACATCGATAGGTTCACCATAGGTCATGCTTTGGGCTCGAAATCCCTTTTTAATTAAGCCTCAATCTACCTATACATCTACGATTTAGTCGATTACATCAACACTTAAATAGATTTTTGTTTTCATGTTGAGAAGATTTGGTTTTGATTATATCTTTGTGTAAATTCTTTTACACGAAATAAGAAATACGAAGAGAGAGACTGTGAGTGTAAGAAGGTAATATAGATAGGGTTCAGTGTAGCAGATAATTTGTTTAGGTTAAAATTTCTTTATTGCCATTTGCTTAAATAGAGATTGAATGGACCGTTACTTTATAAGGGAGATAAGTGTAAATTATATCATACTTCTCTTTTATCTGTGATTTTGGCAAACTTTAGGGGAGGTATATGAAAATTTTCCTTTATTCAATGCTATCAACAAAGCTAATAAATAAAAAGATATTATCACATTACTCCCTGAGGTTTAGATTTGTATTACTTAAAGAGAAAGAATAGAAATTATATCACTTATCTCCCTTATAATTATATTTAGCTGTTAGTTAACCGTTAAGTGTAAGGATAAATATGTAAAATATTATTATTTGATATTTTTTATTTTGTTTAAAAAACAAAATTTCACTTTCCTAAATCCTTACTCAATAAAAAAGAAATTGTAGAGAATTTATTTTTTTTTCGATTTTTTAATCAATTTTATTAACTATATGTATCTCTGTATTTCATTTAGAAAATACTTATTAAAAAAAATTATACTTCAAATCAAATTTTCAATTTTCGTATTTTTTATTCTATTTTATAATTATTTTATTTAGTTTGTACATTTGAATTAATTAACATCACACAAAAGTCAAAAAATAAATGATTAAGGACATTTTAGTGAATTCACCATTTAAAGTTAATTGACTAACACCATAGGGAAGGTATGTGATACAATCTCTATTCTTTCTCTTTAAGTGATACAATCTCTGTTCTTTCTCTTTAAGTGATACAAATTCAAATCTTAAGGGAGGAATGCGATAATATCGCAATAAATAAAATATATTTTTATTAAAATAGCAAGGCATAATATATTGTATAGCAACAGCTTACAAATGTGGTAATAAAATAACACCCATTAGGTCAAGTGATGGTGGTAGAAAATATAATAGACAGTACACGACTGTACCATTATGTATTTGTAATTTGTTTCCCAATAGTAAGTATATTCTATATATCGTCCTTTCTACAATCAAGTATTTGTTGTGTGAATCAAGTTTGGTTCTAAAACTATAGTCAAATTTTCATTTTCCTTCATGTACTTTCTCAAGAGATTAGAATAATTTTTGTAATATGTACACGTGGACTATATAATATGAAAATTCTTAGGTAGGTTTCTTAATTCAATTGATCAGTCTGCCTTTTTCTTTGTTTGTTATTTGTGCGTACTTATAATTGAAAGCATGAAACATGCCAAGGCAAGGCCACAGCCCTTTATTCACATATACAGAAATACATATATGTATGTATTTATGTATGTTTTTAAAAAAAGAGAAAAAAATCTTACAAGTTTGATTTATGAAAAACGAATATATTCAGACCTTTTAGATTCAACCAAAAAAATGAAATATTTTGATTTATTTTTTATTTTTTAAAGTTAATTTTGTTGTGATCTTGTTTAGGAGAAAATAGTCGTAAGTTGTGCTATAGTCTAATAATTTAACTTATTATTTTAATTCATGCATTTGATAAGCGATTGTTTGCAACTCTTATGTTTCATAATTTAAAATATTTATATATTACTTCTCTAATACTTTAAAATTCTCTATTGCAGAGCTCTTAAATATTTATACAATTTTATATCTTCTACTTCGTTACTTTATCGTTTATTGGGAGAATTTTCATTTTCCTCTTATTATTAGTCTAATATCTCATATTTTTCTATTATTTTAAAAATATCTCGATTCTCTTTTTTGTTATATAACACTATTAAGACCGATAACATATGAGTCCTTATAATTTAAACTATTACATAAATAGTCATAATAGTTTTAAAAATATTCATAAAAATTTAATTTTTTAAAAAATTAAAATTATATCCGTAATTAGTTAAAAAATTATTTGCAACTCCTAATCGAAAATACATATAAAATAATAATAAATATTATTTTAAAATATATTAAATATAAATTTATTTAATTTTTGAATTTTTTATCATTAATATTTTATTTATTTTAAAAATTATAAAATTGATCATTCAATTTTATTTGATATTTAGATTTATTATATTTTAAAATTTTAAAATTTAGATAATTTTTTATTTTAAGAATAATAAATAAAATTTTATTTAATATTTAAATATAACAAATATTTTTTATATTGACTAACAGAATTAAAGAATAATACATTGAAAAAAAAATCATATCATTACTATTATATATACAAATCAATTTATATAAATTGATATGATAATACTATATTATATTACTACATATTCTACAATTTCATAAAAATATTTTAGTTTGAATATTTTTTAGTTGCGAAACTAATGTTTTTACTTTAAAATATTATTATTTTTAGTTATGGAAAAAAATTAATAGCACATGAGTACTTAAAGTTATGCCCATTAAATTGATCACATGACTAGTAGTTTTAAAAATACTCATAAAAATTTCAAATTATTATAAAATTATACCCTTATTTAATATTTATGTAATATTAAATTATTAATATATTGTAAAATTTTAAAATTATATTATATTACAATAATATAAATATTATATTATAACACATTTTATTTATCGATTACTATTTTTTATGATTTATTTTATAATACCTAATTAATATATTGAATTGTTAATCTATCGTAAAATAAATAAAGTTATAATTTAGTTATAATATATCAATTAATATTTAGTTATCAATGTGTTATAAAATAATATATATTATTATTTTAAATTTTATATTCACACAGAAGTTGAAAATAATTTGTTAGCTAATTACTATTATATAAGGATATAATCGTAATTTCTTAATAAATTAAATTTTTATGAATATTTTTAAAACTATTATGATTATGTAAGTAATAGTTTAAATTATAGAGACTCATATATTATTTATCTTAACACTATTATATAATGGAAGAGGAATCGAGACATTTTTAAAATCATAAGAGAAAATGAGGTATTAGTCTAAACAATAGGATATAAACGGGAATTTTTTCTCGTTTATTAGTCTACTTACTAGTTTATTTTGCTGGAATAGTGGAGTTGGTAGCCTTTAGAAAATAATCACATTTCTGCTAGAGAGATTTAATTTTAGTTGAGTGGGTGTTAATACTCAAGTTAATGAAATTACACGTTTCTCATACGACAGTGATGATATTCATTATTTATATATAGAAAATGATTCCTTGTTCCATATCGACAATACAATTAAAGAGTAAACCAGTTTGATAGCAAATATTGTTGAACGCTTGCGGAATTCTAATGGGAACATTGTTCAATATTAAATTCTTTTTTTCTCTGATTTTAATAATTTTGTTTCAGACACATGGATACAAAGGTTGCTTGGTAAGGGAGATGATTGGTCTATTGAAAATCAAGCGCTTCTTCATATCTATCGGTAGGGGTGGGAAAAATCGGGTTCGATTCGGTTTCTATAAAAACTGAATAAAACCCGAAGTATATTAACAATGAAACCGAGCCAAAAAAATTAGGTTCGGTTCGATTCGGTTCAGTTCAGTTCGGACCCAACCTCGGATAATACTCATAAAAATTTCAAATTATTATAAAATTACACCCTTATTTAATATTTATGTAATATTAAATTAATAATATATTGTAAAATTTTAAAATTATATTATAATACAATAATAAAAATATTATACTATAACATATTTTATTTATCGATTAGTATTTTTTAATGATTTATTTTATATTACCTAATTAATATATTGAATTTTTAATCTATTGTAAAATAAATATTTTAGTTATAATATATCAATTAATATTTAGTTATCAATGTGTTATAAAATAATATATATTATTATTTTAAATTTTATATTCACACAGAAGTTGAAAATAATTTTTAGCTAATTACTACTATATAAGGATATAATCGTAATTTTTTAATAAACTAAATTTTTATGAATATTTTTAAAACCATTATTACTATGTAAGTAATAGTTTAAATTATATAGACTAATATGTTATTTCTCTTAACAGTATTATATAATGGAAAAGGAATAGAGACATTTTTAAAATCTTAGGAGAAAATGAGGTATTAGACTAAAGAATAGGATATAAGCGAGAATTCTTCCTCATTTTTTAACCCACTTACTAGTTTCTTTTACTGGGATAGTGGAGTTGGTAGCCTTGAGAAAATAATCACATTTCTGCTAGAGAGATTTAATTTTAGTTAAGTGAGTGCTAATACTCATGTCGATGAAATTACACATTTATCATACGACAGTGACGATATTCATTATTTATATATAGAAAATGATTCCTTATTCCGTATCGACAATACAATTAAAGAGTAAAGCAGTTTGATAGCAAATATTGTTGAACGCTTGCGGAATTCTAATGAAAACATTCTTCAATACTAAATTCTCTTTTTCTATGATTTTAATAATTTTGTTTCAGACACATGGATACAAAGGTTGCTTGATAAGGGAGTTGATTGGTCAACTGGAAATCAAGCTCTTCTTTTTATCTATCGGAAGGGGTGGGAAAAAGTCGGGTTCGGTTCGGTTTCTATAAAAACCGAATAGAACCCGAAGTATATTAACAATGAAACCGACCCAAAAAAATTCGGTTCAGTTCGGTTTGGACCCAACCTTGGTTAATACTCATAAAAATTTCAAATTATATTTCACTTATAATATATCAATTAAAATTTAGTTATCAACGTATTATAAAATAATATATATTATTATTTTAAATTTTATGTTCACAAAGGAGACGAAAATAATTTTTAGCTAATTACTACTATATAAGGATATAATCGTAATTTTTTAATAAATTAAATTTTTATGAATATTTTTAAAACCATTATGACTATGTAAGTAATAGTTTAAATTATACAGACTAATATGTTATTTCTCTTAACAGTATTATATAATGGAAAGGGAATCGAGACATTTTTAAAATCTTAGGAGAAAATGAGGTATTAGACTAAAGAATAGGATATAAGCAAGAATTCTTCCTCATTTTTTAACCCACTTACTAGTTTCTTTTACTGGGATAGTGGAGTTGGTAGCCTTGAGAAAATAATCACATTTCTGCTAGAGAGATTTAATTTTAGTTAAGTGAGTGCTAATACTCATGTCGATAAAATTACACATTTATCATACGACAGTGACGATATTCATTATTTATATATAGAAAACGATTCCTTATTCCGTATCGACAATACAATTAAAGAGTAAAGCAGTTTGATAGCAAATATTGTTGAACGCTAGCGGAATTCTAATGAAAACATTCTTCAATACTAAATTCTCTTTTTCTATGATTTTAATAATTTTGTTTCAGACACATGGATACAAAGGTTGCTTGATAAGGGAGTTGATTGGTCAACTGGAAATCAAGCTCTTCTTTTTATCTATCGTTAGGTGTGGGAAAAATCGGGTTCGGTTCGGTTTCTATAAAAACCGAATACAACCCGAAATATATTAACAATGAAACTGATCCAAAAAAATTCGGTTCGGTTCGATTCGGTTCTGTTCGTTTTGGACCCAACCTTGGTTAATACTCATAAAAATTTCAAATTATATTTCAGTTATAATATATCAATTAAAATTTAGTTATCATTGTATTATAAAATAATATATATTATTATTTTAAATTTTATGTTCACAAAGGAGACGAAAATAATTTTTAGCTAATTACTACTATATAAGTATATAATCGTAATTTTTTAATAAATTAAATTTATGTGAATATTTTTAAAACTATTATGACTATGTAAGTAATAGTTTAAATTATAGAGACTTATATGTTATTTATCTTAACAGTATTATATAATGGAAAGGGAATCGAGACATTTTTAAAATCTTAGGAGAAAATGAGGTATTAGACTAAAGAATAGGATATAAACGAGAATTCTTCCTAATTTTTTAACCTACTTACTAGTTTATTTTACTGGGATAGTGGAGTTGGTAGCCTTGAGAAAATAATCACATTTCTGCTAGAGAGATTTAATTTTAGTTAAGTGAGTGCTAATACTCAAGTCAATGAAATTACACATTTATCATACGACAGTGATGATATTCATTATTTATATATAGAAAACGATTCCTTATTTCGTATCGACAATACAATTAAAGAGTAAAACAGTTTGATAGCAAATATTGTTGAACGCTAGCGGAATTCTAATGAAAACATTCTTCAATACTAAATTCTCTTTTTCTATGATTTTAATAATTTTGTTTCAGACACATGGATACAAAGGTTGCTTGATAAGGGAGTTGATTGATCAACTGGAAATCAAGCTCTTCTTTATATCTATCGGTAGGGGTGGGAAAATCGGGTTCGGTTCGGTTTCTATAAAAACCGAATAGAACCCGAAGTATATTAACAATGAAACCGACCCAAAAAATTTGGTTCGGTTCAGTTCGGTTTGGACCCAACATTGGTTAATACTCATAAAAATTTCAAATTATATTTCAGTTATAATATATCAATTAAAATTTAGTTATCAATGTATTATAAAATAATATATATTATTATTTTAAATTTTATGTTCACAAAGGAGACGAAAATAATTTTTAGCTAATTATTACTATATAAGGATATAATCGTGATTTTTTAATAAATTAAATTTTTATGAATATTTTTAAAACCATTATGACTATGTAAGTAATAGTTTAAATTATATAGACTAATATGTTATTTCTCTTAACAGTATTATATAATGGAAAGGGAATCGAGACATTTTTAAAATCTTAGGAGAAAATGAGGTATTAGACTAAAGAATAGGATATAAGCGATAATTCTTCCCCATTTTTTAGCCCACTTACTAGTTTATTTTACTGGGATAGTGGAGTTGGTAGCCTTGAGAAAATAATCACATTTCTGCTAGAGAGATTTAATTTTAGTTAAGTGAGTGCTAATACTCATGTCGATGAAATTACACATTTATCATACGACAGTGACGATATTCATTATTTATATATAGAAAACGATTCCTTGTTCCGTATCGACAATACAATTAAAGAGTAAAGCAGTTTGATAGCAAATATTGTTGAACGCTAGCGGAATTCTAATGAAAACATTCTTCAATACTAAATTCTTTTTTTTTATGATTTTAATAATTTTGTTTCAGACACATGGATACAAAGGTTGCTTGATAAGGGAATTGATTGGTCAACTGGAAATCAAGCTCTTCTTTATATCTATCGGTAGGGGTGGAAAAAATCGGGTTCGGTTCGGTTTCTATAAAAACCGAATAGAACCCGAAGTATATTAACAATGAAACCGACCCAAAAAAATTCGGTTCAGTTCAGTTTGGACCCAACCTTGGTTAATACTCATAAAAATTTCAAATTATATTTCACTTATAATATATCAATTAAAATTTAGTTATCAACGTATTATAAAATAATATATATTATTATTTTAAATTTTATGTTCACAAAGGAGACGAAAATAATTTTTAGCTAATTACTACTATACAAGTATATAATCGTAATTTTTTAAAAAATTAAATTTATATGAATATTTTTAAAACTATTACGACTATGTAAGTAATAGTTTAAATTATATAGAATAATATGTTATTTCTCTTAACAGTATTATATAATGGAAAGGGAATCGAGACATTTTTAAAATCTTAGGAGAAAATGAGGTATTAGACTAAAAAATAGGATATAAACGAGAATTCTTCCTCATTTTTTAGCCCACTTATTAGTTTATTTTACTGGGATAGTGGAGTTGGTAGCCTTGAGAAAATAATCATATTTCTTCTAGAGAGATTTAATTTTAGTTAAGTGAGTGCTAATACTCAAGTCAATGAAATTACACATTTATCATACGACAGTGATGATATTCATTATTTATATATAGAAAACGATTCCTTATTCCGTATTGACAATACAATTAAAGAGTAAAACAGTTTGATAGCAAAAATTGTTGAACGCTTGCGGAATTCTAATGAAAAATTTCTTCAATACTAAATTCTCTTTTTCTATGATTTTAATAATTTTGTTTCAGACACATGGATACAAAGGTTGCTTGATAAGGGAGTTGATTGGTCAACTGGAAATCAAGCTCTTCTTTTTATCTATCGTTAGGTGTGGGAAAAATCGGGTTCGGTTCGGTTTCTATAAAAACCGAATACAACCCGAAATATATTAACAATGAAACTGATCCAAAAAAATTCGGTTCGGTTCGATTCGGTTCTGTTCGTTTTGGACCCAACCTTGGTTAATACTCATAAAAATTTCAAATTATATTTCAGTTATAATATATCAATTAAAATTTAGTTATCAATGTATTATAAAATAATATATATTATTATTTTAAATTTTATGTTCACAAAGGAGACGAAAATAATTTTTAGCTAATTATTACTATATAAGGATATAATCGTGATTTTTTAATAAATTAAATTTTTATGAATATTTTTAAAACCATTATGACTATGTAAGTAATAGTTTAAATTATATAGACTAATATGTTATTTCTCTTAACAGTATTATATAATGGAAAGGGAATCGAGACATTTTTAAAATCTTAGGAGAAAATGAGGTATTAGACTAAAGAATAGGATATAAGCGATAATTCTTCCCCATTTTTTAGCCCACTTACTAGTTTATTTTACTGGGATAGTGGAGTTGGTAGCCTTGAGAAAATAATCACATTTCTGCTAGAGAGATTTAATTTTAGTTAAGTGAGTGCTAATACTCATGTCGATGAAATTACACATTTATCATACGACAGTGACGATATTCATTATTTATATATAGAAAACGATTCCTTGTTCCGTATCGACAATACAATTAAAGAGTAAAGCAGTTTGATAGCAAATATTGTTGAACGCTAGCGGAATTCTAATGAAAACATTCTTCAATACTAAATTCTTTTTTTTTTATGATTTTAATAATTTTGATTCAGACACATGGATACAAAGGTTGCTTGATAAGGGAATTGATTGGTCAACTGGAAATCAAGCTCTTCTTTATATCTATCGGTAGGGGTGGAAAAAATCGGGTTCGGTTCGGTTTCTATAAAAACCGAATAGAACCCGAAGTATATTAACAATGAAACCGACCCAAAAAAATTCGGTTCAGTTCAGTTTGGACCCAACCTTGGTTAATACTCATAAAAATTTCAAATTATATTTCACTTATAATATATCAATTAAAATTTAGTTATCAACGTATTATAAAATAATATATATTAATATTTTAAATTTTATGTTCACAAAGGAGACGAAAATAATTTTTAGCTAATTACTACTATACAAGTATATAATCGTAATTTTTTAAAAAATTAAATTTATATGAATATTTTTAAAACTATTACGACTATGTAAGTAATAGTTTAAATTATATAGAATAATATGTTATTTCTCTTAACAGTATTATATAATGGAAAGGGAATCGAGACATTTTTAAAATCTTAGGAGAAAATGAGGTATTAGACTAAAAAATAGGATATAAACGAGAATTCTTCCTCATTTTTTAGCCCACTTATTAGTTTATTTTACTGGGATAGTGGAGTTGGTAGCCTTGAGAAAATAATCATATTTCTTCTAGAGAGATTTAATTTTAGTTAAGTGAGTGCTAATACTCAAGTCAATGAAATTACACATTTATCATACGACAGTGATGATATTCATTATTTATATATAGAAAACGATTCCTTATTCCGTATTGACAATACAATTAAAGAGTAAAACAGTTTGATAGCAAAAATTGTTGAACGCTTGCGGAATTCTAATGAAAAATTTCTTCAATACTAAATTCTCTTTTTCTATGATTTTAATAATTTTGTTTCAGACACATGGATACAAAGGTTGCTTGATAAGGGAGTTGATTGGTCAACTGGAAATCAAGCTCTTCTTTTTATCTATCGTTAGGTGTGGGAAAAATCGGGTTCGGTTCGGTTTCTATAAAAACCGAATACAACCCGAAATATATTAACAATGAAACTGATCCAAAAAAATTCGGTTCGGTTCGATTCGGTTCTGTTCGTTTTGGACCCAACCTTGGTTAATACTCATAAAAATTTCAAATTATATTTCAGTTATAATATATCAATTAAAATTTAGTTATCAATGTATTATAAAATAATATATATTATTATTTTAAATTTTATGTTCACAAAGGAGACGAAAATAATTTTTAGCTAATTATTACTATATAAGGATATAATCGTGATTTTTTAATAAATTAAATTTTTATGAATATTTTTAAAACCATTATGACTATGTAAGTAATAGTTTAAATTATATAGACTAATATGTTATTTCTCTTAACAGTATTATATAATGGAAAGGGAATCGAGACATTTTTAAAATCTTAGGAGAAAATGAGGTATTAGACTAAAGAATAGGATATAAGCGATAATTCTTCCCCATTTTTTAGCCCACTTACTAGTTTATTTTACTGGGATAGTGGAGTTGGTAGCCTTGAGAAAATAATCACATTTCTGCTAGAGAGATTTAATTTTAGTTAAGTGAGTGCTAATACTCATGTCGATGAAATTACACATTTATCATACGACAGTGACGATATTCATTATTTATATATAGAAAACGATTCCTTGTTCCGTATCGACAATATAATTAAAGAGTAAAGCAGTTTGATAGCAAATATTGTTGAACGCTAGCGGAATTCTAATGAAAACATTCTTCAATACTAAATTCTTTTTTTTTATGATTTTAATAATTTTGTTTCAGACACATGGATACAAAGGTTGCTTGATAAGGGAATTGATTGGTCAACTGGAAATCAAGCTCTTCTTTATATCTATCGGTAGGGGTGGAAAAAATCGGGTTCGGTTCGGTTTCTATAAAAACCGAATAGAACCCGAAGTATATTAACAATGAAACCGACCCAAAAAAATTCGGTTCAGTTCAGTTTGGACCCAACCTTGGTTAATACTCATAAAAATTTCAAATTATATTTCACTTATAATATATCAATTAAAATTTAGTTATCAACGTATTATAAAATAATATATATTATTATTTTAAATTTTATGTTCACAAAGGAGACGAAAATAATTTTTAGCTAATTACTACTATACAAGTATATAATCGTAATTTTTTAAAAAATTAAATTTATATGAATATTTTTAAAACTATTACGACTATGTAAGTAATAGTTTAAATTATATAGAATAATATGTTATTTCTCTTAACAGTATTATATAATGGAAAGGGAATCGAGACATTTTTAAAATCTTAGGAGAAAATGAGGTATTAGACTAAAAAATAGGATATAAACGAGAATTCTTCCTCATTTTTTAGCCCACTTATTAGTTTATTTTACTGGGATAGTGGAGTTGGTAGCCTTGAGAAAATAATCATATTTCTTCTAGAGAGATTTAATTTTAGTTAAGTGAGTGCTAATACTCAAGTCAATGAAATTACACATTTATCATACGACAGTGATGATATTCATTATTTATATATAGAAAACGATTCCTTATTCCGTATTGACAATACAATTAAAGAGTAAAACAGTTTGATAGCAAAAATTGTTGAACGCTTGCGGAATTCTAATGAAAAATTTCTTCAATACTAAATTCTCTTTTTCTATGATTTTAATAATTTTGTTTCAGACACATGGATACAAAGGTTGCTTGATAAGGGAGTTGATTGGTCAACTGGAAATCAAGCTCTTCTTTTTATCTATCGTTAGGTGTGGGAAAAATCGGGTTCGGTTCGGTTTCTATAAAAACCGAATACAACCCGAAATATATTAACAATGAAACTGATCCAAAAAAATTCGGTTCGGTTCGATTCGGTTCTGTTCGTTTTGGACCCAACCTTGGTTAATACTCATAAAAATTTCAAATTATATTTCAGTTATAATATATCAATTAAAATTTAGTTATCAATGTATTATAAAATAATATATATTATTATTTTAAATTTTATGTTCACAAAGGAGACGAAAATAATTTTTAGCTAATTATTACTATATAAGGATATAATCGTGATTTTTTAATAAATTAAATTTTTATGAATATTTTTAAAACCATTATGACTATGTAAGTAATAGTTTAAATTATATAGACTAATATGTTATTTCTCTTAACAGTATTATATAATGGAAAGGGAATCGAGACATTTTTAAAATCTTAGGAGAAAATGAGGTATTAGACTAAAGAATAGGATATAAGCGATAATTCTTCCCCATTTTTTAGCCCACTTACTAGTTTATTTTACTGGGATAGTGGAGTTGGTAGCCTTGAGAAAATAATCACATTTCTGCTAGAGAGATTTAATTTTAGTTAAGTGAGTGCTAATACTCATGTCGATGAAATTACACATTTATCATACGACAGTGACGATATTCATTATTTATATATAGAAAACGATTCCTTGTTCCGTATCGACAATACAATTAAAGAGTAAAGCAGTTTGATAGCAAATATTGTTGAACGCTAGCGGAATTCTAATGAAAACATTCTTCAATACTAAATTCTTTTTTTTTATGATTTTAATAATTTTGATTCAGACACATGGATACAAAGGTTGCTTGATAAGGGAATTGATTGGTCAACTGGAAATCAAGCTCTTCTTTATATCTATCGGTAGGGGTGGAAAAAATCGGGTTCGGTTCGGTTTCTATAAAAACCGAATAGAACCCGAAGTATATTAACAATGAAACCGACCCAAAAAAATTCGGTTCAGTTCAGTTTGGACCCAACCTTGGTTAATACTCATAAAAATTTCAAATTATATTTCACTTATAATATATCAATTAAAATTTAGTTATCAACGTATTATAAAATAATATATATTAATATTTTAAATTTTATGTTCACAAAGGAGACGAAAATAATTTTTAGCTAATTACTACTATACAAGTATATAATCGTAATTTTTTAAAAAATTAAATTTATATGAATATTTTTAAAACTATTACGACTATGTAAGTAATAGTTTAAATTATATAGAATAATATGTTATTTCTCTTAACAGTATTATATAATGGAAAGGGAATCGAGACATTTTTAAAATCTTAGGAGAAAATGAGGTATTAGACTAAAAAATAGGATATAAACGAGAATTCTTCCTCATTTTTTAGCCCACTTATTAGTTTATTTTACTGGGATAGTGGAGTTGGTAGCCTTGAGAAAATAATCATATTTCTTCTAGAGAGATTTAATTTTAGTTAAGTGAGTGCTAATACTCAAGTCAATGAAATTACACATTTATCATACGACAGTGATGATATTCATTATTTATATATAGAAAACGATTCCTTATTCCGTATTGACAATACAATTAAAGAGTAAAACAGTTTGATAGCAAAAATTGTTGAACGCTTGCGGAATTCTAATGAAAAATTTCTTCAATACTAAATTCTCTTTTTCTATGATTTTAATAATTTTGTTTCAGACACATGGATACAAAGGTTGCTTGATAAGGGAGTTGATTGGTCAACTGGAAATCAAGCTCTTCTTTTTATCTATCGTTAGGTGTGGGAAAAATCGGGTTCGGTTCGGTTTCTATAAAAACCGAATACAACCCGAAATATATTAACAATGAAACTGATCCAAAAAAATTCGGTTCGGTTCGATTCGGTTCTGTTCGTTTTGGACCCAACCTTGGTTAATACTCATAAAAATTTCAAATTATATTTCAGTTATAATATATCAATTAAAATTTAGTTATCAATGTATTATAAAATAATATATATTATTATTTTAAATTTTATGTTCACAAAGGAGACGAAAATAATTTTTAGCTAATTACTACTATATAAGTATATAATCGTAATTTTTTAATAAATTAAATTTATGTGAATATTTTTAAAACTATTATGACTATGTAAGTAATAGTTTAAATTATAGAGACTTATATGTTATTTATCTTAACAGTATTATATAATGGAAAGGGAATCGAGAAATTTTTAAAATCTTAGGAGAAAATGAGGTATTAGACTAAAGAATAGGATATAAACGAGAATTCTTCCTAATTTTTTAGCCTACTTACTAGTTTATTTTACTGGGATAGTGGAGTTGGTAGCCTTGAGAAAATAATCACATTTCTGCTAGAGAGATTTAATTTTAGTTAAAGTGAGTGCTAATACTCATGTCGATGAAATTACACATTTATCATACGACAGTGACGATATTCATTATTTATATATAGAAAATGATTCCTTATTCCGTATCGACAATACAATTAAAGAGTAAAGCAGTTTGATAGCAAATATTGTTGAACGCTAGCGGAATTCTAATGAAAACATTCTTCAATACTAAATTCTCTTTTTCTATGATTTTAATAATTTTGTTTCAGACACATGGATACAAAGGTTGCTTGATAAGGGAGTTGATTGGTCAACTGGAAATCAAGCTCTTCTTTATATCTATCGGTAGGGGTGGGAAAAATCGGGTTCGGTTCGGTTTCTATAAAAACCGAATAGAACCCGAAGTATATTAACAATGAAACCGACCCAAAAAATTTGGTTCGGTTCAGTTCGGTTTGGACCCAACCTTGGTTAATACTCATAAAAATTTCAAATTATATTTCAGTTATAATATATCAATTAAAATTTAGTTATCAATGTATTATAAAATAATATATATTATTATTTTAAATTTTATGTTCACAAAGGAGACGAAAATAATTTTTAGCTAATTATTGCTATATAAGGATATAATCGTGATTTTTTAATAAATTAAATTTTTATGAATATTTTTAAAACCATTATGACTATGTAAGTAATAGTTTAAATTATATAGACTAATATGTTATTTCTCTTTACAGTATTATATAATGGAAAGGGAATCGAGAAATTTTTAAAATCTTAGGAGAAAATGAGGTATTAGACTAAAGAATAGGATATAAACGAGAATTCTTCCTAATTTTTTAACTTACTTACTAGTTTATTTTACTGGGATAGTGGAGTTGGTAGCCTTGAGAAAATAATCACATTTCTGCTAGAGAGATTTAATTTTAGTTAAATGAGTGCTAATACTCATGTCGATGAAATTACACATTTATCATACGACAGTGACGATATTCATTATTTATATATAGAAAATGATTCCTTATTCCGTATCGACAATACAATTAAAGAGTAAAGCAGTTTGATAGCAAATATTGTTGAACGCTAGCGGAATTCTAATGAAAACATTCTTCAATACTAAATTCTCTTTTTCTATGATTTTAATAATTTTGTTTCAGACACATGGATACAAAGGTTGCTTGATAAGGGAGTTGATTGGTCAACTGGAAATCAAGCTCTTCTTTATATCTATCGGTAGGGGTGGGAAAATCGGGTTCGGTTCGGTTTCTATAAAAACCGAATAGAACCCGAAGTATATTAACAATGAAACCGACCCAAAAAATTTGGTTCGGTTCAGTTCGGTTTGGACCCAACCTTGGTTAATACTCATAAAAATTTCAAATTATATTTCAGTTATAATATATCAATTAAAATTTAGTTATCAATGTATTATAAAATAATATATATTATTATTTTAAATTTTATGTTCACAAAGGAGACGAAAATAATTTTTAGCTAATTATTACTATATAAGGATATAATCGTGATTTTTTAATAAATTAAATTTTTATGAATATTTTTAAAACCATTATGACTATGTAAGTAATAGTTTAAATTATATAGACTAATATGTTATTTCTCTTAACAGTATTATATAATGGAAAGGGAATCGAGAAATTTTTAAAATCTTAGGAGAAAATGAGGTATTAGACTAAAGAATAGGATATAAGCGATAATTCTTCCCCATTTTTTAGCCCACTTACTAGTTTATTTTACTGGGATAGTGGAATTGGTAGCCTTGAGAAAATAATCGCATTTCTGCTAGAGAGATTTAATTTTAGTTAAGTGAGTGCTAATACTCATGTCGATGAAATTACACATTTATCATACGACAGTGACGATATTCATTATTTATATATAGAAAATGATTCCTTATTCCGTATCGACAATACAATTAAAGAGTAAAGCAGTTTGATAGCAAATATTGTTGAACGCTTGCGGAATTCTAATGAAAACATTCTTCAATACTAAATTCTCTTTTTCTATGATTTTAATAATTTTGTTTCAGACACATGGATACAAAGGTTGCTTGATAAGGGAGTTGATTGGTCAACTGGAAATCAAGCTCTTCTTTTTATCTATCGGAAGGGGTGGGAAAAGTCGGGTTCGGTTCGGTTTCTATAAAAACCGAATAGAACCCGAAGTATATTAACAATGAAACCGACCCAAAAAAATTCGGTTCGGTTCGATTCGGTTCGATTCGGTTCTGTTCGTTTTGGACCCAACCTTGGTTAATACTCATAAAAATTTCAAATTATATTTCAGTTATAATATATCAATTAAAATTTAGTTATCAATGTATTATAAAATAATATATATTATTATTTTAAATTTTAAGTTCACAAAGGAGACGAAAATAATTTTTAGCTAATTACTACTATATAAGTATATAATCGTAATTTTTTAATAAATTAAATTTATGTGAATATTTTTAAAACTATTATGACTATGTAAGTAATAGTTTAAATTATAGAGACTTATATGTTATTTCTCTTAACAGTATTATATAATGGAAAGGGAATCGAGACATTTTTAAAATCTTAGGAGAAAATGAGGTATTAGACTAAAGAATAGGATATAAGCGATAATTCTTCCGCATTTTTTAGCCCACTTACTAGTTTATTTTACTGGGATAGTGGAGTTGGTAGCCTTGAGAAAATAATCACATTTCTGCTAGAGAGATTTAATTTTAGTTAAGTGAGTGCTAATACTCATGTCGATGAAATTACACATTTATCATACGACAGTGACGATATTCATTATTTATATATAGAAAACGATTCCTTATTCCGTATCGACAATACAATTAAAGAGTAAAGCAGTTTGATAGCAAATATTGTTGAACGCTAGCGGAATTCTAATGAAAACATTCTTCAATACTAAATTCTCTTTTTCTATGATTTTAATAATTTTGTTTCAGACACATGGATACAAAGGTTGCTTGATAAGGGAGTTGATTGGTCAACTGGAAATCAAGCTCTTCTTTTTATCTATCGCTAGGTGTGGGAAAAATCGGGTTCGGTTCGGTTTCTATAAAAACCGAATACAACCCGAAATATATTAACAATGAAACTGATCCAAAAAAATTCGGTTCGGTTCGATTCGGTTCTGTTCGTTTTGGACCCAACCTTGGTTAATACTCATAAAAATTTCAAATTATATTTCAGTTATAATATATCAATTAAAATTTAGTTATCAATGTATTATAAAATAATATATATTATTATTTTAAATTTTATGTTCACAAAAGAGACGAAAATAATTTTTAGCTAATTACTACTATATAAGTATATAATCGTAATTTTTTAATAAATTAAATTTATGTGAATATTTTTAAAACTATTATGACTATGTAAGTAATAGTTTAAATTATAGAGACTTATATGTTATTTCTCTTAACAGTATTATATAATGGAAAGGGAATCGAGACATTTTTAAAATCTTAGGAGAAAATGAGGTATTAGACTAAAGAATAGGATATAATCGAGAATTCTTCCTAATTTTTTAGCCTACTTACTAGTTTATTTTACTGGGATAGTGGAGTTGGTAGCCTTGAGAAAATAATCAAATTTCTACTAGAGAGATTTAATTTTAATTAAGTGAGTGCTAATACTCAAGTCAATGAAATTACACATTTATCATACGACAGTGATGATATTCATTATTTATATATAGAAAACGATTCCTTATTCCGTATCGACAATACAATTAAAGAGTAAAGCAGTTTGATAGCAAATATTGTTGAACGCTTGCGGAATTCTAATGAAAACATTCTTCAATACTAAATTCTCTTTTTCTATGATTTTAATAATTTTATTTCAGACACACGGATACAAAGGTTGCTTGATAAGGGAGTTGATTGGTCAACTGGAAATCAAGCTCTTCTTTATATCTATCGGTAGGGGTGGGAAAATCGGGTTCGGTTCGGTTTCTATAAAAACCGAATAGAACCCGAAGTATATTAACAATGAAACCGACCCAAAAAATTTGGTTCGGTTCAGTTCGGTTTGGACCCAACCCTGGTTAATACTCATAAAAATTTCAAATTATATTTCACTTATAATATATCAATTAAAATTTAGTTATCAACGTATTATAAAATAATATATATTATTATTTTAAATTTTATGTTCACCAAGGAGACGAAAATAATTTTTAGCTAATTACTACTATATAAGGATATAATCATAATTTTTTAATAAATTAAATTTTTATGAATATTTTTAAAACCATTATGACTATGTAAGTAATAGTTTAAATTATATAGAATAATATGTTATTTCTCTTAACAGTATTATATAATGGAAAGGGAATCGAGACATTTTTAAAATCTTAGGAGAAAATGAGGTATTAGACTAAAGAATAGGATATAATCGAGAATTCTTCCTAATTTTTTAGCCTACTTACTAGTTTATTTTACTGGGATAGTGGAGTTGGTAGCCTTGAGAAAATAATCACATTTCTACTAGAGAGATTTAATTTTAATTGAGTGCTAATACTCATGTCGATGAAATTACACATTTATCATACGACAGTGATGATATTCATTATTTATATATAGAAAACGATTCCTTATTCCGTATCGACAATACAATTAAAGAGTAAAGCAGTTTGATAGCAAATATTGTTGAACGCTAGCGGAATTCTAATGAAAACATTCTTCAATACTAAATTCTCTTTTTCTATGATTTTAATAATTTTGTTTCAGACACATGGATACAAAGGTTGCTTGATAAGGGAGTTGATTGATCAACTGGAAATCAAGCTCTTCTTTATATCTATCGGTAGGGGTGGGAAAATCGGGTTCGGTTCGGTTTCTATAAAAACCGAATAGAACCCGAAGTATATTAACAATGAAACCGACCCAAAAAATTTGGTTCGGTTCAGTTCGGTTTGGACCCAACCTTGGTTAATACTCATAAAAATTTCAAATTATATTTCAGTTATAATATATCAATTAAAATTTAGTTATCAATGTATTATAAAATAATATATATTATTATTTTAAATTTTATGTTCACAAAGGAGACGAAAATAATTTTTAGCTAATTATTACTATATAAGGATATAATCGTGATTTTTTAATAAATTAAATTTTTATGAATACTTTTAAAACCATTATGACTATGTAAGTAATAGTTTAAATTATATAGACTAATATGTTATTTCTCTTAACAGTATTATATAATGGAAAGGGAATCGAGAAATTTTTAAAATCTTAGGAGAAAATGAGGTATTAGACTAAAGAATAGGATATAAGCGATAATTCTTCCCCATTTTTTTGCCCACTTCCTAATTTATTTTACTGGGATAGTGGAATTGGTAGCCTTGAGAAAATAATCACATTTCTGTTAGAGAGATTTAATTTTAGTTAAGTGAGTGCTAATACTCATGTCGATGAAATTACACATTTATCATACGACAGTGACGATATTCATTATTTATATATAGAAAACGATTCCTTATTCCGTATCGACAATACAATTAAAGAGTAAAGCAGTTTGATAGCAAATATTGTTGAACGCTAGCGGAATTCTAATGAAAACATTCTTCAATACTAAATTCTCTTTTTCTATGATTTTAATAATTTTGTTTCAGACACATGGATACAAAGGTTGCTTGATAAGGGAGTTGATTGATCAACTGGAAATCAAGCTCTTCTTTATATCTATCGGTAGGGGTGGGAAAATCGGGTTCGGTTCGGTTTCTATAAAAACCGAATAGAACCCGAAGTATATTAACAATGAAACCGACCCAAAAAATTTGGTTCGGTTCAGTTCGGTTTGGACCCAACCTTGGTTAATACTCATAAAAATTTCAAATTATATTTCAGTTATAATATATCAATTAAAATTTAGTTATCAATGTATTATAAAATAATATATATTATTATTTTAAATTTTATGTTCACAAAGGAGACGAAAATAATTTTTAGCTAATTATTACTATATAAGGATATAATCGTGATTTTTTAATAAATTAAATTTTTATGAATACTTTTAAAACCATTATGACTATGTAAGTAATAGTTTAAATTATATAGACTAATATGTTATTTCTCTTAACAGTATTATATAATGGAAAGGGAATCGAGAAATTTTTAAAATCTTAGGAGAAAATGAGGTATTAGACTAAAGAATAGGATATAAGCGATAATTCTTCCCCATTTTTTTGCCCACTTCCTAATTTATTTTACTGGGATAGTGGAATTGGTAGCCTTGAGAAAATAATCACATTTCTGTTAGAGAGATTTAATTTTAGTTAAGTGAGTGCTAATACTCATGTCGATGAAATTACACATTTATCATACGACAGTGACGATATTCATTATTTATATATAGAAAACGATTCCTTATTCCGTATCGACAATACAATTAAAGAGTAAAGCAGTTTGATAGCAAATATTGTTGAACGCTAGCGGAATTCTAATGAAAACATTCTTCAATACTAAATTCTCTTTTTTTATGATTTTAATAATTTTGTTTCAGACACATGGATACAAAGGTTGCTTGATAAGGGAGTTGATTGGTCAACTGGAAATCAAGCTCTTCTTTATATCTATCGGTAGGGGTGGAAAAAATCGGGTTCGGTTCGGTTTCTATAAAAACCGAATAGAACCCGAAGTATATTAACAACGAAACCGACCCAAAAAAAATTCGGTTCAGTTCAGTTTGGACCCAACCTTGGTTAATACTCATAAAAATTTCAAATTATATTTCACTTATAATATATCAATTAAAATTTAGTTATCAACGTATTATAAAATAATATATATTATTATTTTAAATTTTATGTTCACAAAGGAGACGAAAATAATTTTTAGCTAATTACTACTATATAAGTATATAATCGTAATTTTTTAACAAATTAAATTTATATGAATATTTTTAAAACTATTATGACTATGTAAGTAATAGTTTAAATTATATAGAATAATATGTTATTTCTCTTAACAGTATTATATAATGGAAAGGGAATCGAGACATTTTAAAATCTTAGGAGAAAATGAGGTATTAGACTAAAGAATAGGATATAAACGAGAATTCTTCCTCATTTTTTAGCCCACTTGTTAGTTTATTTTACTGGGATAGTGGAGTTGGTAGCCTTGAGAAAATAATCATATTTCTTCTAGAGAGATTTAATTTTAGTTAAGTGAGTGCTAATACTCAATTCAATGAAATTACACATTTATCATACGACAGTGATGATATTCATTATTTATATATAGAAAACGATTCCTTATTCCGTATTGACAATATAATTAAAGAGTAAAGCAGTTTGATAGCAAATATTGTTTAAGGCTTGCGGAATTCTAATGAAAAATTTCTTCAATACTAAATTCTCTTTTTCTATGATTTTAATAATTTTGTTTCAGACACATGGATACAAAGGTTTCTTGATAAGGGAGTTGATTGGTCAACTGGAAATCAAGCTCTTCTTTATATCTATCGTTAGGGGTGGGAAAAATCGGGTTCGGTTCGGTTTCTATAAAAACCGAATAAAACCCGAAATATATTAACAATGAAACCGACCCAAAAAAATTCGGTTCGGTTCGATTCGGTTCTATTCGTTTTGGACCCAACCTTGGTTAATACTCATAAAAATTTCAAATTATATTTCAGTTATAATATATCAATTAAAATTTAGTTATCAATATATTATAAAATAATATATATTATTATTTTCAATTTTATGTTCACAAAGGAGATGAAAACAAATTTTAGCTAATTACTACTATATAAGGATATAATCGTAACTTTTTAATAAATTAAATTTTTATGAATATTTTTAAAAATATTCTGGATATGTAACTAATAGTTTAGATTATAGAGACTCATATGTTATTTATCTTAACAGTATTATATAACGGAAAGAGAATCGAGACATTTTTCAAATCTTAGGAGAAAATGAGGTATTAGAATAAAGAATATGATATAAACGTGAATTCTTCCTAATTTTTTAGCCTACTGACTAGTTTATTTTACTGGGATAGTGGAGTTGGTAGCCTTGAGAAAATAATCACATTTCTGCTAGAGAGATTTAATTTTAGTTCAGTGAGTGCTAATACTCAAGTCAATGAAATTACACATTTATCATACGACAGTGATGATATTCATTATTTATATATAGAAAACGATTCCTTATTCCGTATCGACAATACAATTAAAGAGTAAAGCAGTTTGATAGCAAATATTGTTGAACGCTAGCGGAATTCTAATGAAAATATTCTTCAATACTAAATTCTCTTTTTCCATGATTTTAATAATTTTGTTTCAGACAAATGGATACAAAGGTTGCTTGATAAGGGAGTTGATTGGTCAACTGGAAATCAAGCTCTTCTTTATATCTATCGGTAGGGGTGGGAAAAATCGGGTTCGGTTCGGTTTCTATAAAAATTGAATAGAACCCGAAGTTTATTAACAATGAAACCGACCCAAAAAAATTCGGTTCGATTCGATTCGGTTATGTTCGTTTTGGACCCAACCTCGGTTAATACTCATAAAAATTTCAAATTATATTTCAGTTATAATATATCAATTAAAATTTAGTTATCAATATATTATAAAATAATATATATTATTATTTTCAATTTTATGTTCACAAAGGAGATGAAAACAAATTTTAGCTAATTACTACTATATAAGGATATAATCGTAACTTTTTAATAAATTAAATTTTTATGAATATTTTTAAAAATATTCTGGATATGTAACTAATAGTTTAGATTATAGAGACTCATATGTTATTTATCTTAACAGTATTATATAACGGAAAGAGAATCGAGACATTTTTCAAATCTTAGGAGAAAATGAGGTATTAGACTAAAGAATATGATATAAACGTGAATTCTTCCTAATTTTTTAGCCTACTGACTAGTTTATTTTACTGGGATAGTGGAGTTGGTAGCCTTGAGAAAATAATCACATTTCTGCTAGAGAGATTTAATTTTAGTTCAGTGAGTGCTAATACTCAAGTTAATGAAATTACACATTTATCATACGACAGTGATGATATTCATTATTTATATATAGAAAACGATTCCTTATTCCGTATTGACAATACAATTAAAGAGTAAAGCAGTTTAATAGCAAAAATTGTTGAACGCTTGCGGAATTCTAATGAAAAATTTCTTCAATACTAAATTCTCTTTTTCTATGATTTTAATAATTTTGTTTCAGACACATGGATACAAAGGTTGCTTGATAAGGGAGTTGATTGGTCAACTGGAAATCAAGCTCTTCTTTATACCTATCGGTAGGGGTGGAAAAAATCGGGTTCGGCTCGGTTTCTATAAAAACCGAAAAGAACCCGAAGTATATTAACAAGGAAACCGACCCAAAAAAATTCGGTTCGGTTCGATTCGGTTCAGTTCGGTTTGGACTCAACCTCGGTTAATACTCATAAAAATTTCAAATTATATTTCAGTTATAATATATCAATTAAAATTTAGTTATCAATGTATTATAAAATATTATATATTATTATTTTAAATTTTATGTTCACAAAGGAGACGAAAATAATTTTTAGCTAATTACTACTATATAAGGATATAATCGTAACTTTTTAATAAATTAAATTTTTATGAATATTTTTAAAACTATTATGACTATGTAAGTAATAGTTTAAATTATATAGACTAATATGTTATTTCTCTTAACAATATTATAAAATGGAAAGGGAATCAAGACATTTTTAAAATCTTAGGAGAAAATGAGGTATTAGACTAAAGAATAGGATATAAACGAGAATTCTTCCTCATTTTTTAGCCCAGTTACTAGTTTATTTTACTGGGATAGTGGAGTTGGTAGCCTTGAGAAAATAATCACATTTCTGCTAGAGAGATTTAATTTTAGTTAAGTGAGTGCTAATACCCAAGTCAATGAAATTACACATTTATCATACGACAGTGATGATATTCATTATTTATATATACAAAACGATTCCTTATTCCGTATTGACAATACAATTAAAAAGTAAAGCAGTTTGATAGCAAATATTGTTGAACGCTTGCGAAATTCTAATGAAAATATTCTTCAATACTAAATTCTCTATTTCTATGATTTTAATAATTTTGTTTCAGACACATGGATACAAAGGTTGCTTGATAAGGCAGTTGATTGGTCAACTGAAAATCAAGCTCTTCTTTATATCTATCGGTAAGGGTGGGAAAAATCAGGTTCGGTTCGGTTTCTGTAAAAACCGAATAGAACCCGAAGTATATTAACAATGAAACCGACCCAAAAAAATTCGGTTGAGTTCGGTTTGAACCCAACCTTGGTTAATACTCATAAAAATTTCAAATTATATTTCAGTTATAATATATCAATTAAAATTTAGTTATCAATGTATTATAAAATAATATATATTATTATTTTAAATTTTATGTTCACAAAGGAGACGAAAATAATTTTTTGCTAATTACTACTATATAAGGATATAATCGTAATTTTTTAATAAATTAAATTTATATGAATATTTTTAAAACTATTATGACTATGTAAGTATTAATTTAAATTATATAGAATAATATGTTATTTCTCTTAACAGTATTATATAATGGAAAGGGAATCGAGACATTTTTAAAATCTTAGGAGAAAATGGGGTATTAGACTGAAGAATAGGATATAAACGAGAATTCTTCCTCATTTTTTAGCCCACTTACTAGTTTATTTTTCTGGGATAGTGGAGTTGGTAGCCTTGTGAAAATAATCACATTTCTGCTAGAGAGATTTAATTTTAGTTAAGTGAGTGCTAATACTAAAGAAAATTAAATTACACATTTATCATACAACAGTAATGATATTCATTATTTATATATAGAAAACGATTCCTTATTCCGTATTGACAATACAATTAAAGAGTAAAGCAGTTTGACAGTAAATATTGTTGAATGCTAGCGGAATTCTAATGAAAATATTCTTCAATACTAAATTCTCTTTTTCTATGATTTTAATAATTTTGTTTCAGACAAATGGATACAAAGGTTGCTTGATAAGGGAGTTGATTGGTCAACTGGAAATCAAGCTCTTCTTTATATCTATCGGTAGGGTTGGAAAAAATCAGGTTCGGTTCAGTTTCTATAAAAACCGAATAGAACCCGAAGTATATTAACAATGAACCGACCGAAAAAAATTCGGTTCGGTTCGGTTCGATTCGGTTCAATTCGGTTTGGACCCAACCTCGGTTAATACTCATAAAAATTTCAAATTATATTTCAGTTATAATATATCAATTAAAATTTAGTTATCAATGTATTATAAAATATTATATATTATTATTTTAAATTTTATGTTCACAAAGGAGACGAAAATAATTTTTAGTTAATTACTAATATATAAAAATATAATCGTAATTTTTTAATAAATTAAAATTTATGAATATTTTTAAAACGATTGTGGATATGTAAGTAATAGTTTAGATTATAGGGACTCATATGT
Source organism: Melia azedarach (assembly GCA_028052125.1). NCBI lineage: Eukaryota > Viridiplantae > Streptophyta > Magnoliopsida > Sapindales > Meliaceae > Melia > Melia azedarach. The sequence continues at coordinate 8,927,169 of CM051394.1, read as the reverse complement.
TATTTCTCTTAACAGTATTATATAATGGAAAGGGAATCGAGACATTTTTAAAATCTTAGGAGAAAATGAGGTATTAGACTAAAGAATAGTATATAAACGAGAATTCTTCCTAATTTTTTAGCCTACTTACTAGTTTATTTTACTGGGATAGTGGAGTTGGTAGCCTTGAGAAAATAATCACATTTCTGCTAGAGAGATTTAATTTTAGTTCAGTGAGTGCTAATACTCAAGTTAATGAATTTACACATTTATCATACGACAGTGATGATATTCATTATTTATATATAGAAAACGATTCCTTATTCCGTATTGACAATACAATTAAAGAGTAAAGCGGTTTGATAGCACATATTGTTGAACGCTTGCGGAATTCTAATGAAAAAATTCTTCAATACTAAATTCTCTTTTTCTATGATTTTAATAATTTTGTTTCAGACACATGGATACAAAGGTTGCTTGATAAGGGAGTTGATTGGTCAACTGGAAATCAAGCTCTTCTTTATATCTATCGGTAGGTGTGGGAAAAATCGGGTTCGGTTCGGTTTCAATAAAAACCAAAGTATATTAACAATGAAACCGACCGAAAAAAATTCGGTTCGGTTCGGTTCGATTCGGTTCAGTTCGGTTTGGACCCAACCTCGGTTAATACTCATAAAAATTTCAAATTATATTTCAGTTATAATATATCAATTAAAATTTAGTTATCAATGTATTATAAAATAATATATTTTATTATTTTAAATTTTATGTTCACAAAGAGGACGAAAATATTTTTAGCTAATTACTACTATATAAGGATATAATCGTAACTTTTTAATAAATTAAATTTTTATGAATATTTTTAAAACTATTATGAATATGTAAGTAATAGTTTAAATTATATAGACTAATATGTTTTTTCTCTTAACCGTATTATAAAATGGAAAGGGAATTGAGACATTTTTAAAATTTTAGGAGAAAATGAGGTATTAGACTAAAGAATAGGATATAAACGAGAATTCTTTCTCATTTTTTAGCCCAGTTACTAGTTTATTTTACTGGGATAATGGAGTTTGTAGCCTTGAGAAAATAATCACATTTCTGCTAGAGAGACTTAATTTTAGTTGAGTGACTGCTAATACTCATGTCAATGAAATTACACATTTATCATACTACAGTGACGATATTCCTTATTTATATATAGAAAATGATTCCTTATTCCGTATTGACAGTACAATTAAAGAGTAAAGCAGTTTGATAGCAAAAATGGTTGAACGCTTGCGGAATTCTAATGAAAACATTCTTCAATACTAAATTCTCTCTTTCTATGATTTTAATAATTTTGTTTCAGACACATGGATACAAATGTTGCTTGATAAGGGAGTTGATTGGTCAACTGGAAATCAAGCGCTTCTTTATATATATCGGTAAGGGTGGGAAAAATTGGGTTCGGTTTGGTTTCTATAAAAGCCAAATAAAACCAGAAGTATATTAACAACGAAACCGAGTCAAAAAAATTCGGTTCGATTCGATTCGGTTCAGCTCGGTTCGGCCCAACCTCGGTTAATACTCATAAAAATTTCATATTATATTTCAGTTATAATATATCAATTAAAATTTAGTTATCAATGTATTATAAAACAATTTATATTATTATTTTACATTTTATGTTCACACAGGAGTGGAAAATAAGTTTTAACTAATTACTATTATCTAAGGATATAATCGTAAATTCTTAGTAAATTAAATTTTTTTGAATATTTTTAAAACTATTGTGGATATGTAAGTAATAGTTTAAATTATAGAGACTCATATGTTATTTATCTTAACAGTGTTATATAATGGAGAAGGAATCGAGGTATTTTTAAAATCATAGGAGAAAATGAGGTATTAAACTAAACAATAGGTTATAAACGAGAATTATTCCTCGTTTTTTAGCCAACTTACTAGTTTATTTTACTGGGATAGTAGAGTTGGTAGTCTTGAGAAAATAATCACATTTCTGCTAGAGAGATTTAATTTTAGTTGAGTGAGAGTTAATACTCATGTCAATGAAATTACACATTTATCGTACGACAGCGACGATATTCATTATTTATATATAGAAAATGATTCCTTATTCCGTATCGACAATACAATTAAAGAGTAAAGCAGTTTAATAGCAAATATTGTTGAACGCTTGCGGAATTCTTATGAGAACATTCTTTAATATTAAATTCTCTTTTTCAATGATTTTAATAATTTTGTTTCAGACACATGGATACAAAAGTTGCTTGGTAAGGGAGTTGATTGGTCAACTGGAAATCAAGTGCTTCTTTATATCTATCGGTAGGGGTGGGAAAAATCGGGTTCGGTTTGGTTTCTACAAAAGCCGAATAAAACCCGAAGTATATTAACAATGAAACCGAGTCAAAAAAATTCGGTTCGGTTCGATTCGGTTTAGCTCGGTTCAACCCAACCTCGGTTAATACTCATAAAAATTTAATATTATATTTCAGTTATCATATATCAATTAAAATTTATTTATTAATGTATTATAAAATAATATGTATTATTATTTTAAATTTTATGTTCACACAGGAGTAGAAAATAAGTTTTAGCTAATTACTATTATATAAGGATATAATCGTAATTTCTTAGTAAATTAAAATTTTATGAATATTTTTAAAACTATTGTGGATATGTAAGTAATAGTTTAAATTATAGAGACTCATATGTTATTTATCTTAACAGTGTTATAGAATGGAAAGGGAATCGAGACAGTTTTAAAATCATATGAGAAAATGAGGTATTAGACTAAACAATAGGATATAAACGAGAATTCTTCCTCATTTATTAGCCAACTTACTAGTTTATTTTACTGGGATAGTAGAGTTGGTAGCCTTGAGAAAATAATCACATTTCTGCTAGAGAGATTTAATTTTAGTTAAGTGACTGCTAATACTAAACTCAATGAAATTACACATTTATCATACGACAGTGATGATATTCATTATTTATATATAGAAAATGATTCTTTATTCCGTATCGACAATACAATTAAAGAGTAAAGCAGTTTGATAGCAAATATTGTTGAACGCTTGCGGAAATCTAATGAGAACATTCTTCAATATTAAATTCTCTTTTTCAACGATTTTAATAATTTTGTTTCAGACACATGGATACAAAGGTTGCTTGGTAAGGAAGTTGATTGGTCAACTGGAAATCAAGCGCTTCTTTATATCTATCGGTAGGGGTGGGAAAAATAGGGTTCGGTTTGGTTTCTATAAAAGCCGAATAAAACCCGAACTATATTAACAACGAAACCGAGTCAAAAAAATTCGGTTCGGTTCGAATTCGGTTTAGCTCGGTTCGGCCCAACCTCGGTTAATACTCATAAAAATTTCAAATTATATTTCAGTTATAATATATCAATTAAAATTTAGTTATCGATGTATTATAAAACAATATATATTATTATTTTAAATTTTATGTTCACACAGGAGTGGAAAATAAGTTTTAGCTAATTACTATTATCTAAGGATATAATCGTAAATTCTTAGTAAATTAAATTTTTATGAATATTTTTAAAACTATTTTGGATATGTATGTAATAGTTTAAATTATAGAGACTCATATGTTATTTATCTTAACAGTGTTATATATTGGAGAAGGAATCGAGGCATTTTTAAAATCATAGGAGAAAATGAGGTATTAGACTCAACAATAGGTTATAAACGAGAATTCTTCCTCGTTTTTTAGCCAACTTACTAGTTTATTTTCTTGGGATAGTGGAGTTGGTAGCCTTGAGAAAATAATCACATTTCTGCTAGAGAGATTTAATTTTAGTTGAGTGAGAGTTAATACTCATGTCAATGAAATTACACATTTATCGTACGACAGCGACGATATTCATTTTTTATATATAGAAAATGATTTCTTATTCCGTATCGACAATACAATTAAAGAGTAAAGCAGTTTGATAGCAAATATTGTTGAACGCTTGCGGAAATCTAATGAGAACATTCTTCAATATTAAATTCTCTTTTTCAACGATTTTAATAATTTTGTTTCAGACACATGGATACAAAGGTTGCTTGGTAAGGAAGTTGATTGGTCAACTGGAAATCAAGCGCTTCTTTATATCTATCGGTAGGGGTGGGAAAAATAGGGTTCGGTTTGGTTTCTATAAAAGCCGAATAAAACCCGAACTATATTAACAATGAAACCGAGTCAAAAAAATTTGGTTCGGTTCGATTCGGTTTAGCTCGGTTCGGACCCAACCTCGGTTAATACTCATAAAAATTTCAAATTATATTTCAGTTATAATATATCAATTAAAATTTAGTTATCAATGTATTATAAAATAATATATATTATTATTTCATATTTTATGTTAACACAGTAGTGGAAAATAATTTTTTAGCTAATTACTATTATATAAGGATATAATCGTAATTTCTTAGTAAATTAAATTTTTATGAATATTTTTAAAACTATTGTGGATATGTAAGTAATAGTTTAAATTATAGAGACTCATATGTTATTTATCTTAACAGTGTTATAGAATGGAAAGGGAATCGAGACAGTTTTAAAATCATATGAGAAAATGAGGTATTAGACTAAACAATAGGATATAAACGAGAATTCTTCCTCATTTATTAGCCAACTTACTAGTTTATTTTACTGGGATAGTAGAGTTGGTAGCCTTGAGAAAATAATCACATTTCTGCTAGAGAGATTTAATTTTAGTTAAGTGACTGCTAATACTAAAGTCAATGAAATTACACATTTATCATACGACAGTGATGATATTCATTATTTATATATAGAAAATGATTCCTTATTCCGTATCGACAATACAATTAAAGAGTAAAGCAGTTTGATAGCAAATATTGTAGAACGGTTGCGGAAATCTTATGAGAACATTCTTCAATATTAAATTCTCTTTTTCAATGATTTTAATAATTTTGTTTCAGACACATGGATACAAAGGTTGCTTGATAAGGGAGTTGATTGGTCAACTGGAAATCAAGCTCTTCTTTATATCTATCGGTAGGGGTGGGAAAAATAGGGTTCGGTTTGGTTTCTATAAAAGCCGAATAAAACCTGAACTATATTAACAATGAAACCGAGTCAAAAAAATTCGGTTCGGTTCGATTCGGTTTAGCTCGGTTCGGACCAAACCTCGGTTAATACTCATAAAAATTTCAAATTATATTTCAGTTATAATATATCAATTAAAATTTAGTTATCGATGTATTATAAAACAATATATATTATTATTTTAAATTTTATGTTCACGCAGGAGTGGAAAATAAGTTTTAGCTAATTACTATTATATAAGGATATAATCGTAAATTCTTAGTAAATTAAATTTTTATGAATATTTTTAACACTATTGTGGATATGTAAGTAATAGTTTAAATTATAGAGACTCATATGTTATTTATCTTAACAGTGTTATAGAATGGAAAGGGAATCGAGACAGTTTTAAAATCATATGAGAAAATGAGGTATTAGACTAAACAATAGGATATAAACGAGAATTCTTCCTCATTTATTAGCCAACTTACTAGTTTATTTTACTGGGATAGTGGAGTTGGTAGCCTTGAGAAAATAATCACATTTCTGTTAGAGAGATTTAATTTTAGTTAAGTGAGTGCTAATACTCAAGTCAATGAAATTACACATTTATCATACGACAGTGATGATATTCATTATTTATATATAGAAAATGATTCCTTATTCCGTATCGACAATACAATTAAAGAGTAAAGCAGTTTGATAGCAAATATTGTTGAACGGTTGCGGAAATCTTATGAGAACATTCTTCAATATTAAATTCTCTTTTTCAACGATTTTAATAATTTTGTTTCAGACACATGGATACAAAGGTTGCTTGATAAGGGAGTTGATTGGTCAACTGGAAATCAAGCTCTTCTTTATATCTATCGGTAGGGGTGGGAAAAATCGGGCTCGGTTTGATTTCTATAAAAGCCGAATAAAACCAGAAGTATATTAACAACGAAACCGAGTCAAAAAAATTCGGTTCGGTTCGATTCGGTTTAGCTCGGTTCGGCCCAACCTAAGTTAATACTCATAAAAATTTTATATTATATTTCAGTTATAATATATCAATTAAAATTTAGTTATCAATGTATTATAAAACAATATATATTATTATTTTAAATTTTATGTTCACACAGGAGTGGAAAATAAGTTTTAGCTCATTACTATTATATAAGGATATAATCGTAAATTCTTAGTAAATTAAATTTTTATGAATATTTTTAAAACTATTTTGGATATGTATGTAATAGTTTAAATTATAGAGACTCATATGTTATTTATCTTAACAGTGTTATATATTGGAGAAGGAATCGAGGCATTTTTAAAATCATAGGAGAAAATGAGGTATTAGACTCAACAATAGGTTATAAACGAGAATTCTTCCTCGTTTTTTAGTCAGCTTACTAGTTTATTTTACTGGGATAGTGGAGTTGGTAGCCTTGAGAAAATAATCACATTTCTGCTAGAGAGATTTAATTTTAGTTGAGTGAGAGTTAATACTCATGTCA